>CM032898.1:15347097-15813107 GCA_019176425.1 Megalops atlanticus | reverse complement strand
GTGGTGATAATCACATACTATATAGCCAGTAGCAGTCTCTTGCTTAACACATAGGATGCAATGTCCTCACTGCTACTAGCACTCACACGCTAATAGAAGGCTTATGAATAGTACCCTCATATAGACAAGGGACATATGTTTGTGCATAGTGAAGTTATATTCTATTTCTTGTGCTGTCTCACTGTGTATGTGTGAGATGTGTGGAAGGAAGTGTGTGTGTGTATATGTGTGTGTGGGTGGGTGTGTGTGTGCTTGTGCTTCTCTACTTCCTGAAAGTTCACAGAGGAACTATAGAGTCTCTGAAATGTTTAACTGGTATCTGGTATTGTTTGAGGGAAAGTTGGTTGGTACATGTGTCTGTGGTTTTCAGCCATTTTCAGTGAATTTCTAATGACTTCCTCAGTTTAATGATTATCTGATCAGGATCCTGGGTACTTTGAAGTTAAGGCTATAACACACAATGAGATTTAAGCTCTGATATATAAATAATCATCAGCATCATTTAACAACGATCATAATTATGAGGTTACAATATTGAGTTTTATTGAATTATGAGTATTGAATTATGAGTTTGCAATAAGTCTTGTTGAATCCATTTCATGGCAAACTGAAACAAGTGGAAAAACAGAGGATGTAGCAGTAGGGAGCAGGGCTCATAATCGAAAGGTTGCTGGTTCGATTCCCTGCTGGGGCACTGCTGCTGCACCCTCGATCATGGTACCCAACCCAGAATAAACTCAGTTAATATCTAACTCTATGAATGGATGAGATGTAAAAATGTACCTTATGTAAGTGTAATTGAAGCCATATCCTGAGGTTATTATAGATGCTGTGATTTCCTGAGATCATAACTTGTGCAGTGGTGGCGCTTCAGTCCACACTCAAACGATTAAGTATTAGCCAAGTCGGATAATGTGTCAGGTACACTTGCTATGCACCCACAATTGCGATTCCCAAAGACTTGGGGTCTAGGCATTAGAGGGATGTAAGAGAAAGTAAAAGTTTGCTTCATTGTATTCTTCAACCTGTTAGAACTTGCATATTATGCAACTGTTAAACAAAGACGTACAGTATGCACACCCTTTTGGAATATTGTGTACCCTTAGCGTGTGATTTCCCAATCATCATATGTGTCAAACCATCAAATATTCCAAAACATAACTTGAACGTAACAGTGATTACATTTCGATAGCTTGTGCCTGAAGATGGGCGCTCTTCACAGAACCCTGAAACTGCCTGTCAGTCTCAAGCAAAGAGGTAGGCAGAAAAAGAAGGAACTACCAAATGTCCCGGTGAACCCGGCGGGGGCGCGCCTCCAAAAGAATGCGGTCTTCCGTCAGGCTCAGCCGGCTGTCGGATGCGAGTTGCTACCTGCGCCGCTGCTGGGCCTGCCGGAGAAAATCTCGCTCCCAGGAGCAGCCGGGGTGAGCCGTCTGCCAAATGGCACCCCGCCAGACTCGCACATCTGGCTTCCTCCCCGTGAGACTTCATTTACCACCCTGAACCCTGCAGACGAACGGCTCGCCGACCTGATGCAACTCGCGCCCCCCGCCGTAATGATCCCCGCCACCACGCTGACAGGATGTTGTTGTTGCCGTCGCTGGTCCACCCCCCGCCCCCACCCCACCCCCTTCGGTCTGAGGGTTAACAAGCTGTTGAAGATTCATCTGGGCTTGTCGTGTTACAGCTTGCACAGCTGGAATTATTCAAACGGCTGACAGTCTGGAGATACTGACCTACGCCTTGCTGCCCACACACAGATATGACGGAGCCTGCCGGTGCTTCATTAATAGAAATATTACTGATAGTTCAGCGCAGCTGCTGGGAAGCCCATTCACCTCAGGGAGCCAAGTGGAAGAATCCCTTGTAAAGCTCACCCAGCTATATCCACCATAAATGAAAAACGGTATCCTACAAACTAGGGCAGGAGCTATGAATCCTGGTCCAGCATTGCAACAGTCCAGCACTGATTCTCCTGAATCGGCTACTCATGGCTCAGGCTGAATCCATTAGCTCGCTCCGTTTTTTCATGGTGTTTTTTTTTTTTTGATACCAAAAGGTATCAAAATTATTTTGGGCTATGGGCCTCCAGGACTTCGATGTGGTGGTCATACTTCAAAGGGTTCCATGACTGGAGATAATGAGAGAACTCATCTGGGGTGGGGTGCTTCCATTAGAAAGCGGTTTCGCTGTTTGATTCGCTTCTCTGACTCTCTCAAAGGGACTGCTGGCTCTATCAAAAAGGATACAAGCTGTAAATGAAATACAGCCATATAGGCTGAGAATGGGGAAATAGATTCTGCAATTCCTGCTGCAGAGACAATAAAACCTGCAATTGCACAATTGTTTCTGAAGCATTCATTCTTGGCCAAGGCAATTTGCAAAGCTTACACCTTTCACAGTATCCAGCTAAACAGAATTCAGGATCATATCTCAAGGGCACAAGACACAAGGGCACATGACTGCAGGATTGAACCCTGCAACCTACTGGTCATTATGGAAACCACACACCTAACTAATACACCACTGCTGCCTTTTCTGACTAATAATGACTGCTAATGGTCTAACCTTGATAAATGTATCCAACCAGCCACAGTCTGTACTTGCTTTCAGCACACACCTTAATCTATGTGGGTTTTCAATGACAGTTTGTCAGTAACTGTCCTTCACCTTGTTCTGAATGTGAGCCTTTCAAGAACACATGTATTTTTTTTAATTTTTCTGAGAAACATCATTCGCAGTGTATTGTGCAATGCAGACAGTGGCTTTCCTTATCCAACTTCGCTGGTAGTCTGTGGTGTCTGCCACTGATTGATAGCATTTTTGTGCATTGCAAAAGGTGGGTGGTACTATCGTAACTCTGACTGCTAACAACCTAGCTGTGAAACATTTGTTATACCACAGTCATAATGGTTAATCCACGCAATTACATTTTGCCCGCTTCCACAGACCAACCTTACAAAAACACTCAGCAATATGACTGCAATCTTATTGTCCCCTAATCCCCTTTCTGCCTGCGCTGATTAAAACTCTGGCAAAACTTGCTCAAGACCTGGACGCTGCCTTCCCAAAGGACGCTTCTTAACCAAAATGTGCTTTTTACGACAAAAGAGAAAGAGGGAAAGATAAGCCTCGCGGCTTTGCTTTCAGGAGACGCCTGGACGGCCCCTGTCTTGAGGCTCGTTAGGCACGCTGAGGGAGTTCCTTTCCGGAGGAAAGCGTCAGTGCTGCGCTGAGTGGGGGGGAAATGCGCGAAGCTCCCGTGCACTTCTCTGGGGGCTGATGCAGCTGGTAGCAGGATTAAATAAATGATAGTCTGTCTCCCCCTTTAATTCAAGATTAGCTGATAAAGATCTACTGTGCTTACAGAAGCTGTGCTATTTATACGCACCTGGTGTTAGCAGGGCAGGAAATGTCAGCTTTCTGATGGTGTGGTGAAATATGAAAGGGGGGGGGAGTCCATTCACAGTAGATGATAATGGAGGATGGGTGTCAGTGTCGGTCCAGTAATCTGTCAGCTGCTCTCTCTGAAGGGGCAAATTGTCATGCTTTATATACAGAATAAAGGCATATAGGTAAGCAGCATAGCAGGTACTTCAATGGACCAGGATTCATTATAAAGGAGAGCATCTCCAAATCAAAATGCCATTACTTGCACAATAAAGGGCCAATAGTGAAAGACATTGAGTGGGGAAGGGGAATTCATCTCAGCAGTTTGTATATTCTGGAAATGATACTTCAATCGCGCTCTTTACCAAAGCACCTGATTTGAAAAAACCCGGAAAACATATTCACCCTTAAAAATGGGTGTGAGGTATGCTTTTTAAGATGCCGGGAACAGGCAAGTATGCTTGCAAAACAATAATTGTGAGGTGGCTAATTTTTTTTTTTGCTGAGAAATAGAGAACTCAGAAGATTCATAACAGGGCTGTATTGTGAAACTGATATACAAGGAAGCCAGACATCTCTATATGGATGAAAAACAATTCTCTCAAAATTCCACAGAAGTGTTCATATTCATTCCAGTTTCACATTTAACCTGAGAGGTCCAAAACTAGTTTGTTCCATTCAGCCTTAGACATGTGAAGGTGAATATTGTACTTTTGTGTTGAAATGAAGATCACAGAAATGGATGTGGACTTTATGACCAGCTGTATTATAAACTCTAGCTGTCAATTTGATTTGCATGAGTGTTATGGGGAAATGTGACTTTTTTTTGCATTTATTTTTTGCATTGCACTGCATTGCTGTTCAATGTCAGTACATATTCTCATTTGGTATTGTAGTAAAATTTGTAATTTGAAAAAGTACAGTATAGAATAATAAATAATAAACAATAAACAACCATTTGCTTTAATCTTCTAAACAAATTTTCTAACACACGGTTAAATAAAAATGCAGTTACATATACGCTGATTTGTTTTTGCTCATTGTTTCCCTCCCTCTTTCTGTTTCACTTTTCTACACTTTTGTGGCAAGGGACTTGAAATTTGCCTCCTGTGCTTTATTTTTTGCCAGTTCTTTTGAAATGCATGTTCAATTTATCCATCCAGAGCAGGGGAAAGAATCCCCCGGGATCACAGCACTGTAATACAGTGCTTTTAGGGCACAATTCGGCTAACAGTGCACTGCTCCGCAGCTCACACTTCACTTTCAAGGGTGCCTCGGTGAGGTACATTTAACACCAAGCTCCGGCTCTCCGCAGAGTTGTCACCGCAGGCCCCCAGGAGAGCGGTGATATGAGCAAACCTGAACTGTGATAAGCAGGTTGAGGCTGCCGATCCCTGATTTGCGGCCATGCTGTGATCATTTTGCCCATCCAGGCGAATTTCAGCGAGGGAATGAAGGGGTTAAAGGGGGTGTTTCAGGGCTGAATGTGCTGGTAACGGTTTGGCGTTGTGTAAAATAGGAATCTCTTTTATTGCCTCCTTTATCTGCAGGTATTTAGAAACAAACACAACGGAGTAGCCAGCCTATCGTCCTGCGAGATTAATGGCGCGCTCTAAGCAGATAGGATTTCTTATCTCTCCCCCTCTCCTCTTAAAGACACTTGACGGTGGGCTTTGAAATCCAGAGCTGCCGATATTTGTCATCCCGTGGGAAAAGTGGCAGAGGAGCAGCTTCATTTTCAGGCTTGAGAAGCTTCAGAGTGTTTTGCTTTCTCAGTGCTAAAAATGCTGCCCCAACTTTTAACAGTTCAGTTCATTAAGGCAGCACACAAGCCCACCGCTGTTAAGGACAGATAAACATATGTTCAGCCGCACTCGTTGCAGCGTAAAAAAAAACCCGAAGTAATGCTTACTCTGCAGGAAACAGGACACCAGCATCTGATTATCTGTAATGGCAGGTTATCTATTGACACAGTGAAGGTGCAAGGACTTCCAGACGCTAGCATGCACTTTCTCGCATAAAGCATTTTTGTTGCACTTTGCACACTGGCAAAGCCTTTCAGGAAATGATTTGTGTGTGCGTAACTGAAGGCCGCAGAACATACATTAACATACATTACTGCGCTGAATGGTCAGAAAGTGAATGAAATGATTGTGAATGAATGCATTTTTCCTGAAAAAGTCCCTTAAGAGATATTTTTTGAAAAAAAAAAAAAAAACCTGACCCTTTCTTATTATATCTGTGGACCAGCATAATCTCTGCTGAGCTCTAAAGATTATGAGCTCTAAAAAGAGAATTTGGGAGATGTCACCAAGCTGTAGTACACTAGTGGCTACCCCAATGCACTAGTGACACCATTGACTATAATGAGATTTGGTCGTACTCTTTAAAATCCTGAGAAAATCGGCCGCTGCTGTGAGGAGCACATCAAAGCCGGGGCCGTCATTGCTGGCGGCCCTTCTCATCTGCATGCAAATTCTATACGCATGCAAAGGTGTGGCGATGTTAGCGAAGGGAAACGCCGCCGAGCGAGCAGCCCCCTTGCGCTGCCATACACTATCATCCAAAACCGCCACATCCGTTTGGTTAGCCCTCAGTCAAAGTGATACTACTGATCTGAGTGACACTACTGCTTTTCGCCACGGTCAATGGTGAAACTCGATACAAACTGAAAACACAACCGAAACGGCGGTGTGAAATGATTGAATCAAAATGCAAGTGGCTCATCGATAATTGTGGATAATGTAGCTGCAATTTAACCGTCGAAAATGTCAAGAATAGCAGAGGGGCTGTGAACTTAAAATAAATAAATAAATAAATAAGCCTCTGGAGAGAAGAGTCATTTGAATTTTAGCGCAGTTCATTCAAAGGCGAGATCTTGACAGTAAGACTCCCTTCCTTCCAGTGTGACTCTCTTGCTTCCGACTGCCCTACTGGTAATGTGCAGTTAGAGCGTGCTCCAGTGGAAAGACCCATTCCCTTTGTGCAGGAAAGCTATTGAATTATCTCCAACAGATCCAATCTTCAACGGTAATGTGGTTTGTCATTTTGAAAAGCATGTTTATCATGATTAGTGAAAGTCCCATAAAAGACCAGGCACTTAGCAGGTACAGCTTGTTTATAGCTTGTCTTCTGCTTCCTCAGTGAGCAGTTTGTGAATGAAGCTTGGCTCCATTGATGTGGAAAAAGGTCGCAATGCGGAACGGGGATGGTTAAGTTTGTTTTTTTTTCATACGTGCTGATAGTATGTAGTTCCTCATTGGAAGGGGTGAATGACTGGTTTTCTAAAGGTTCAGAGTGGTATCTCTGACAGTTAACTGTCAAGTTTTTTCCAGCTTCTGCAAATTTCTGCAAACATGATTCACTTTTTCTCTTTTTTTCATGCTTTCTCTCTTTGCTTTTGGTGATTTTGTGAGACAGTGAGTTTTGTTTTCTCTTTATTGATTTTTAAGTGTTTCAGTTAAACGTTTCAAATCTTTCAGCTGAAAACAGAAAACCTGTTGACATAACTCGAATATGCCCATACCTCACCCTTTCAGTGTAATTCATGCACTTTAACATGAATTTAAGATTCGCTCCAACCTTTTGTCCTGGTCCCGCCATTCCACAGGCATACAGATCTCCTCACCTTTGGAAACTTCAGTTCGCGTCTACTTACAAGTCTGTACTTTTCCATAATAACCTACGCCCACAGTCTGTGTTCAAGCCTCCAACTACGCATCTATGTCTAAGACTTCAGGCACACTTGCACCTTCTGGCTCTATAACCATTTTAACTTTCTGTTCTTACCCGCTTTTGCATTCATAACACAAGGGGATATATATGCACTTAGCTACTACTCAACCCTAACTGTTAAGATAACCAACTCCTTGTACACAACTCACAATTCTGAAATGTATTTAAAAAAACTGTGACAATACACAATGGTTTTAATTTGCAAGTTTCTGATTAAAACAAGTCTGTTGGTGAGATGTGCAGCCCTGTTTTAGGGAAGAAAATGATGTGGCAAGGGATTTTTTTGTTATTTCAAAATGTGTATGAGGTTTCACACCAACAACACTCAAGCATCTATTAACAAAGCAGCACAGCCCTGTCTTCAGACCTACAAATAACTGTGGACAAAAGAAAGCCTACAAGCTTATCTGGAACCCTATCTTGCTTTCTAGCAAAGCCTCTGTGTGACCATTTCCCAGCATGCTTCACATACAGCCGCAAACACGCACTACTCCTTCCACTGCAATCAGTAGCAAAGCTAAGGGAGTGTGAATTTGCTCACTGGCCCTCAGTCCAACCTCTCTCTCTCTCTCTCTCTCTCTCTCTCTCTCTTTTCTGTCTTCCCTCAAAAATTATATCTATATATTTTGCTGTACTGTCATCTTGCCTATATATCTACCCTTAGGTCTTTTTCTTCCTCCTCTTTCACCTTTGCTCCACCACACTCACTTTCTTCCTTTCCTCTCTGTAGAGAACACTCTGGAAAAGACTGAGTTGGGCCCTCAGGCTCCTAACATACTGGATCCTTTGCGCAGTTGTTTTTGAACGCATTTTCCTGTATAAAGAAAATACAACGAAAACAGTGTACTTGAAAGATTTTCTACCACTGTGGCTACTTTGCTGTCAGTTTTTTTTCCACTGTGTACTCACATAGTTATCTCCTTATGACTTACCGTACACATCAAGAGTCATAGAGGGCTTGATGGCCCTCACGACTCATCGAAATTCCCCTTCTGGCTTGGGCTAACTGGTCGTTTTTGGTGTTTTCAGCGAGGGGAATTCACGAAAAAGCTCTTTGTCAGACAGCGAAAATGAATCATTGACTCTCTCAAATTAGGTTTACTCTGCATCAAGGGGGTGGGGCAGAGAAAGCTGCAGAAGGTTCTGGAGAACCTGTGTCACATTAGCAGGATAAAACATCACTTTATGCTCGACGTTCTCATTCAGGCAACTGCAGAGGAGTATCTTCGATCTGAATTGGGATGGGGAACATTGCCCCTTCGATTCTCTTCAGGGAGGGTTTATGTCTTCACAAAGCTGTTTGTCTCTGACTTTGAGATAATGAGGCAAACAAATGCTCCAAGGCCTCAAATTAGCATGGCAGTTGTGTCAGGGAGAGGAGCATGGACAAACTCATCGCAACGTGTGAGGAATGACTGATCTGGCCATCATTAGCCGTTTAACAAGAAACACACCTCCTGCCTGTTAATGTGTGACCCAACTGCCTTTATCAGTAGCAAGGGCCCTCTGATCATCTGTTGGGTCTCATAATGAGGAGTAATCATCCCTACTCCTTGACCCCTCTCTTAATAGATACCCTATGGCTTTCTTAACCATATGTTTTCAGGTAACATGTTTTCTTGGCTCAGGGCACATCTCAGTGTCAGGATCTCCAGGTGCGTAATTAGTGTGACGACATGCATTTGATAGAATGACAAAGATGATAATTGAGCAATATACATAATTATATATAATTATGAGGCAATGAACCAATGACTCACTTTGTCTCTCTCTCTCTCTCTCTCTCTCTCTCTCTCTCTCTCTTTATCTCTCTCTAACACTCTTTTTCTTCGCTCTCTCTTCCCTTCTCTCTCCCTTCCTCTCTCCCCCTCCCTCTCTTCTCTTTCTTTCTGTGTGTTGGGACTCCTGAGGCTGCTGCAGGGTTCTCAGACTCCCTGCACACGAGTCCTGACTGATCTCCCAGCCAGTCTGCCTCCAGGACAGTAAAGCGCTTGCAGAGAGAGGAGAGAGTCCCCCAGCATCTGTTTTTCCCCTTCCCTGAACCCTCCGTTGCTATGGAAAACGGGGTTGTGAAGGAGGCGCCTTCACTGGATGTCAAACTGAAATATACCCCCCCCTTCCCGCTGAAAAAATGTACTGATATAAAAATTCTGGTCCGCATTTTTTAACATGTGTATGTGTGTGTGTGAATGAATGTTTGAAAGTGTTAATAAGGAATCTTATTTTTCCATTTGCAATGTTGTTAGTGAGTTAATTCCATCTACTTCACCTCCAAACTGGTTCATTGTAAATTGACTGATGAAATATTTTTCAATTCCAACCAAGCACTGCTTCATAAACCGCATAAATTCTACATTTTCAAAACCTGGTACTGAACTGCATCAGCCCCTCAGGTCTTACCTTATATGAGCATAAAGGCAATGCGTTTACACACAACCTCAATGGGGCTAGAGCAGGGGTTGCTGACAAAGCCGTTTCACCATAAACCACAAACAACAACACATTAACCAGAGAACACTCAAACAACTCTTGGAATAAAATGATGTCAGAATATTATAATAGGTTGTTCACAATAAAGCACAATTTCTCAGAGAAACCCAATCGACAGTAGCTCAAATGTAATGGGGTTAATTTTTATTTTTTTATGCGCAATGTTGGATGCAATTCTTAGAGGAGACAATATAATGGTAGTTTAATTTGGACTTTTTGAACTTTTGGATACATGTCTTACTGAAAAAAAGCAGAAATTGCCCTTATTGTCTTTTGCACTGAGGAACCAGCCCAACCTTGCAAAAGCTGTGGCATTACACGTTAACAGAAGTGTTTAAAATGCATCAGAATGAAACACCTGATAATATATCAAATAAACTGTACAATGCAGAACAATCATTTTCATAGCTTTAAAACAACACTGCATCTCAGATGGTAAACCCCACCACCCCAGTGTTAATATGCATATTAATGTCTATGCATGTTTATTTAGAAGAATACAATAACACAAAATGCTTCCCTCACTCACTTTATTATTATGAAATTATAAATGGTGCTGATGATTTGGAACATGAAGACTGCATCGATCACACTGATTAATCCCCAGTATATCCCACAGCGATGTGGCATTCTTAATCCGAGATGAAGGGTTTATTAGAACTACTTTGTTCTCTTTGAAAGTCACTCTAGATGAGAGTCTGATAAATGGTAAAAATGTAATGTCAGTCTAATGAAGAGTCACAGCCATGGATTCTCAAATTAGATTCACTTGAAATAACATTCATCACATTTGTTCTTGGTTGTGTTGTAATGCGTGAGACGTTAAAAGCATATCATTTTCACGCATCTGTTTCCAGACACTAATCTCTTTAGTTTGCCAGTTTGTGCATTGCAGTTAGATCAGATAGGGGCCAGAGGTAATTTTTGGCCAAGAATGGGGACATTGTGAGGACAACATGCAAAAGAACAACAAGCAGAGAACAAGGAGCGGAAACTTTCAGGTCAGGTCATGCAAAAAAAGGGAAAGCACTTTGTCACCCTATAGCTCCAAACATTACAGAGAACACTATCACTGTCTGTCCTTTTTTCCTGTGCCGTCAAGGGTGAGGTTTTTAAAAACCGTTGGTAAATATTTGAGGAACAATTAAGGCTTGCTCCCCCCAGGCGGGAAGAGATATCCCCTGACATGACCAAACAGTGGCAGAGAGCCTATGGGATTCAGCCCTACGGGATGGTTTGAATGCCAGGATTTGGTTGCGTATGAGAGTACACGCCGCAAAGGTGCAGTCGACCAATGAGGGGTGTCTTTCTCCGCAAGTTTCGCTTTGACTCTTGAGCTTCCTGTGAAAGCAGCGCAAGGCTTGGTGAGGACAAAGGGACAAAGGGACACGGGGGGGACAGGAGGCAGGGCTGGATGTGACTTATTCGGGGAGGCGGGTTCCGAACGAACTGCACGAGGTGTCGGGTTGCTGGTTTTCCGCCTGCGAGGATGGCTGTCGTGTGGGCGGAGGCGGAGAGGGCGGAGGTGCGAGGTCAGGCGGGAACACATGAATGAGCCTGCGAGTGTCTCCGCGAAAGCCAACACCGGTGTGTCTCCGCCCACAAGGCAAACGGAGAGCGGCAGGGAGGTTGGGGGAGTGCAGTGGTGTGGGGGGTTAGGGAGTTGTTTGAGGGAGCAGGATTTAACTGGGGCCAGACTGCGGTCCAGGAGCACAGACCGCTGGCGCTGATAAACAAACAGTAGCCCACATCAAAAGGGAGGAGAGCCGTGTCGGGCAAACAATGAGCGGGCCAGCCAGGACGGGAGGGAGGGAGGGAGGGAGAGAGGCACGCCACACACAGACCCACTCTGCTGCCTACTGTAAGAAGGGAGAGGGAGGGAGGACTGCTGACTAATAACCTGGACACCAATGGGCCGGGAGTACTCCTGAGGAATTCCAAACTCTTCACTTTCCCCTGTCGAAGATCTCTGCCACTTGCTTTGACCCGCCAAACATGTGACACCAGGTCACGACAGGGGGACCCTCCTTGTTGGTGCCCCTGTGGTCAGGAGTGGACGAGAACTCACCATCTTGTAAAGAGCAACTTGGGGGTGGGTGTTCTTTGCGTTTCTTTTTTTTTTTAACATGGGTCCCTCTCTGTGAGGTTAACTCCACCCACCGAACGTCTGCAGAGTCCTCCTTCCGATAAAAAGGAGGGAATCACTTCAGGATCTTTATTGCTCACCCACACATCAGAACAATAATATTGCTCATCTCTCTGAGGTGCTCTCATGTAGGTGGGAAGCATACTCCAGTTAGCAACTCCCCAGAGTCATTGCAGAAGTACTAGCAGACAGAGTTCTCACTAATGAGGGGAAAACAACTTAATTAGAGATTAAACAGATATAACGAGTCAAAACAAGGAGTCCTGTTACCCTATTTTACCCCCCTGTAATGACTGATTATTAATGACTGTGTTTCCCGCTGGCTGAATTCAAGTAAGATCACACATGCTGGTCCACATCATGTATCATCCCAAGATTTTTTATCTTCTAAGTAGGTTACAAAAACAAATTATGAAAAGCTAATCAAATTAAATAAAACCATAACTGTGTACTAGTTGCGGTTTTATTTAAGTAGCCCAGACACATTGACAATGTTATATGTTGTGGTCAAGGTTAGGTTCAGTGGCTTTCATACATATGTAAAAATAGAGAGGAAAAACATTTGATCTGAGTCATTTTTACAAGTGCATGACACACACTGTAGCTGTTCATCCTCAATGACTGTCTTCTGAAGCGTTTTGAATGTCACTGTGAAGTGATAGGATGGGTGACTTTATCCGTCTTGCAAAATGTAACAGGCATACTTCCTTTTGCAAGTTAAATTTATTAATTTTTTTATTACTTTCGGACTGTTTTACAGTTTTTTACAGCAATTTTACAGTCAAACTGAACATGGCTCTGGTTTCTTTAATCATCGTACAGCAAGTTGGCAATCCCACAGCCCAAAGACGCTTCATGTCCGCCGCAACATACCGCGCCGCTAGCTTTTGAAACTCAATGTTTACCCTAACCGGCTTCTGAAATCCAGTTTCTATTGCCTTACAGAAGGGTCGTTTTCTTGGCAAACACTCTCACCCAGTGAGATTATAATATACATATTACACGTGGAGCAATTCAAGTTCAGTGCCTTGCTCAAGGGGAACAGTCACAGAGTCTCATTCGGGATTCAACCCTGCAGCTCTCTGGTACAAATATAGCTCTGTCACCACTGCTCTGCACTGCTGCTAGTCAGTGGGGAAAAAGTGAATTTCAGGTTTCTGGATTGTCCAGTACGCAGCTGCCTGGCCATCTGGCCTGGTTGTACAAGAGGGAGCCTGGATGGGCCCGTGTCAACAATTTCTCGCTGACTGGGGGCAGCAATGTAGCATAGTGGTAACGGGCAGGTGTCGTGACCAAAAGGTTGCTGGCTCAATTCCCCACTGGAGCACTGTTGCTGTACCCTTAGGCAAGGTACTTAACCCAGAATTGCCTCGGTAAATATCCAGCTGTATAAATGGATAACACGTAAAAATTGTAACCCATGTAAGTTGCTCTGGATAAGAGCATCTGCTAAATGACAATAATGTAATGACCACCCTATTGGAAATATGACCCTCCCAGTACATCAGTTGACTCCACAGCCCAATTTAAGGAAGTTGGATTCGGCTCTGTTGGCCATGGAAAAAAAAAATGTCTGTAATGTCAGTAGAAGAACAGTTAGTGATGGGGAGAAAAAGAAGGTATGTGCCACCAGTCTGAAGAGACAGCCAGCAGTGTCAGGGCCAGAGCCACCAACTCAAGGCAGGGCATTCTGCCGTGTCCCCTGCAGCGGAGAGCAATCGTCAGGAAGGACAGACTGCAGCACATGCATGGCCACACAGTGCTCTTCTGCAGGAGCAGTGAAAGGATCCGACTAGGTCATCTGGCACAAAGCAACTGCATGCAGGTGCCCGTGGAGTCTCCCGCCAGGAAGCCTGTGTTTGGGGGCCGTCAAAGATGAATGGTCTTGCAGAATAAGACCGTGTCCCGTCTATTAATAAACTTGTCCCAAGCTACTTCTGCCTCTGGCGCGAAAAGGTAACCAATTAACAAACACATGGGTTAGGTGTGGGGTTCTGCACACGTTTCCATGGAGACCAAAGCCTTTTCCTTTGTACGGGCTGTCACATGAGCTGACCTCTTATGTGGGATCTGGTGCCTCATGAAGAATTCCAGTTCTGTATCATATTCTTGTATCTCATATTGTCCCAGATTTAATCTAAACTTTGTCCACATCTTCAGATTACAAGATGAAACAAAAATTTACAGTTTATGTACACAAATTCATTCATACTGTCATGTAAAAAAATATAAAAAAGGTTGCTAGTATAGTTGCTAATATTTGTTATTAAAAGTTCTTTAAAAAGCAGAAAGATCAAACATCAAAATAAATTAATGGCTCTCTTACACTGAGCCTCACACTAAAAATTGAGGGGGATTCCTGGGAATATTTGACCTATACCAAGTTACAAAGTTTGGCAATTTGAAGGCTCTGTGAGACAAATTCAGGTCAGGTCAGTAGCTTCTGATGCCATGTGTCCTGTGATGTTAAATTACTGTTAAATTACAAAAGAGACAATAGCACTACAGGGGGTTTAGACTTTTTTCAGGCAAATCTTCAGGACAAATTGCATTCTAAGCAATTTCATTTTCACATTTGAAAGGCTTTTACACAAAATAATGCATGAGTTATTGCATAATCGGGAAGTTGTTCTGAGAGACAGTGCTGCGAATAAAGACCTTCACACAGAACTCGACTTCAGTGTTATGGAATAAATACAGAGCTTTGAATTGATGCCCAGAGATTAAAGCATGGAAGGAAGTCACAGAACAACTTGTTGCTTAGTAACGGGTACAGTTCTGCCTCCATGTCATACAGGCTGGAAGGGTTTTGCTGTCATGTTGTAGTCTTACATAAGTAAGAATCCTTTTGGAGTGGTCATATACCCACATGTTAGTGTGTATATGGTGTACTGTACACCTTAACGGGAGGGAATGGGGAAAGTGAAGGCTGAATTGAATTGAAGGCTGAAAGTGAATTGAGGCTACACTTCGTTCTGGGATTGAACCAACTCAAGCACTGATATTGGGGTCAGAGCACAGGAGAATCAGCGACAAAATAACCTTCTTCTTCTTCTTCTTCTTCTTCTTCTTCTTCTTCTTCTTCTGCCTCCTAAACATTGTTCCTTTGTTCATTTGCTTGCATTTTCTGTGTGAGACTGAAAGTCCAGCAACTAGTAATGTGCCTGGAACTGCATTAGTTGCTGATGAGTGATGTATTGTATCTGAAAGTCAAATCTGACAAACGGTAATTGATGTCCATCCAGGATTATACTTTAATAATAATGGCACAACTACAGCAAGGCAAGACTTCCTAGAGTGCGCAAGCTTCTTTCAAATATTATTCATTGTCCTCCAGACTTGACCTGATCAACTAATACTCCCTCACACAGTGTTTTTTCTTTTCTGGTGTGGCTTCTTTCTGTATATGACATTTTGTCTTTCATTGTGCATCGTAAGTAATGAACCAGAGTCAAGCGCACTGGTGTTTTTCTCCCCTTGATAGGTGGAGAATGCCGTAGACTTGACCCGGGTGGTTTCCGGCATCCCGATCTCCACCCTCCGTCCCCAGCGGGGAGGGAGAGCGGACCGAGCGAGCACGGCAGCACCTGCTTCTTGTCAAGTACCAGCTGAGCTCAGAATGAAACAGTTTTTTTTCTCCCTCCGCTTTTTTTAGGGGATTCTGAAATGAGTGTGCACAGCTCATCCCCCCTCACTCCTCTTTCTTGATTTTCTGTTCTGTCGCTTTCTCCCACGGGGCCCCCCTCTCCCCTCACAATAAGAGGGACTTCAAAGACAAGGAGCCACCCCAAAAGGACAAACTGGAAGCCATATGTGTTGCTACTGTTCTTGGCTCTGGTCAGCAACGTGATCAGCTGCTTATTTGTAAGCACACACCACAAGCAGTAAACTGTGCCCAGAACTACAGCTGCTGATGCAGCAGCAGGCTGACCTAACGCTCAATTACTCTCTCTCTCTGTAACTCCATAACACTCTCTTTCTTCCCCTCATTCTCTTTCTTGTGCCCTTTCCTGTCTCCCCCACCTTACCTCTCCCTCTCTCCCCCCTCCCTCTCTGTCTTTCTCTATAAGAGAGATCTAAGATGTCATGCCTGAGCTATTTCCAGCTAGTAAATGGAGGAGAGTAAATGCTACTGTTGCTGTCTAATGGCCTCTCCCCCGAGGGCAGCCTTTCGCCCGGCTGGCAGTTGATGGTGTGGATTCCACCTGCATTCAAATTGCCCACGCCGAGAGCCAGGCCTGCCCTCCAGGCGCGTCGGCGATGACAACCGCAAGCGAGGAGGCGCTGCGTAATTAATTAGCAGTCACACTTTGGTGGCGGAACGTGGTGGTGTGCAGCTGACTCTACACCAGAGGGACGTTGGGTTTAGTCCCAGGTGGCAGAGTGCTATTAAAGCCTTCCACAAGCCACTTTGTCAACTTCTCAGGTGAAAGAAAAAGTAAGTAAGCGGCCGTGTAAACTGGGGAGGCGTGTCTTCTATGCGAATGAGCAACGTGAATGTAATAAGTGTTGCATCTTCTTGACAGCAGCAATTTCCCGTGGTAACTAGAAGGTCGTCATGCAGGTTTTCACATAGTATTAATATTGCTTTGGCTGTTCCGCACCCTGGAAAGGGTTAACCGTGTTGCATTTACTTCAACAAGAATCGTTCCCAGTCAGCGGCAAACCACCTCGACCGCGCAACTCGCTGACCCCACGGTCCGCCCCACAACATGCCATTACAAAGCCGGATTACACACCCCTGACCTTGACCGTAGGCTTGACCCCTCTCTGTTTAGGCCCCGACTACGCCCCGCCTTGTCTGACCCGCTGTGAACCTGGGCTGCAAACAACCTCACCTGACATTCAGAGAGACAGGACATCGAAGGGCACTCTCCTCTCAGTCTCTGCTTGACACCTGAACAAAATAAAATAAATATGTAGCCTATCTACAAAATGAACATTATGTGCACCTTGCATATCCCAGGCTTTGGGTATATGTAATAAAATTTCACTGTTCTTCCTCAGCTCTGAGCGACAGCACTGTTCCCAGTTTGTTGTTCAGCTCTGAGAACATTCCTACTGTTTGCTGTCTGGCACTAACTGTCCTTGTAGATGTGAGACCCATGCGCGGACTGCTGTGCGCTAATTAAACCAGTCCCTCATGGTTTAAACAGAGCAGACTGCACTTTGCGGGAGCCAAGGACTGCTCTGTGAAAAATGCTTTCCCTTACAGTTGTCCTGTGACAATTGCAATCGGTTGAAGGTTTAAGTTAAGCTATTAGCTCTCTGGCAAATTTTAACGAGCGCTTGATGATAATGCCGAGGCAAAGGGTTTGTTGGACAGGCAGTGTAAACAGCGAGGAGATTGCCTTTTCAAGGTTGATGATAAAGTCCTGGTGCGTGTAACCAAACCCCCTCCCCTGGTTCAGTCTCAGCCAATCCAAAGACCCCCCAACCCCGAAAAAGATCCCATCTCGTTGCGACCGGAAGCGTCACGCATGTGCGAAGAGCACACATGTCCAGCAGTATCACAAGATGAATCGCATTCGATATTCCGACCTCTCCCACGTGCCACGCGCCCCACCCCCCACCCCGCCTCGCCCCCTGGGTCCCGCCCACGCTTTCGCGTGCTCCGAACGGGGGCGTCCCGTGCTTCCTGCGGTGGGCGCAACCAGCGAGGTGTTTGCCGAGTGGTGAAGTAAGCGAGCCGCCTGATAAAATTTTGCAATAAATGGCTTGGTGGAGACAGACCCAGCTGAGTAATATCGGTCACTCTGACAGCGTAGGGGTTCGCTTTCACATGCCTCACATCAGTACCATTGAGTTTCACACCACCTGCTCGCACACAATGTGTTAAACACAATCTTAGCCCTAAACATGTTCTTATCCACTACATACCCAAAGATAGTCATTATACCACAATATAGATAGACACAGATAGGCTATGTCATAAACCATAAGAGGTGAGCTGGATTCTAGGCTTCCAGATTTTTTTTTTAATCAAATATCCATCTTTCAGTTGGATTTGCACTGTGGCAATTACAGTTACAGACCTTGTTACAACAGTAGGGGCCCCCAGAACCCTAACTCTCTTGTTACCTGTCTATTCACCAAGCTGGATTGATGGTCAGTACAGATCCTTCCTCACGGACAGGATTGCTGTACTTTACTTCATCAGTGACTGCCCACAGCTGGCCCCTTGGCCTAAGATCTTGACTGTGAGGCTCCCCTCGTGGGGTGAGGTCAGCCCCGGTGCTCTCCTTGAATTTCACGGACAGCTGCTGCTGCCGGGGGTAGGCGGGGCATTGCTGCGACCCTTGACCCTTCCTGGGAAGCGCTAATAGGTGTTGCCGGGCCGGCCTTGGTGGCTTGAGGCTCCCCTCTGGCTCTTCTTCTTTAGACGAGGGCTCGGGCAGGGAGTCGAATCTACGGTCAAGAACAGCTCACAGCACCCCAGGCTCTGTTTGTTTATGTACATGTACAGATTACATGGTGTGCGTAAGACATAAAACACACGTGTGCATAAACACACACACACACACACACACACACACACACACACACACACACACATGTTAGGATCTGTGGCCTGTCTGTAAGTACTTGTAGAAGTTGAAAATATAGACTAAATACAGTTATAGGCAATGGATACAGAAATAAGTACTGTTCCACCTGATTCATATTTATTACACTGCTGTTCTTCAAATTGTTCTGGCAGAAATGAGTCTCCACAGAGATTGCATTGTCAGATGGCAATAATAGGAAAAAAAACAAGTGTGCAAAACCTTCACATGACACAGTTTGTTTACCCAAAGCAGCTTGTTTGCTGAAAGCCTTTTTTTGTTCCGCGGTCCCACACAAACGGCTTTTCCTTGTAGCTCCTCGGCGTTCCTCCTCTGTTGGCGCGGCTAAATGTCACTCTCGGTTTTCAGTCCTGCTGGTCGCACCGACGACAGCGGATCCCACAAACAGGTCAGGCGACTCAGCCATGACTCAGCTCCATCCCACCAGCCGTCACACGGCTGAGAGGAAATGTGAGAGCGTTACAGTCTGCGCCGCGGCCAGAAAGTCCGGTTCCCCTGGATCTTGCTCTCGTTTTCTCTGTCGTCTCCCCCGTTTTCTCTCTCTCTTTTTTTTAACAGCCTATAACTGCACTCAAGAGGTCACATGTAACAACACAGTGGTTGTTCTTTAAGACGAAATGTATTCTTGCGTATTTGAACAGCACTTGTGGGCTGTTGAATAAAACAAAAAAACCCCAGGGAAGCAATTTTGTTGGACAGCCAAAGCCATTCATAAAAATAGGCCTTGGCAGGGCCACAGATTTAGTGTCTGCTTGATATGGCCAGCTAAGCATCTCCCTTAGAGTTTGTATTCTAAAGCATATACTTTTTTTCCTGGAAACATTCTAATTTCAACATCTAATTAGATGTACATATTAAATCACACTTGTTAAACTATTGATCATTTTTCCAGTCCTATGTGCCCTTTAAGATGTCCGTAGTTTCACACGTCTTGCAGTGCAGTGTTCAGTCTGTGGCAGTGACACATGCGTATTCCAACGATCGGGCGGTGACAGGGGACAGCAGATGACAGCCTCCCCTTGAGCTGGGTAAATGTGACAGGGCAACTGGGTGATGTATCGGCCTCAGACAGTGCCACAAGAGATAGGGCATAGGCCAATCGGTCAGATGGACCGGTCCAGATTGGAGGAGAGAGAGCTAATGAGGATGAGTCAGGCCCTTGGGAAGGGAGATTACCGAGGCCTGCCTGTGTGACCGAAGAGGGCAGGGCCACACCTTGATTTAAAAATGCCTTCTGCCTTCAGAATGCTCACAGAAGCTGCTGGTGCTCTCTGCTATGGCGGAAAAGTATAATTGTTAAACAGCAGTTACAGAATTAACTGGTGCAGTGGGTGGAGTTATGTGCAGTGGGTGGAATTCTGAGCAGTTTGTGATTACATTGGAGTGTTTGACCATTGTGACTGCAGACAATAAAACATTAGCATAAGGCATACAGTTTGAGAAATGCAGGAAAAAATAAGGGGTTTATCACTATTAAAAAGACCACCGTAAGAGAGCAGACAATTTGCATGGAGTGAGAGAAAAAAAACATGTTCTTAATCAAATCAGTGCAATTCAGGAGGACTTAATATGGATGCCTCTTACAAATGCTAACCCCTTTTTAATGTTTCTCATTAATGATGTTCTGCCCCATAATGCACAGAGGCCAAATAGCAGACCATTAACCAGACAATGAAGTGATTATATGTGAAAAGAAACACCTTTCGTCGTAGCCCATAAAAAGTTTATAAGCCTTTCCCATTAAAAGTACAATGCTCTATCACAAGTTTATTGATTTGAAAGCCAAGCAACAGGCCATGTCTGTACCACTGTGCTAGTCGCATACATTTGCAGTGTTGTTCTGCTTTAATTAACCATGATTTAATTTAATTCTCTGATTTTATTCTTAGAACAAGGACTCTAATGTTAACATTGCCAAAGAACACTTTGTGTAGAGAAAAGAAAAACGGAACAGAGAATGAAAAGAACTTTTTTTTATAAAAGTAACAAAGATACCTAGGCTCAGAAAAGACTACAATTTAAGTATAGCACAGTAGAAAGTAGTAAAGCCTTTTAACATCTGGTTTACAAAACCTTGGTATGTCTGCCATAACACTTTCCCTGGGTTTTGTTGTCTTACAGAAGTGCACAACAGTTACTGCCTGCTAAATAGACAGCCCCATCACGGCAAGCACCTCAAGAATAAACCCCCTGATAGCATACTAATTGCAGCCTTCTATAATTGACTAGTTTGACTAGGGCAAGTAATTACATGATTCACATGCTGAATTGTGTGAATCATTTTATCACGCCTTTCATCAAAGATGGAAGTGAGATGAAGTCGTTATTTTAACGGCACATACACCCTGTTCAGACTGGCAAGGTGCTGAGAAAACCGATTACCTCACTTTGGTTTGCTTTCAGTATTTCATTGGATACCTCCATCATAAACACAGGATGAGTTCCAGCAAGGCATGTACGGACATTTCAGTCCTCTCACGTGATTACAAGAAGAAAAAAAAAACAGCATTTTAAGCATGACAATTTAACAATTTCATACCAGTGTGCGATTATATAACTGTCTGTGTATTTCTGGTTGTAGACGGAGGCACAGGTTCAAGCTGCAAGCGCAAGATGCTTTGTCCTTGACTTTGAGTAACAGTTTGTTCATTATTTCTGATGCTTACTTGACAATTGTTATGGGAATTGCTGAAATGAACACAAAGTATTTTGTAAGAATAGGGCAAAAACTATGCTTTGTTAATGCAAAATGTAATTTTTACATATTAATTTCTGTAAATGCATGAGAGCTAAATTGCATCAGGCCCCAAGTCATTTGGTGTAAACACAAGTGGAACATAGTGACTCATTCAAAGAGGTATCATTTGAATCAGAACTCTGAACCCTGAAAGCGTTCATGTCAAAAGCTCACATTTACCTGTCACAAAAATAGAGCTACCCTTTTTACAGCTGTCAAAGCCGTTGCTAGTCATGATTACAGTAAATACCAGATTTTTGTGTCATAAGACGGCACAGTCACAGCAAAACAAAATAACCCAAACAGCAGTTAATTTACATTAGCAGTCAGTAACAGATGCCAAATGTTTACATTGTTGAATATTCAACATTTTATTGCTTAACACTAACACTGTAATGGTATGTCTCAGTCACTGTGCACACTCCGGGTGCCCAGTGACCACAAGATCATACTTTTCAAGCTGAACAATGTGAAGTTTTTAAATGGCTTAACCCAAATCCAAAATTCAGACGACATATTTATTGTGATTATCAGAAGCAGGAATGGCCGGTATTCGAAACTCCTGTTCAGAACACAATCATTTCCCGCAAAGCATTGCCGGTATGTTGCTTACAGTGATAAACTCGGAGTGAGCTGTAAAACTAAAAAAAAAAGAAAAAAACAGGTTTAGAATGTGCCACGTGATCTTGAAATAAAAGTAAAATCCAGCCTCTTCAGCTGTTGCTTAAGACCCTGTTTTGTCATGCCTAAGGCCTTAGCTCACACTGTTGTGAAAGGCCTCGTCAGCCCTGCCCTTGACAACTTGTCAATACTGATTCGAAAATGTCTCTGCGTCCGCCCTGAGAACGCAGCTCTTTCCCGTGCTTGACAGTTTCTCCCTTTGTCTCTTTCAGTCGTATTTACAAGAGGGGGATCATCCAGCACCTTGAAAGGCTTCCAGGGTGTAAAGAGGAGAGATAAGTAATATTTCAGCAAGATGGTAACACCCAAAGAGGCCTTCATCCGAAAGCCAAATCTTCCAGGGCCACGACCTGTCTCATTAAAAAGGTGCTGTTGAGGCAAGCAGTTGTAACTTTGACTTAAAAGGGCGTGAAAAGAAATCCTTTGCTCCCATTATGCTGCATAGCATCAACAGACAGGCCTCCAGATCAATCCTGGAATGTTTTTTTTTTTTTTTATCTCCTTTTAATAATGGGCTGAACAGAGAGCTGATGATTGCCATGATCTGTACGTGTCAGAGGGAATTCTAATTGGTGAGCGCTGAGGTATGTCAATCTCGCAAGCAGCAAAGTAGCAAAGTAGGTAAAGCAGAGTGGTGGGGGTGATTAGCTGACACAAAACCTCAACCCGCAAGAAGCTCAGAGCCGAGCGTTGGGGGGGTGGGACGTGAGAAGGTGCGCACGTACTACGCGTGTGACGCCGATGACACTTCAGAGGCTGTCAGCATTCGCGTACCTCTCTTGAAAGGATAACGCAGGACGGCTGACAGCTCCAGGGGGCGGGGGGGGGGGGGGCCCTTCAGTCTGAGAGGCGGGAATAGAGCGGCGGAGGCTGTCACGTCACCGTCACCGTCACCACGTCTCCGCCGCGGAGATCCAGGCCCCGGACGTGATCACAGGGAGCGGGAGCCGGTGCCTCTCTTGCAGACGAGGATTCGAAAGGCAGCTTTTCTACATGCAAGGCTTCTTCTGCTCCTTTGATGCCACGTAACACTGCTGTGAAGACAGCAGCAGTCGGCCTGTTCTTGCTAACACGCACGTTCGCACACTCACTTAGTGGCAAGGCACGAACACTAAAAACACATTGCCGTACACGCAATACACAGTAACCGAAAAGGGAGCACAATCCCTCAGCCCAAGAAGTTCCAGTTACTCATCGTTCTACCCTCCCCGTCCCCCGAGAAATGGTGTGCCCACTCACTCTCTGTATCTATTTATGTTCGTGAAGAGCAGAACCATGATCAAAGGAAGATACCATGTGGTTTCCCAGGGCCAGGACAGAACAACAACTTACCCCTAAAAATCCCCATTCTGTTGACAGATAAGGGCACGCTATGTGCTCAAAACTGGAGCCAAATGGTTCAACTAACTTAATTTCCTCCTCAACTTGCTAATTGAGGAGGAAAGCCCTGTGTCAAACAGGAGCTATGGAGGGAAAGGGCCTGCTCTAAAGAGTTTAAAATGGTGATCATTGATGATTATTGCAATTGTATAAATCTATATGTGCATGTTAATGTACTGCATTCTATAATGCTGTGTCGGCCTCCAGTTAACATATTATCAATAAGTCATTAAGTTTCATCACTTCATTTTAAAACTGATTACTTGTCTATGTGAATGTGTGTCTGGTAGCTAGCCTCTGCCTAACGTGCCTGATTGGAAACATATTTAATAAAGGCGTGTGGCTGGAGAGCATTGACCAGTTGGACTGGTCATGGTGGTGCTGCTGTTGAGTCTGGTACCTGTGTATTTTGCTGCAGTTGAAATACATTTTACGTTCAAATACATTCAATACATTCGGTGTTTGTACCTGTGCTCCTACTGGTTTATTTAGTTTGCTTTCCTTTGTTTTTTTTTTTTTTTTTAGCCAGCACTGTAACACTACTATCTAACATTTTTATCAGTAAATGTGAGCATTAGTGGGGTGGTCTGTGCAATTTGAAAATGCAGTGTAGTGCATGCCTGTGTTGTGGAGATTGTAAGGCAGTAACAGGTAAGGTAAGTAACCAGGTATCTTCCATGGTAAACTTGAGTCTGTGTGTTCTTAACAAATAGTTCATTGTTTTCATATTTGTAAAAGGTGAAGTTCAGAACTCCAGTATGGATTACGTATCTTTACATTTCATCAACAGGTATGACTGACACCATAGATTTACTGTTATAACATTTTACGTAATGTAGCTATTATAAATGCTGTATGTTATGCATTACTGTCTGTAGTGGTGATTGGCAGGTGTAACATTCTGTTCTTTTGGTCCTGTGCGGTTGACATCTTACTCAATGTTGACATCCTTTTTAATTTCCGTAGGAATTCGTAGTGCAAATTGAAATAATCTCTTATCTAACCACACCGCCTGTGTTCTCCTGGAGGGTGTGGTGCCAAGCCCTTTCTGTCGGAGACCTTGTTTAAACTTGTGAAAACCACCTTCAAATAACAGTCACCAGAAGCTGCTTCGTTTGACCCCTTTGACTGTGGTGTCGCTGTTGATTTGAGGTTAGTTGTATTCCACTTCAAAAAAAAGAAATGCACAAAAAGTGAACCACCTGAGAAGACTTCTCCAGAGATCTCACAGACAAGTTCTCAGTGTGAAAAACACAGTCCTATATTTTCCAATGAGAACTTTCCCCACTGATACTTCTGTTCCATCTTTAATGGGACTCCCATTACATGGGGCTGTTTTCTGAAAAAATATCAGTAGTTTACCATAAATCTTATTAAAGTTTATTATTAAAGTGTTATTAAAGCACATTCAATGTGCATATCTGATTGGAGCTTGATGCTTGCTTGGACTTTCCTGTAAAAATTCAAGAACATTTAAAAATGTATTGGAAAGCGTTCAAGAGTTGGGCTTGCCAGGCTTGCGCTGAGTAAATTGCTCTGGGAGAACAGCTGTATGACTGCATGAAACATCCAATCTGAGTTCCTTCCTTGGGTTTAATTCCCATAGAGAAAGCCTTGGTTCCATTTAAGGTCAGTGCATAAGAAGGCTCCACTAAAATGATGTTAGGTGGCTGCCTACTCTTCTAACATACTCCTTTAGTCTTTAGTCATCTGGGTAATGCACTCTTTATGAACAGCAGCTCAAGACTGCCTTTTTCACTTTGGAGAGAACAGAAACTAACTCGGCTCGCTCTCCTTGGTGTCGGGGGTCTGAGTCGACTAGCACTTTGGTGTTACTCAAACTCAATTCTGTCAATGCCACATGCAGACACTCTTTTCTGTCCCCCCAATCACTTCCGTCCTATGTTTAATTTAAATTTTTTTTCCTTGAGTGTCTCAACCGGGAGTCGTGCTTGCGGCCTATGCCCAACAGATTTGCATCGTGGTGCGACAGCATCCTTTGAGAAATGCATGGGCGTGAACGTTCGCAGCGGATTAATTGATTGGCCAATTAGGCCAGAGGGAATTGGCTGGAATGAGCCGCACACACATGCCCTCCAGGCACTGTGTTTGACACTTGTGTTTGACTCATCGTTTTTAATTACCAAGGCGAGGCCATCCCACAAAACAAAGAGTCTTGATGGGAATTGTCAGTTATAGGGATTTATTCTGCTGTTAGCGATTATTTATTTTCCTAAGCAGAAACCCTCATCGACTTCCATAGCATGTGTTTAATATTTTCCATTTATTTAGCTGGATGTTGAACTGGGGCAACTTATTTCACGGACCTTGCTCAAGCTTAGAAGAGCATTCTCACCAGTGACCCAAAACAGAAACGTTTTGCAAACCCCCTTCCCTGCCCGCTGCCCCGCCCTGTCGCCCACTGAATGACAGCGGTCGCCCGGTCTTGCCGCATCTTGATTTTCCGATGCAAATAATAATAATAATAATAATAATAATAATCATATACTTTATTGATCCCTCATGGGGAAATTCATCCTCTGCATTTGACCCATCCTACACACACAGTGAGCTGTGAGCACACACACACACACACCAGCAGTGAGCACGCACACACCAGGAGCCAGGAGCAGTGGGCAGCCACAGTGCAGCGCCCAGGGACCACCTCCAGTTCTTTTTGCCAGTGCCTTGGTCAGGGGCACTGACAGGAGTATTGACCCTTACATGCATGTCTTTTGATGGTGGGAGGAAACCGGAGCACCCGGAGGAAACCCACGCAAACACGGGGAGAACATGCAAACTCCACACAGAAAGGACCTGGGACAGCCAGGATTCGAACCCAGGACCTTCTTGCTGTGAGGCAACAGTGCTAACCACTGAGCCACCGTGTTGTTCCTCTGCGGTCGATCAGAGTTTAGCTTTTGGTTCCCTGGCATTCAAAGTGCTTCACTGCGAACAGGAAAGGGGAGTGGCAGCAGGGACTTCAACGGGTGGGAGCTGTCGGCATGGAGTTCCCGATGCGACCATCCACTCGCACTTTCACCGACTGCTGCAAATCAGGGTGCTCTGTTTATCAACAACCCAAGAAGGGCCTCGAATAGATGACACACTGAGGCTACATTACATTACATTATTGCCATTTAGCAGACGCTCTTATCTAGAGAGACTTACATGGGATACAACGTTTACATGTTAGCCCTTCATATAGCTGGATGGTTACTCAGTCATGTTTGGGTTAAGTACCTTTCCCAAGAGTACACAACAGTGTGCCAGCAGGGAATCAACCCAGCAACCTTTCAGTTACAAGCCCCACTCCCTACCACTACACTACACTGCTGCACCCCATTGCTTGATTTAATCTCAAACCATGGAATGACACTGTAAGGTCAGGTACAAGGCTGTGGTTGCAGCCAAGACTTTCGGCTGTGAACTTGGGAAGTGTTGTTCACATGCCAATGTCTTTTTCTTGGCAGATAATAGATGTTTTTTTATCCACAATGATAAGGGTGTTTTTTGCATAGTACTGGAAAAATGCCTCAATGACCCGTTCTGAAGTTCCTTATGGATGTTGATTATTATCATATTTGCTCTGCAAATTCCCTTTCCATGGACAGCTTGAGAGTGGTAGTATTCTTTTCTTCCTTTTTATTGCTGGTAAACTTTGTTTTGTCAACAGTGTGCAAATGCAATCGTGAACAACACTAGAAAGTGATGTCAGGACAACCCATGTCAGCCCAAATATTGACAACAATGATTATTTACCGAGACACAACTCCATTCATTTTCCGCTTGTTCTGCTTGATAAAGCGCACAATTTGGAGACATTATCCACACAAACTGCAAACACGGCTTGTTTACGTGAAGCGTGAGAGGGCGGGGTTTTTCCCCCGTGTGTTTCAGGGGAAGTGTTTATGTAATCAAACTTGACTCGTTATAACAGAGCGGACTCGAGCTCCCACATCGCCCTGAATCATGGTCCTTTCCTACACAGCTCTTTTCAGACTCTCAGACGTTTCCTCGTCTATCAACAGAAGCCTGAGTCACAAAAGCAGACTCAAGCATCTGGCTGGCTTTGTGAAAAAAACACAAAAAAAAAAACATTGAGACCCGGATCCAATCCTACTGCTTCACTCTTTGACCTTAACTTACAAAGCTGCCCTGAGCGAGTGTTAGTGTTAGTGTTTGTTAGTGTTTCTTTTTTTTGTTGATGCATCGATTCTGGAAGTCATTGATATTAATGCCACATGTTGTGTGAGACACAAAAAGTGCTGCTAAAAGTTAAAGATGATGGCTTTGCGGTCAGCCTGAATCTGAAAAATAGGCCCTGGGTAAGAAGCAGTCTATTGTTGTCAGTAGTTACCTCTCTTCCTTTGAATTGGCTCAGATGAGCTGAGCCGATGCAGAGTTTGTCTTGTGCCCCTACCGTATGATAACTGTGGAGGCTGGTGAATAAAGGGCCCCCCAGAACGCCTGCGCTCCCCATCCGATCCCCTCCACCTCCTGACCCCCTCTCCCCGGGGGCGCTTGCTTCAAGATGTGACCACACTTGAGAAGGCTCCCTGGGACAGGTGTTCTAGATCGTTCTGAAGGCTGCCTGACAGACCATCACTTCAGTCTTGTCTTTGTTTGAGCCTCTGAGCATGACCTTAGACTTCCCGGTTTTGAGGACATGGGACAGGTGGCTGGGAGGTAGTGGTGATGGGGGGGGGGGGGTATGTGAAAGGCTGGTCCCTTGTGATCTCCGTTTCACTGTTACTGACACATGGCCCACGGCCCATTGGAAGTCCCCCTCAAACAGACTGAGGAAAGAGGAACACAAGGGGAGCGTAATTTGAATAACTGCACAGCAGGGGTGAAGCTCAGGGAAGCCCCCTCAGCAACTCACACTTATTCAGAACTGATCTGACAGTACAAACAAGCTGCCAGACAGGAAGCAAGCGTGACCACTAGGCCAGAGATGAATTAGAACGGAGAAAGAGGACCCTAGTTTTTCCTCTATGGCAGTCCCATCAAGACTATGGTTTACTCTCTGTTTAAGGTGCACTTGAGTCATTGTTCGTGTGATTCACAATGGTCACTAGTAGCATTCTGGAAGCGAAACACACGGCCCAGGATGACAAGTTTTGACACCACCCCCTTATAAAAGTTACCCAACCGACCCAGACATTATTTCCCATGTCTATCGTAGGCATGGTGTTGCGTCACTGAGCAGACGCCCTCCTGTACGGCCACCCCGAGCCGCTGACCATGCCACTCGACCCCCCGTAACACGCCCGTCGGAGAAGAGGGAGAGAGTTTGTTCCTTAGAAGCGGCTCCACGCTCGTCGCAGGGAGACGCAGCGGGAGAAGGCCCTTTCTCCAGGGAGGAGGCTTCGAAGGGAGCGCGATCGCTCCCGGGAGACGCAGAGACGGCGCGCGCACGAACGGTGACAGCTTCAGACCGCCGACAAAACGCAACTGTCAGCTCCCGCTCCGTCTGGGTTCCTCAACGGAGTCAAACAACAAAAAAACTAAACAAAAAAACGTTTTGACGGGAGAAATGACAACTGTTGGCAGGAGCTGGGGAGGGGGACGTGGGGCGCAGGCTGAGGGCCATTTCTAAATTGGCAGCCGGGTCTAAATTTAACTTCTCTTTTAATTTTTTTTTTTGTCAAAATATTCTGAGAGAACACACAAACAATAGAGGCTGCTGAAAAAGTAAGAAGTGGAGGAGAAAAAAAAGAGCTGACAAAAATAACTCCCAGAATTCTGCGCTGAGAACAAAAGAGACGTCTGCTTGCTCTTTGTGGAGAGCTGCCAGTGCCCTCTGGCTGGAACGCAGAGGGAGGCTGTGGTAGGTAGCTCTCTGGCTGGAGACTTGGGGATGGCCCAGAGCTACTGGAGCTGAACTTAACTTCCCTGTGAGGGATCAGGGGGAGAGCTGAGAGCCAGAGGCACTGCGAACCAAGCAGAGATGCTGGGGTCTGTCAAGCCAGGTTACCTCTACCCAGCAACCAGATAAAAGGAGAGCGGTACAATATTTGTGCTTATGTAAAATGTGTATTTTTGCTTCCAATCCATTGTTATGCCTACAATTATTACTGTTCCACGGTTCTTTACTCTTTTGGTGTATCAATAATGTTCGAGCTTTTCAAATATGTGAAGAAATGCAATTCAGCAATTAAGTGTTTTGATCAAATTATAGGGTTGGACAGAATGGAGGGGATTAGAGCTGAATTGCTTTTGCTTTTGAGTTTTTTGGGAAGAATTCAGTCCAGCCACAAAGAACTTCATCCTGAAATGCTGAAGAGAACGCCCGAGGAAGTGTTACTCTCCCGTGACTCATACATTTTGAAAGCTGCACTTACTGTACACAATTTGCTATTGAAGGTTACCGAAAATGCACAAATGCTTAAGACCAAAATGGAGCTTCACTGATTACTTTGAAGTTCGGCTGTAGTTGTTTTATACGTCATTAGCCTTTCTTCAAAAGACTAATGAACACAGAGCCTTGCAGTCAGATGACCGGGAGGACATTCCTGTGGGTGGCTGTTACAGGCGAACACGCTGACCGTAACCAATGTGAATTTCACCACACGACCAGCTATTACGCATCTGGTGTCACAAAAGAAAAAGAAGGTTTTAGGCAAAAACACTGTGGCACTGTATCACTTCTGACTCACATCCTTCGTGTTATGAGTGATGAGAAAATCATAACCTTAGTCCTAGTCTCTGTTTTCATAGCATGCAAATGATATGCAAAGCGCACCGAACACCTGTGTATCGGTGGGCTGGGAGGGAACACTGACCTTGCTGCTACCTGCCTCTGTGTCTTCTCTTTGTTTTTATGTGCTTGCGTGTGTGTCTGCGTGTGCAAGTGTGTGCGTCTATGTGTGTGTTGGGGGGAGCGGGTTGGGTTGTGTGTGCATCTGTGCGTACGTGCATATATGTAACTGTTTGTGCGTGCGCGTGTTAGTTCTGTTTACCGAACTGTGCTGAAGGACCAAGATTGTACTAACTCCACTACATGGCAGGCTTTCTTCATAAAAGGAGGCAAAAGGCACTCAAAGGTATAGGCTTCAGCTCATATGAAGCGTTTTATTCCCAAACTCTCCCCTCCGACTGACACAATGACCTGTCCCGTTCAACATCGCAGCGGCCAACCTGGGGCTGGAGTGACAGCTAGGGAATGGTCTGGCACCAAGGCGTAAAAGACAAAGGACACAGTCACAGTTAACACAAAGAGGCGCCGCTGGAATCAGAGCTCCGCAGTCTTCTTTCAAAACAAACGTGGGTTCAAATCCAGACGCTAGCGGCTCCTCCGGTCGTCTTGTCCAGTCTGATCCAGTCGGAACAGGCACGTGGCGTCAGCGCCTGGGCACGACCCGGTCCACCCCTTCCAGTAACATCCCCAATTACACCTAACGGGAAAATAACAAAATGAACTTAGCACTTTCAGCAGTTTGCAAACATTCAAACATTGCTTCGCCTATGGGCTTGTTGTCTGATGGGGGACTACTTCATGTGGTCAATTCCAGAATTTTTCCTTGACTTGAATAAATGACCTTTTGTAAGCAGAAAAAAAAGGACACCAGGGGCTATTGTCTGAAAAACACGATCAGCTGTGTCCCTTATGATTAATCTCTGACATATAAGTGCTGGAAAATAAATGCAGTTTTCTGGGAAAAAGCCGGCATTTTTTTTGAACATGTCACTCGGCAGCCCTCAGCTTTAGAAACGCTCGTGGCACCTAACACTCTCCATAGGTTTACCTCTTAAAATTCCACCCTCCTTTGCAGCATGAAAAGCTTAACTGTGCCCCGCTGGAGCCCGGGCTTTGCAAATGTGCGATTCATTCAGGCAGAAGCGTCTTAGGCACGCTAGGAAAATCGGATGACTGAGACTAGCTTTCACCAAGAGGTAAAGCAAGTATATTAAAATTGAACACAGTGGCTATGTGGTGTACCAGTCAGGAAACTAGACGTGTAAGTGGGAGGTTTCAGGTACCCTTGAGCGAGACTGTTTAACCTGAATTGCCTCGGTAAGTAGTGTGTAAAATATAAGCAACCTAAGAGCACCTGGGTAAGTATGACGGCTGAACACGCAAGTAATGTAAATGGCAATACGGGCATAATCAACACACAGTAATGCGTGTGGGATCCCTGTGACTCAGAGAAACATCAGGGGTGTTTATTTTCCTACTGCGGAACATCAGCTTCACACATGTAGCGTGCTGGTGGCAGACCCAGGAGAGAGCAGCACATTGACACGCCTTTGGATGGAGCTGTAGCAAGACAAACACACACAATACACTCTCTTTCTCCATGTACAGTAGACACACACCCACACACACGAACAGCACACACTCACTCTCTATGACAAACACACACACACACACACACACGTACGCACACAGTTGCACAGTTCACAAACTCCCTCACATGCACACACACAAACACACACACATCCAATAAATGCATTCTTACGTGCGTGCTTACACACACACTCTCACACCTATTAATTTCACATGCACACTCCGCATGTGCACACACGCACACAGAAACACGCAGGCATGCAAAGAGACAGACACAAACGCATGCATACATGTGCCATTGCACTGTTTTACTGTAAGAGGTCCCTTACAGCTGAACATGGAGGACACTGGATAAGCTTAGAGTGACAGCACTGGCATCACAAATAGGGGGAGTGAGGAGAAGACAGGGATCAAAGCCCTTCTGCACAGCACTGCAGGTACCCTACCCCCCCCCCTGCTGTCACCATGGCGACAGGGTCTACCTGGAAGATTTAGAATTACTGTATTAGTCAAAGGTTAAATTTGCTTTGGCCAAAAACTTGTATCAGAACTGACTGAGCAGCTGCCTGACGTTTTACGGCCATGGCAGAGTCTGAGTGGCTCTGACCAGACACGGTCCAAACATGGCTGTCTGCCGCCAATTTGTCTCTTTTCTCGAAAGCCACTTTGTGGCCGATTTCTGCGAAATGGCTGTGGTTGTTGTCACCTCAGACTGCTGGCGACCACAGGGCCTGAGAGAGAGAACGCCGAGGGCAACGCACGCAACTGTAAACGCGCACTCCACGTTCCCGGGGTTGCATATGAACAACGCATCAGCTAGATGCGTTTCATTCCGCCCGGTGTCCGCTTTCTCCCCTTCCTCTTACGGGTGTGCCTTATTCAAGTGCCTTCCTGTTACATGTCTCGTTCGGAGACGAGGGCAATCGAGTGCACAATCGTTATCAGCGACCAGCTTCAAACCGCGGCTCATCTCCATCTGCAAAAGCGGCATGGCCCATTCTCGCTGGAGAGGGCGCAAGGGCACCTCTTCTGACTGATAAAAGCCTGCCGAGCTGCGCCGTGCGGATCTGAAGCTCGTAAACACGTACCGAAACCGAGCCTGCCGCCCGCCTGTTCCCAGCGCGAGCCTCTCGGGCTGACAGACAGCTCATTTCACCCCCGCGCCGCTCTGAGCCCAAACCGGCGATGGGTTTCAGTCGCAAGCCCGCGCTGTGGGTGGACTCCGCCTGCCAAACGCTTTGCTGCCAAAATCGGACCCGTCTTCCAGGAGCCTGACATCTTGTTCAGCGTTGCTGTGAATCACCTTGCTCTGAACACCGGCTCCGTTTCATCTCGGGTGTGTACGCAGACTGCAAACTCACCTCTGCAGACTGCATCTCGGTTCCACCTCAATCCCTGCCCCCTAACACCTGCTGCTTGTAGTATTTGCTGCTTATTTTATGTGTAGTATTGCGATGCGTTTTGCATTCTGTGATCTAGTGACTGATGCATACTGACTATAGTATACTTGGCTTCCCTTCAGTCAGGTTGCACAAGCTAACTTGTGGTAGGGCTTGAATGGTGTTATGCTCACGCGTACTGGTCTGTGAGTGTTGTCAGCCTGGTCTGACACTGTTGCTCATTTAACTTGAATGGATACTTATGTTCTCTTGTGCTGGAAGTCGCTCTGGATAAGAGCGCCTGCTAAATGCATGTAATGTAATGCAATGTAATTCAACGTATGCACGTTAGCACTGTTAGCACGTCGCTGTTTGCCTTACCACAATCTCGGCATGCATTTTTACCACACGCTCCCTGAACGCTGCAAAACTGACTGCTTTTTCGCGCCACCGTGTCGTGTGCGCCTCGCAACTCTGAGCGTGTGATTCAGGGTGAGTGGAAGTGGAAGTGGAACTCAGCTGCGCAAGTGGAATTGTTCACATCCTATGTTGCACAAGTCGCAGACTCAAAATACACGCAGAGAGAACTGGACGAGACAGAACGTCCTATGTCTCAGGTCTCATCTCAGCCGTGGAGAAAATAGCCCTGTAAATCAGAGGAATCGATCGTTACTCATTAGATTTATGTCTGCGAGGCCTTGCCATTCACGGCACCAGAACATCCATTACACCACTTTCTGCAGTCCACTGAACAGACTCCTGATTTCCAATGCTTAGATTCCATACTCTGACACCCACAGTATCGGTAAGAGGCCAACTTACAACATAATTTTCCAAAATACTTTCTCAGACATTAACGGGGAACTACTCCAAAGGAGTGCAACCCAATGTTTCCTCAATGTTTTTGCTTACTAATGATTCGTGGGTGATCTGACCTTTTCATGTGCTGAAATCATCTTTGCTTGAGATTGACATCTTTTGAGTGTCAGAACTACTACTGACATTTGTAGAATAGCTGATTTGTACTTGTGAAGGAATTAGCATGTTTGTACATCTAAAGTGTTTTTTTTATAGATTATTCTGTTACAGGCGGATGTTTGACAGAATCAGCTCTGAAAAAAAAGCACACAACTGCAGAGCCCCTTTGAGGAACTGAGCCAGAAACTTTCTGGATAGGATACCAGTTCCCTGATCACAACACTAGAAATCCTTGGGTTGCCCTGTTTTGGCTTATGAGACACTGCAGTGAGCCACAGAAAAACACCACTGTGTGGATTGTAAGTGCGGGTCACACGCTCAGCCTAATGTAGGATATAGTGGATATAGTGCTGTCCGTCACACATCAGGAGCAGAGGAAGGGCAGAGGTTCAAATACTGGACTGTGAAAACCCTCAAGAGCTGCCCCACACGACCTCAAAAGCTAATACATGTTCTTTCACTTTCTCTCCAGTTGTTAGTTTCACATTTGCAATCCAATTTCCCGCCTTTTAAGAATGTATGTGCTATATACACACATGTAATTACACATATGAAAGTGTAAATAGCTGATACGTTTTATCCATTTTGGATTATGCATTTTAACGTATATTTTTCTCCTTTGGATAAGGACTGAAGCCACTAGAGGTATGCACAGTCATAAGGGTCCATTTTTAATACTAACTCTCCTCATAGCCACTTACATATCTATGGTGAAACAGTAGAATTACAGATACAACACAATCTACACGTTCCACCCAAAGCCTCTTAGAGCATAAACTGGACATGATGGGAAAAAATTTAAACAAAAATGACAGGCATTTATTCTGACAGTTCAACTGACAAGCAATATTCCTTCCTACGCTTTTCTGAGCATCCGACTGCAGATGACCGGGAGGTAATATACGGTCGGGTTTCGGTCGAGAGAGAGTAATTACAGGGGCTGGGAGCGAATTCTTCTTGCGGCCTTCAGGGCCCACGAGCGGGAGCACGTGCGGGGAGAGAGAGAGCAGCCGTAGCGCCGCGCAGCAGAAGACACCTGCTGTGTTACATACCAGCCGCCTCCGCAGGACGGGCCACCGATCGCTCACGTGATGGGAGCGCACGCACGTGTCCTGCCTGTAGCTACAACGGCGTGTTGCGCACCGGGCCGAGATGGATGATTTACGAGCCCCAACCGCCCCACCCCCCCCACAGACCAAAGGGGGAGGGGGCCGTTAGATCAGCTGCCGCGGTCTCGTCGAATGGCCGAGACAGGTGAGGAGGGGGGACAGGTGAGAGGGAGGGCCCCTGTGAATGCCCCTGGCAGACTGTTTACCCTTCAGACCTCCCTCCCTCGGTCGTCTGACCCTGGTGTCTCGCCACAGCGTGTCACACGACGTCCAGGGCTCAAGTGGCGTCATTTCATCCAGGCCAGCCAACGCTGTCACCTGATCGAAGCGGGCGCTAGTGCCAGGTAACGCCTCGTGCCAGAGCAGGGGCTGGTCTTCCATGAAGGAGAGTTGACTGTGCTGAAATAACACTGCCGAGATCAGCCACGAATAGATTGTCGATAACGTAAAGGGACAGAATTATCTAAATATGTACTCAAGTCTGAAAACGTGACGTAAGTGAACATGACCTTTTGGCCACCATATTAGAATTCTATATAGGCAAGTAATAAACTAAAAGTAAAAAGAGAAATGCATTCTCTAGTAAATTGTTTTGACCAAACATTAGAGGCAGGCTTTTTTAAGCTGTTTTCTTTTTTATTAAAGATTAAACAAGAATTTTGGACTTTGATTTCTTACAAAACTCTTTTCATTCACTTCATTTCATTTACTTTCAAAGCACAACTTTCTGTAAAATATAAAATGCCAAATTGAAATGGAGCTTGAATTTGTCATGGCTCTGGGTTTAGCATTGTTCTTAAGACTGAACATAGGCTACCTGTGTTCCGACTGCTCAGTTTTTCTTGTCATACCCTCTTTTTTGTGCAAACGTAAGATTTGATTTCCCTTTCTCAAGAAGACGACAGGGTGTTCCTCTGTGACAGAAAGTGTGTGCCATGGTCGGAAAGTATTCAAATGACGCTGACGTGTGTACTGTGGAGCACGGAGGAAGGCCAGGGGGTGTCCCTTTAGCCCATGGGCCGAGTGAGTAAGAGTCTCCGCACCCAAAACCTCCCCTGCGAGCCTCTGTACCTTCCCCTCAGCTCCGACCTGTACAGCAAACACAATTAACTCTATAAGGACAACCATGACTGAGAGCCACAACTCAGTCCTCTGAGCTTCTGGGCTGCAGCTTCTTGTGCTGTACCACCAATAGTCTGGGCTTTTTTTTAAAGGATACATATTGTATTTTATTTGTTATCTTTTCAAGGTCTATTAAGGATTATATGAAAACTGTGACCCAACAGTTGATTGCAAAAGCCATGACCCAAAAGCGGGCCTACAATGATATTCTCCCTTGTTACAGTTCACTTACAAAGGTGTTGTAACATGTGTAATATAAACGTATTACTGCTTATTACTACATACACTGAACTACTGTACAATTTTACAAGTTTTCACACTGTCATCATGTGCTCGAGGGCAATGACATCAAAATGCTTTTGCAGTAGCCTGTGTGTAGAATGCAATGCTGCACTGGAACTGTCAACTTGTAGTTGGAGGGGGGAAACCTTTCCTTTCTCTGTTTGTTTTTTCATTTACCTGAAAGTGTCACTAATCATCAGGAGTGATTTTTGCATTTTGCTTCCTAAATAAAAATGGTGTAACGAAACAGATTGAATGGTATTGAGATATTGAATGGTAATGAGATGTTACATTTTCATTGCTTTACAAGCTGATAATCAACTGATTGATTAATTAGTTCATTAATTATTGCATAATTTGCATGATAATCATTTATTGAAACACCACTGCATATTTTAAAGATTTCATTACTAGATGTGATACCACCTGTCACAAGCAACCATTTGTATCCATTTTACTGCAATAACACTTTTATCAGCTTTTAGCCATGAAGTCCATCACACCTCAGAGATACTGGTTTCTCCTGATTTGGGGCATAGATGTGGATTTGCAAAATTACTTATTACTTATTTATTACTGACTGCATATATTAGCATCTAAAAACATATATTATTGACTGAGACTGAATTACACTCAAAAAACTGGAAAATGAAACATATAAGAAGGCTTATTCGTCCCATTTTCAGAGGAAACACACATATTACGTGGGGGGTGAATTTTTTTAATGAGTCAGACACTGTTTTTTTTTTAATAGCATGTGGTATGAAAATGTGCTGCATTCACTGCTTAGCAGAAACAAAGCACAGTGACTCAGAGTACCTGTCACATCAATGAAATGTATTGGTTTGACACCTTCATGAGCATAATGGATACACCCCGTTCTAATTAGGTGTCAACTGGAAAACCCCCCTTCTCTTCATTGTCCTGTAGCCGAGGGAAAAGACATTACAGAATGTCAACAGCCATCAATGGTTGCCTGCCGCCTACTCTGACAGGAAACGGGACCTCACCATTTGTAATATGAAATTCTACAGATGGGCTGGGGTATTTCATTTTACCACACAATCTATGAAACAGCACTACCTGTGACCTGGCGATTCACACCAGAAGGCAAGCTGTCTGTGCCGACACAGAGAAGCACATATTTAGGCGGACTGAGTCACAGCTAATATAACAGGTAATATTTTGATCTAAAATATTTAGTGTACCTCTCAGTTTTAGATTAAACTAAAACATCTGACACTGACATGGCAGCAAATTTTGGTCAGGCGGAGAAAAACTATGCCACACTGTCAAATTCCAGGGTCACCGCAATCCAAGGAAGCTGGGCAAAAGTAAAAATGAAAGCTTGTTGACTTTCAGCCAAGTTATATACTTTCACTGTCAATTATTTACGACACACTGAAAGAAGCTTTGTGACTGAGGATTAAATACATTGGAAATTTGCCTACTAACAAAGGACCCGCCTTTTGGACTGACCATATGCCTCCTCCCTACATGCTCCAACCCCAATGCCTTGACTCTGATCACGTGACATCAGCCTCCTTTAGCTTCAGGTTGGTCACATGACCTTCTCTGCATCAATTCAGTTGAAAAGAAAAACTGGGAAACACCTTGCTCATGCAAACACCATCATGGGTCCCAAGATGACTAGATTCCTGTGTTCAAACTCTGAGATTCTTTAGGGATGGATGCAAGGCGTGTCTTGTACACCCTTTGGTTCTGCACTGTTTCTGGTGGGTGACATGGCTCACACTTTCAAAACTGGAACAAAAAGAAACTGCCAAGGTTTTTGACTGTGCAATCACTTTCGACCTCTGAGTTTCCAGAGAAGTCATTTGCATACGGTACCCCGAAAACGCCTCTCTATGTCACTTCCACTGAAAGCTTGCAATAGGCCACTTCCTGCTTCAACAGAGGTTATCCTGTCTTTATGACATTCTATGCAAATAATTCTCTTTCTCCGTTGCAAACATTAAAATTATTTGCAATGAAATTGACCGAAGCGTCATTGCTTGGCCGACCCCTCATCCGAGGCGACTTAAAACAGCACTCATTTGACTTACATGTTAGGTTGCGCTCACACTCATGCATTATCCAATTCTACAGACAAATATTCACTGAAACAGCACACAGGTGCCTCAGCCAGGTTTTGAACCTGCAACCGTCAGTTTACAAGCCCTTTTCCTGCAAGCCTCACACCCTGTTTGATTAGTATATTTCAGTATATTTCATTTAAGACGTTCTGAATTATAGAAACACAGGCTGTGTGCTCTTTGACTGAGTGGGAGGAACAGAAACAGTGGAAATGGGCACATTGGAAACTCCAGCGGGTGAAGTGTGCTGACTCTGTTGTGGTGTCCATTTAATCCTCACACGGCTTCATAGTCTCTGCACGTCGTTATGAGACCCAGGGATGCCGTGAGTGAGGAGGACAGGAGATAACAGTATCTCCGTTATGGAAAATTGAATCCTTTCAGGAATGACTCCTGGGCCATAATTTGGGCAGTCTCCTGGCCAGAGTGACAGTTTACGATTGATTCTCTCTGTAGGTGCCCATTGTGAGTGACGGACACCCACCACTGAGTGTGTATGTGTGTGTGTGTGTGTGTGTGTCTCAGAATGTGTATGCACGCGTGTGTTTGCGGGTGAATGAGTGTCCTGCATGCCTGTGTGTGTGCATGCCTGAGAAAGAGTGGGTGTATGGAACGTGTGTGTGTTTCCTTGCTGCCTGTCTGGAGGTGTGTCAGTGCACTGTTCTATCCTGCATCTGCCACCACCAGCACACTGCGTGCAGCTGATGTTCCTCAGTAGGAAAATAAACACCACCCATGTTCCTCTCACTCACCTTGCTTGAGGAGTCTACAGGGATCTGACACACATTGCTGTGTTGATTATGATCACGGGGGAGCTTTAGTAAGCGGCGCTTTGAACACATTTACAAATCACATCGGGCTGTTTGATGTGTAATCGTTTCCTTTGTTTGATTTCCTGACACGGGTTTCCCAGTCATGCTTTAGCTTTCCGCTGCACTTACCTCTGTTTATCTCTGACTTAAGAATAACACACCCTGTGATACCCTAGCTCACCAGAACACTTCTCACTTCCCTTTTCTCATGAAATTTCACCACTCACCCATTCCGAACCAGGGATATGGCTCCTTGCTGTATTTGTGTCTGCAGATTTATTTCCACTTGCAGGTTGGTTTGTCGCGCGCTTTCTCACCGCTCGGGACGACAGGGACAGCCCCGGGTGCGACTCCCTGTGGACGGCTTCCTGAGGTCAGAAGGTCACGGTGGGTCAAAGGTCCCGCGTGGCCGCCCTGTAACAGAGAGGCAGAGCGAGCTCGTCAGCGCGGCGCGGCGGGTGTCTGAGTGTGGCTCAGATTACTGCGAACAACAGCGATCTCGCAACATGGCGACGTGGCACGGCCGGGTTTTACCGGCTACCATTCAACAGGTTGGCTGCGCTGTTAAGGACATGAGAGCTTCTGACGCTGAACAGACTCTGTTCAGAGCATGGTCATGTTTTAGTGGATCAGGGTGGTGTCCATGGGGTTATAAGCCAAGTGATTTTTCTTGTTGAAAAGGCAATATGGCGGGGGCATTCACTTTGTACCCTTTAGCACTGTGCTTCACCTAAACGGCTTCAGTAAAATCTCCAGCTTTATGAGTGTAGGTTATGTGAGTCGCCCTGCAGCAGGTTAACCAAATCTGCCTTCTGACGCTCTGATCTCAGGGCTTGTGGGTGTGGGCGGACGCCGGACGGGATCATGGGAGCGTGGCGGTGAGAACAGGGGGGTCACTGAAGCGCGAGGTCACACGCCCCCGCCCATCCACCGCGGGTTCGCCCTCGGCGGTCCCCCCTCGGCGTGGGCAACTCCGCTGCGCTCGTGACGTCCCCCAGCGGGGCCTGCGTCACGCCGCAGCTGTGTCGGCCCCCCGGCCGCGTGCGCTCCGACGCCACGGGTGAAAATAGCCCGTGGGCGTGGGCGCGCATGAGCACGCGGAGGGGAAACTTCTGCCGCCAGTCACCGTCGCGTGGCCAAATGTCACAAACTCTGACCTCCTCAGGCAGCTCTGCCTCCGCTCCTGCGGTTTAAAGGCACAGCACGCTCTGCTCCTTCTCTGATGAGAGCTATATAACGCTACATGAAGCGCACACACTGAAAGTAAACAAGCCAGCACACTTAAGCCACTGTGCTACACGTTTACTTAACGGCTGTCTGGCCAGCCCGTACTCTCTGCTCCTTATGTGTTTTTATATAAACATGTTATGAACACTGGGGAAACGGTAAGGGTCATTTTAGGTCTCACAGACAATGGTGAAAAGATTCTACATGTTTATGTAGGACAATGCACAGCTCTTTGCCAACAGTGAAGGATGCTGGATTTCACAGTAAGGAAGAAAAGGTTTCTAAGCAAAAACAATCTCAACAATGTAAATCATAAACAATTTATGGTTCTCTCTCCCTCTCTCTGTATATATGCATGTGTACATACACACACACACACACACACACACACAGACACACACAAAGTAGGCCAGCTCATATCTTATGCATATCTGTGCGTAGGGTGAAATCTAACACACAGTACATTCCCCAGAGGTGACATCACATCACTCCAAAGGACAAATTACTGTTATTTTCAAACATTTACCATCTTTAAAAGGCTGTTTCTGCATTGATGTGGGAGGGCTCTGGAACTACTCACAGATACCACTGACGGGAAACTTTCTCCCTTTATGAAAAATGAGAACGGAACCAGAAATTCAACTTTCCAGAAATTCAACTAGACTTGAATTTCCCAGCTCAATTAACTCATGAGCTAGAGTGAGGAAAAATTAATTCAAACTGTGAGATCAAGGCAACATGTTCTTTTATTATCTGGTCCAGTCTGCTCAGTAGACATCATTATGAGGGGCAGGGTGAAATGCTCAGCGCTGTATTCCTGGAAAATTCTCTAAAGCGCTACCACAGCCGGAATTTTGAACGGGAGCAAGCGAGGTAAGGCCCTTTGCTCGGGGGTCCGACAGCGGTGTCCCACCTGGGTTATTCAACCCGGGTCCTGTCTAACTTCGGCACGCCTCTCCGCATGTGTTGCGTGTGTAACCTGGGGAGGCCCTCCCCCCGCTGGGCGTGGACTTTGCCGGCTGGTGCATCTCAGGGGCTCTGCCATGAGGAAGTGGCTCTAGCGTGGTGAGGGCACTGCGGTGCCTTGCTCAACGTCTAGACCGAACAATGATGATTCACCAACCACAACCAGGCAACCTCTGAATAATCGATGCAGATGTTGAATCTGAAGGAAGTTGGGCACGAAAATAGAAATCAACAACAACAAAAAAAAACAGAACTACTCCACTGACAAACCCTAGATATTAATAAATGCCATTTAGGCATTTTGGCCAGTCACTGATACTGTCTTCCGGGAGCCGTCCTGATGTCTGCTGTCCTATTGGATTTTTTTGGGGCTGCGATGCTGTCTATTAATTTCCCGGGCCGCTGGAGTAACCGCATCTGCTGCTTTCCTGAGGCGCATTATGGATCCACCCCCATCCGCGGCTGGAGATACAAACGGAGCTGCGCATAGCCGGCATGCTAAACGACCTCCCGGAAAAAGGGAGAGCGGCTCTATCAGATTCCCACTGAAATATCGACTGCGGCTATTATTGTGCGGCCAGGATGATCCGGGGTCCTGGATTTCTCCTTACCGTATATGACCGAGAGAGGCAGCTAGGGGGCTATTTCCTCTGTGGTCTTTTTCAGATGGGGTGGGGGGTGTGCTGAGGGGGTGACAACGCACCCGTAGGAATGCGTGTCAAAAGCGGAGCCTCTATTAATACGCTTTGGCGCGGCGCCCGGCTCAGCACAGAACTGGCACGTGACGCTGCCCGTATTTCGGGCCGCTCGCTATTTAAGATCGACCTGGATAAAGTGGAGCAAGGGTGAATCGAGAAGTGGCGTTAACGCGGCGCAAGTAACGCCCAACAGCTGCACCCCCACCCCCACACTCCTGGAAAATTGTGTCACGGAGTTCTAAGGATCAGCGGAGTTACCTTTTCTTTTCTGGTACGAGATACGACCCCCCCGGAATAGCCGCCTGGCGTACCGCGGCAGGAATGCGCTGCTCAGCTGTGAACCCGAAGCTGGTGCCTCAGCAGGGTCGTGGGTTGAGGAGGCAAAAATATGAAGAGGCATAAATAGAAAGGCAGAGGGCCTTGTCTCTGAGGCCTGGACCAATGGCACGTAGACCACTGTCAGATGGACAAGTGAGCTGGAATTCCCTTCGGTTTCAGCCCAATTTATGCTGACTAACTTTATCTGAGCCGACGGTGGAGTGTTTGTTTCGCCCCTTAGCCGGTTTCCCTCGAGTTCCCCGCTCCATCCTGCGGTTCCGGCTGCAGGCCCCCCCGGTGCCCGTCGAAGGGCGCTCTCGGACGCGGGTCGGACAGAGCGGCGGAGAAAGGGAAGAGGAAGTGGCGGCGAACAGGGCAGGGAATGTTGCGCCATTCAATTGTGGAAGCATGAGTCAGAGCCAGGATGTGAGAGAGAAATATCTCAGGACAGGAAAAATATTGTAAAAACAGATTGTGTCACCGGAGCTGGAAAACAAGAGCGCAAAACAGCGCACGCCCACTCCGGGTTCTGAGCTCGCGGTCGGAGCGACCGCCGGGGTTTCTCACGGGTCCGATTCGCGGCGTGCGTGCCGGTGTCGGGCCCCCCCTTCTCGGTAAACATTGGGCAACCGCGGAGAGACGGCTCTCGTAATCATTCGCGCGGAGCTAAAGGTGATCAGGTGATAAGCGGGGATTCCAGGAAGAGGGTCGACGCGAACCCCTGGCACCGTGATTGGCCGTCGCAGAACGCAGGCCAGCCTGCTGGGAGTGGGGGGGCCACACTTAGAGCCCCAGCTGCATAACCAAGGCTATAAACACAAGCCAGTCGGACTTTGCAGGTTCAGTGCAGCTTTGTCAGATTTTCACTGCTTATCCTCAGTCAGAAATAGCTCACACATAAAAGAGTGACTATGGAATTACAGTCACTGGATGACTTTTATTAGTGAAAACAATACAAAGGCTTCACATTTTCTAAATGGGCACAGAGGAGGAGAAACGCCCACTCATTAGCGATCCACTGATATCGACCTACAGACAATGGATCCCTTTTAAGTCAGTAAAAATTAAACTGGTTTCTCTTGCCATGTGCGTTACAAAATCTGCCCCCAGTTTCGACCAACCTGTGTTTATCCTGTAGTTTCCAGGTAAGCCTCTGTTTATCCTGTAGTTTCCAGTAAAAAGGGCCAAAAAACATGAAAAGTGTGATAGTGTCACAGACAGCAGCTGTATCTTTCCCAGGACGACACCACATCAGAGCTGAAAAGCAAACACCAGGCCTATCTTCCACTGGGCGCTTGCCCTCACAACAATAAATCATTTCCAAGGACCACTGCTACACACAACTTCTTACACTCCTTTTAAAAATTACTTATCTATATGTATGTGAAGTTAAAAAGTTGTAAAGTTCTGTTCCTGACACCACTGTTTGCGGAGCAAAGCATGCTGGGACTTGTGTCCTCCTTTGCTCATTGGCAGCTGCTCAAATCTTGTGACTCCTTGTCTCCCTCCATCTCATCTACTGTAGACCGTGCAGAACATAATGCAATCCCTATGAATATGTTCTTCATATAAAAAGGTTGCCTATCTTGCATTTTGTACCTATTAGCATGCTCATATTTATTCAAATCTGAAAAATATGATTGATTCTCATTATGGTCGTGTCCTCATAAAACCTCATGCAAAAACCACTGAGATGCCCACCTCCTACACCTAGCCAAAGGCTGCTAAGCTGAACGACGAACATTGCTTGTCTGGACAGACCATGTTCTCGGCAGCTGCTGGCAACGGAAGAGATAATGGATTGTGTATGAAAAGCAAACGGAGACGATTTGCATTGCAAATTTTTAACTGCCAGTGCGCCCATGAACTCCCCCTCTACTCGAACCGCAACCGTGCAGGCAGAGACTTGACCCCGGCAATTCCCCAAAACCGCGCGCGTGACCACCGCCCAAAACCGGCAGTGAGACACGCCGGTCGGGTGCCTTGACTCACTCACCGCAGCTTTAGGTGTCCCTGTTGGCTGGAAGCGCTGTTGATAAAGCTGGATCGAGGCCTCGGGGGAGAGAGCTTCCTTCCTCGCTCGTGCTCTGGCAGTTATTCCTCGAAAGAGCACCGCCACGGGACTGGCGTGCAGTGAGGCTTCTCCCCGAGCGGACACCCTCTGGCTGACCCAGAGACGCCTCTCCGCTGGGGACTCCCGGCGACGCCGCGACTAGGCCCTAACCGCGAGCGTGAGGTAGGCGCCCGTCGCCGAGGGTGTCGCCGGGCTCCCTGCCCCGCCCGCCCGCCCGTGCGGGCGCCTCGGTCTCGGAAGGCCGCGTGCCCGCAGTCGACGTGCTCTTAAACCGCCGCGGCCTCATTTCCCTTGCAAACGAGGCTGGGGTTTACAAGTGGTCCCGATTTCAGTACGTGATTAGGGCCAGCCTAACCGCAAAGCTGCAGAGGAAAAGCGCTGATATTTCATTCTCAGAGGTAACGCTAAAATTGAGAGGCCTCACCGATGCCGACGCCCCGGTGAAACCACACACCACAAAAGGGTTTGCGTTAGGTATGCTAACGCTATCGATGGCTTTGGCGAAGAGCTATCGGGACTTTATGAACCTCACCTGAGGAAAAAGTCAAAACGTTGTCATGCTAGGTAATTTAATGCTACATATTACATACATATTATATTCTTACTGCTTTGAGTGTTGGCAACTGCCATGCCCAGTACAGTTAAAACACATACTTTGTCTTCAGTAACTGCACTGTACCGCACATTTATAACCATAACTGTGAAGATGCACATGGGAGGAGTACAGTAATTGCACTTGAATATGGCCCTTCAGTGCTCAGAGCAAAAGGTTACAGTTCAGCAATGTATCAGTGCCACAGACTTCAGCCAAACAGAATGAACAGGTCAAGAACTAAACACAATGGCGCAAGTCCCCATGTTTCTTTATAAACAAAGTTTCTTTATAAACATATACATTATTATTACATTAGGTCTGTGTCCCTGAACGTGTGTGTGTGTGTGTGTGTTAGCATGTGTGTGTCGTGTGCATGTCATCATCCCCTCGACCAGAAAAACAGCACGCCAGCAGTAATTGCCTGTGAGGTCATGGTGATGCGTCCAAATAAATCTGAGTGTATCTTTGCAACATTGGCTGTGCAGATGATCAGTTGCTAAGCAGCGTGATTGGTCAGGCCCTCAAAGCCACCCCCCTCAGAGGTGCCCCGTCCTGTGTGTGGCATCTCTCCCTCAGGGGCTCTGACACACCCCCGGCAGGCCGGGAAAGAGCCGGTTCATCGCGGGGCGATCCATGTCCCATCAGGGCAGATTACAAAGGGCCAGGAAAAGGGCTGCCGCAGAGATTACTTAAGGATCTGGAGGCGGCTCAGCCAAAGCTGCCAAAACAGAGATTAAGGGGAGGCTGGAGGCCCCTTTGCACGGCTGCCATGCTAATGGCCTGGCTTCGCGGGGTTAAAAAAAAAAAAAACAAAAAAGCACAGTCACATTGCATTACAGTCAGCGGTGTCCTCTACGCCACCCCTGCCACTGCCACGCGGCCCTCTCCCCTCTGCCCCCTCGGCCCCGGCTCACCGCTATTTCTGTCATCCCGCAGACTGACCCACAGACCCCCTCAACCCCATCCCCCCTCTGCACATGCAGTACATATTTGTGCGATGGAAAGACAATCACGCTAGCTAAAACAGGCCAGCACCCTCAGGGGGCCTTTACTTGTTAAGGATGAGTGACACTAACCTCATCCAACCTATGGAAGCCATGATTTGGGGCAGCAGTGTAGCACAGTGGTAAGGAGACGGGCTTGTAACTAAAGGTTGCTGGTTTGATTCCTCGCTGGGGCACTGCTGCTGTACGCCTGGGCAAGGTACTTAACCCAGAACTGCCTCACCAAATATCCAGCTGTGTAAATGGATAAAAATGTTAATCTGTGTAAGTGGCTCTGGATAAGAGCATCTGCTAAAATGACAATAATGTAATATGTTAAAAAATGGGGACCTTAGTGCTTGGGGGACACAACAGTCACACAACATGTCAATATACACAGGTGTGGGCTTTTAGCTTGCACTGACTAGCAGTTTGGTCAGATTGCTGTCACTTAGTATCACTAAGCTGACATGGCCATGGGTTACAATTCAACTTTACGAGAACGAGACAGCTTTCAAGAGCATGGAGCAACACATGAACAAGAGGGTTACCGTGAACACATGGCAATAACTCCATTCATTCCTCGGCCACCTGGGACCACCTCAACAATAGCCTGCAAAGCAATTCACCTTTGAAGGTCTTCAGGAAAATAAATCCTTCATACATGTATTTTAGTTTCTTTGGCTGCAGGGTAAAAGTCACTAATCTTTTTGAAAAGTCAGATGCACGCAAACACACACAGACACAGACACAGACACACACACACACACACACACACACACACACACTTTCACGCACACACACAGATTACAGGGGTTTATTTGTTCCAATATGCTCTGAGGACTTTCACATCAAAAGTACCAGCGCGCCTGGACAACAAGGCAGGCTTCACTGACATATACAGAAATCCATTCCGTCGTCCAGTATTGAGCAACTTGCTGAAGATAGATCAGTATGGATTTCTTCAGCAAACGACCAGATTTTTTTTATTTTGCCCCGTTTTGTTGGAAGCCACAGCCTGGCCAGACTGGTGGTCAAACGAAAGGAGTTAATGAATGAGATGACATCATTGTCGGAAGTTTGCCCCACACCGCCCAGCTAGGCTAGTGGAGCAAGTTCTGCGCTGTTCAGCTATTTCCAACTACCCAGTGTCTTCCGCTCTGAACTTGTGAAAGTACCTCCAGGAATCAGAGGTAGGTCAAAGATTCAAGCTTGAGCAACACTGTCAGATGACTGATAGCTCAAGCTTTCACGCTGCCGGCAAATGACAGTCACATTTTCTTCTCATATCTCATCTGTATCTGTATCTGTATCTGGATAATACCTGAAGCACCAGGTGATACACTGTCCAAAACCGACACCTGCATCACCCTGTTCGTGGCTGGTTGTGCTATTTCCCAATGGTGCGTTTACAACGTGTGATTTGAATGTTTCTGCAATACCTCTTACTCGCACACCCTTCAGTGCTAAGCTTGTCAGCATCAAACCCAGCCAACTCTGTAGCGTGCTCTCGCTCACTGCTTTCATCCCCTGAGAAGATGTCACATCTGTACCGCGACTCTGTCCTGCATCTTAAAAAGCAAGAGAAGCAGGTCTGTCACGCTTTCCGAAGTGGCTTTTTTGAAACGTGCATCGTCAGAAGAGACGGGGGGCCCTTGTTTGAGCCGTCGCGTGTTGCTAGGCAACGGCCGCGAGGCGCCGTGGCTGGCGGCGTGACGTCTGCGGCGGGCTGACACGAGCGGGGGCTCCGCGAGCTCCACCTGCCTGGCCCCCCGTGCGCTTCGCCGTTTACGTCAGATTCGCGCCTTCAGGGGCCTTGGCTCCGCCCAACCCCCCGCCCCATCCCCTTGCTATTCTATTCTGGCTTTCTGAATTGTCTGTCATGGCTGTGTGCTGCACGCTCGACCTGCAGCCTTATCGAGGCTGATCTCTCGCGGCCACGCTGGCGGTGAGCCCGGCTCCGTGCCCCTGCCGGCCTCTCATCTGAGATCCAGGCCGCCGGCGAGAGGCAACCTCAAACAGGGTCCAGGGCGAACGTTGGGCGTCGATCCGCAGAGCGGGAGGGCTGACCGCCGCCTGCCCACCGAACGGGGAACAAAGGGAGGAGACACCGTGCCCCCGGGTTACAGGTGGAAACTTTCACCACAGAAAGGGTGCTTGCACATCTCTTTCCCCGCAGTGAGGCGACGATTCTGCTCACTGACACCTTCCTCCTTTAATCTGCGACCGCATCCCCCCCCTCGCCTCCCCCACACACACACACACACACACACACGGCCGCCCTCGCCAGCACTTCCATTCAGGGTCTTCGTTGCTTTGATGCTGCCTGCTCGTCGGGCTCAGCTGAAACGCTGGCTTCCTGCCCGCTGCCATTCAGCAGAAACACCCCCACTGCTCTCACTCACCGCAGAGCAGCGACAGCACCACGCTACAGCGCGACGCTGAGGTACGCTCACCTGTTAGCCTGACCTGCATCCAGACCGACGACCTGCCGAAGCCTAAGGGCAAAACGCGGTCATCCTTCGTGCGCCAAGCGTCTGTATTTTCAGCATTCAAACTTCACCAATTCAGACTGTTGATTCAAGACTGCAGGCATCTCCAGTAACTTTTGGATTTGAGATGCATGTGCTAACAAAGACAAATAAGACACATTTCAATATTTACTGCTTCTTGCCTGGCTTACTTTATACAGCACATTTAACACCAGTAAGGCTTGGTGACAGCTAAGAAGCTGACACCTGATTAGCAAACAGCAAATTTATGTCCCTTGGGGCAGATATGAGTCCACTTTATGTATCCGGATATTACTTGTGGTCATAAATCAGATGAATATATTACAAATAATCCCACCCAGCCAAACCCATTACTGTTTCTGTGCAAAAGCTCAGTTCCTTCAGGCAGTGTGTACTCAATGACCTTCTCGGTCAGCTGGTGGGGCTGGCAAGCAAGTCTAGTCTGCCAATTATTCCAGAGCAGGAAATATCCCCCTGCTTGTCCAGAGACTCAGACATTCATGAAATATGCTGAACTCCATCATATATCGCAAACCTCAGTGTTAGCTGCCATTGTCTCCCATCACAATGCCCTCTTCTGTGTCTCACAATGCCCCTTGTTGTGCCCTCGGGCCGGGCTGAAACGCGACCGGGAACTCGCACAGGAGGGCACCCTGTTTCCATAACCACGCGCCCGAGATTGCGTGCTCTCCCCTCGTTCCCCCGTCAAAAGATCCTCAGAGAGAAAGGCAGGACACCTACGGTACTGCGAAATGACAGCCGCGGCAGAGACGGTCTTTGACGTACGCTTGCAACTGCGTTCCTTGGCGGGGTGGCTCCTTGGCCTTTCACTTCTGTAAAACGATCTGTTCACACGCACACCGAGCCCCCCTTCCCGCCCTCCCTGCTCCGCACCCTGACGCAGCAGAAACAGCACCCCTCCGCTGTATAAATAGAAGCCTGGGTGGAAGTGCTGAAGCACCGGTTCATCTGCTTCCCTTCAGAGAGAGGGAAGGAGGAGAGGCAGGGGTGGGCGGGGCCAGAGCCTGTCAGTCACGCCGCATCACAGTCGCTCCTCCGCGAGGGAGCCGGGGGAGCGGGGCGTCCGCAGGGGCGGCCGGAGCTTTGGGAACCGCCGTCTGCTGTTACGAAATTCCCTGAACGCAGCTGCAGCTTCTCCCGACTCCGGGCCCCCGCCGCGAAAACCGCCGCCCGCCTGCAAATCACAGCGCGCCGCTGGGCTGGCGGGGATGGCGGGTTAATGAGAGAGCGCGAGTCTCTCGGGCCCGTGGGACAAAACTGGCCCGCCGGGCCAGTAGCTTGCAACTGTACTCAGCCCCTGCCTGCACTTTCATTTGCCGTTAACATTCAAAGGGTCACTGTGCTTGAGGTACCAACTACATAATTTTGCCATGGACAAAGTGCTTGTGTTGGTTTGGTCCAGCTAAAGTACTCCAGACATTTCAGCGTTTGGATGTCAAGAACGTAATAGAGGCAGCCTAAGAGGAGTGACTACACTAGGGGAGACTAGATTGCCCTGGGTCTTTTCCCCATCTGATCCTCTTATAATGCAATCGATTCAATTGTTTGCTTGATTGGATAAGAGCAGCGCAACAGATTAAGAAAAAGGCCCGTAATCCACGGGTCGGAGCTCCTTGTCCCCTGGGCTTCGCAGAAACCACCCGTGGCTGAAAAGCAGTCAACGGCCGCAGAAAGTGCCGGAGTGCCATGCTGCTTAAACTGCCACTTCCCTCGTACATTACTGGCAATTAGCAGATGCTCTTATCCAGAGCGACTTACATAGATTACAATTTTACGTGTTATCCATTTATACAGCTGGATATTTACTGAGGCAGTTCTAGGTTAAGTACGTTGCCCAAGGGTACAGCAACAGTGCCCCAGCAAGGAATCGAACTGGCAACCTCTTGGTTACAAGTCCTGCTCCTTACCACTATGCTACACTGCCCTCCTACTGTAGCCTACTGTGGAAACTCTGCTCTGGGATTGCGTTCAGCTCCATCAGACAAGGGAAAGACTGCTTCTTTTATATTTATCTGAATAACCTCCTTGCTAAACCATTCCACTGGTTGTGGCTAATCACACCCCCCCCCACACTTTCACGGGCAGAGGTCAAACCCTGTCTCTCGACGCTGGGAGCCCAGGGGGAGTCTATTTTTTTTAAGTCCAGGCACAGCTTGAAAGGGCTTCTGGGACAGGGGTTCCTGCTGAGCTCCACACCCAATAGGGCGTTCTGTTTTAGGGATTGCCTTCCGATAGCCCTGCACGCGGCAGCTGTTCCTCGGATAACGGCGAGGGGCGGGACAGGGGGCTACCAGAGGGCAGCCGGTTCTCGGGCTCCCGAGTTCCCAGAATCCAAAGCAGGCCACCTTTCCAGGAACGACTCACTCAGGCGGGCGTAGTAAATTTCCCTCGGACATGTTCACATGCGTGACCCCGGGCGAAATAAATAATTAAGTCAAAAGAAACGAAAAGGCCATTTCCAAGCCATTAATTTACCTGTGAAATCTTCTGGGGTTTTCCACGCGCTAACGTACGCCCATGTACTGCTCCGATGGCGGAAGAAAAAATGACATACCTCTCTCCAGGGCTGAGGGAACGGGCCCTCTCACATGAATCAATATGGAGGCAGACACTGATTCGCCTGCTTTTTCTGTTAGCCTCCCTTGTAATGGCACAGATCAACAGCCATCTCGCAATACAATTACTCAGCTAGGGGAAGGACACGGGCAGGTTTTTGTGCAGGCAACCGCTTTGGAGAGCCGAGGCCTTTCTTTGAGCCAGCGGTGGTGCTGTCCAACATATGCTGAACTCCATTCCAAAAACTCACGTCGTCTTTTCTTCCGCCAGCCTCCCTGACAACTCTGGCTAAAGTAATTCTCTTCTAATTAAGAACTGGATGTCCACATTTCCACGTATCTCTGTCAGCAGACAGGGAGTTTAAGCGTAAATAGGCAGAAATGCACAGCACTATTTGACCAGTCAGGAGCAGTGACCTGACCATCCTCAGTTACTTTCCATTCTTGACACCACATCTATGATCAGCTTGGTCTCCCACAATCCTGACCCCTACCATTTATTTATTTATTATTATTTACTCTCAAGTGGTGATGTCACCATGGATGATGGACGATGACAGTGACACCCTGATGCTCTAAAGTGAAGTGCAGTGGCGTCATGCAGATCGTACTGCTGTAATATGGTTCCATGAGATGTAACGGTAGGGGCGCGATGTCCACCAACAGTCTTCTCAAATTGAGGTCACTGCATTTACAGTGAGGAACGTCCAAAAGAGAAGGGGAGACAGACGTTTCATGAACCCAAGAACGAATGGAGCCACTGTGTGCTGAAAAACTTGCACCGATCAAAACGATGTTACTCCCCACAGCACAACACTATGATTGGCTGAAACCATTCAATAACTGTGTATGCTCCACCCATTTTGGGGCCTGTGAATCTTCACCCTCAAATCACTAGCACTTTTGTGCGGAACAATGCTTGTCAGGCTGAGATTTAAGAGCGGCGCTGCATGTCCTGAGACTCCATCTTCACCACCAAGGAGTTCAGAGATCAACTCATGAGTCAGACGTCAGGCTGCAGCTGTGGTCAATAAATTAAGACATTAAAGCCCTGACATGTGAACATGAGGAGATAGCGCACTCGACAGGTGCTTTTTCAGTGTGGGGGAGGGAGTCGGTCTAAGGAGGGGCTGGCTGTTTGCTGACCAGGAAATACTTCCAATTATGACCTAAGCGTTCAGGCCCCGATTCCATTCGCCGGAACGGCTGACGTTGTCCCGGAGACAGCTCCTGCGTTCTCTAAGCATGACAGCGCCCCGGCTACAGATGACACCCTGCTCACAGCCGGCTTTCTTTCTGCAGCATGCTAGCAGCTGTCTGCTTTTTCATGTGTGACCACCTGATGTGGCTTTCCTTAGAAGTGTTGAAGCATCTATTTCCTTCACACAGCGGAAGCTGCTCTTTTTACAAGCTTCCTGTTAGTGGATTTTAATCTAGTGCTACTTTCGAGTGTTTTTTTTGTTGTCGGTGTAGATTCTAATCTGGTTTTATGTCTCTGAAGTATATTATTAGAAAGATGTTATGTAAAGTACAGAGGAATACCTCTGAAGTGGCGCATGCCCCATCCTTTCCTCCACATCAATAAACACATGCACACACACACGCACGCGTGTGTATACGAGTCACTCCCGGTTTGAAGGCAGAAGTGAGCGTTTGCCTCTGGTACAGCTGAGACGGAGAGGGTGATGCCGCGTCAGCGGTTGTGGCAGGGAGGTGGCCCTCGCTCTGCAGCGCTCTCGGAGACGTGACGAAAAGCGCTCGCCGGCTGCGCGGAATCAGATCAGCGCTGGCGAGAGGCGGAACACTTAGGTGCTGCTCTAATAATAGAGATCCGCTCGCAGAGAGGAAGAGGGGCAAATCAGAGCAGGGGCGAGCATTGCCGGGAAACGATAGCCGGGGGGAGGGGAGGGGGCGGGGCCCCGCTGGGGAAACCGGCTATCGCTACGGTGGGGTTCGGCCCGACGCTCCCCCCGCGAAACGCTACCTTTCCCGGCAAGAGCAGTTTTCGCCAGGAAGGGCCGCAATGTGCGCTTCCCCGGCCGGGCGGAGGCGGGCGGGCGCTTTGTCCTCTCCCGCTTGGCACGCCGGAGTGGCGTGGCGGTGTTCCCTGCCGCTGGCTGCGTCCCCACTTGGCAAACGAGGGCCCACGCATTCACGCAGGAGCGCAGTAACCCGGGGAGGAATTTGCCAAACCGTGCCACCGTTGGCAAGGGTCTCCGGGCACCGGGTGGGATGGGATTATTTACATCTGCGAGTCTCACGCCTGCTCTGCAGTGCCTGAGAGGTTCCAGCAAGTGCCGTCCTCTCCCTCCCTGCGTCTTTCCACCAGGATTTCAACATCTTTAAACAGTGTCAATACAAAGGCTTTCTTTTGCGCAACTGGATATTTAACAGGGGAAGTCGACACAGCTCTAAGAGTTAAAGCAGACCAAGGGAGTTCCTCAGATTTCTCAAACCACCTCCTCCTTAAACAAGCCCTCACAACCATGCCTGAAACGTGTCCATCAAGCATTCTGAGGGCAGTGGATGACGTTCCCCTCTTCTCATTCGGTTATGCTCGGCTGTTAGCTCAGCGAGAGATAAAGCAGTTATCTGACGTTGAGAGGATTACAGTCAGATCAATGCTCTCACCGGGCGATGACGTGGTTCTGAGTCAAATCGCTCGACGGCCGTGGCGTTTCACTAATACCCGAGACGGGGTGGGGGGGTAGGTGGATTACACGCTCCCCGTTTGCTCTCCACCCTCCCTAAACGCTCTCCGATGCGTTACAAACAAAGGACGTAGTGCACGCTAAACAGAAAAAAAATGCCTCAACAAGCAAGTGATCGACTTTCTGCGCACATCGGGGACTTGTAAAACCTTTTTGCTGCCTCTCGGGGTCCACCTGTCGATGGGCAGGATATGCCCGCGCTCCATCACGGCTTAATTGCGGAGCGCTTTTTGGAAACAGAGCCATCGATCAGAGGGCTTTCGTGTTCAGCAGACAGCGGAGCGGAGATTAGGGCATTTCGGGAGACAGTACGTCTCATCACCACGGACGTGTCCGTTTCGAGAAATCGCGGCGCTCGTTCCCTCCGTGGTCCTCCTCGAAGGATTAGGAGCTCGGATATTTTCGTGAGGGCGGAGTGTTGCTGAGACTCGGGCCGGGACGCACGCCTCTCCGCTGAAGGGCCAAGGCCTTGGGCTCGGAATATTCTTGCAAACAGAGAGCCGCTGGAGCTGAAACTGAAGGACAGCTGCGTCACCGCCGGAGGCTATGGGCTGCCACTCCCGGGAGACGCGTTCATCGAAGGTCCGCGCCGAGGGGCTTCCCAGTGAGGACAGACACAACTCAACGCCGTTGCCATGCGGAAAACAGCAAATCATGCTGACTGGCTGGCTGAGATTTGTTTACACTAAACGTTACTATCCTACGAGGAATCTACATTAAGAGATCATCTCATCTTGCAATGTCAGACTCTTCTTATTTGAGAGGCCCCACCCCTTGATGGAAGGGTTAGGACCCATCACTGAGAGCAGTGTCACTGCTCAGTCTCTGCTGCCGATTATCTTTATTCCACATCTTAACTGTTTCCCTAAGGTGGCCTCAGGGAATGCTTCAAAGTATAATTGTGCAATTGCTTTTCTCATTGTGCAATGTGCAAATAAACACATGCATCTGAAAGGGAAACTATTCAAAATTCACTTCCTGTTGCAACAGTTTCAGGATGTTCTTCCTTGTTCAGAACTGCTTTGCACAGATACATGAATGTGATGTTACACCACTTTTAATGTGCATGAAATGTTCTGCATATTTCATTTAATACCACACACACACACACACACACACAAGTGTGTACACACGCAGACTATGCATGCGTACACACACATATACACACACAAACACACACACACACACACAGTATGCGCGCGTGCATGCATGCACATCCAACCATATAAATTCCACCATGAGGAACCTCACACAGACTGGACAATGACTGTTTTCAGGGGTCAGTCTCAACCCATCGGCTGCAGCTCAAGCCCACCTCTGCTGTGGCTGGGTTAGAACATCATGTCTACCACGCCTCCTACCAAAACACACACACTGGGCATTTCTGTCTGAAACACAAATCCGCCCCGCCTCACTTCCAGGGAAGAAATCCACCCTCTGTCTTCAGAACTGTTATCAGACATGACACACCAGCAGACGTGTAGATACTGAGAGTGCTTTAATTGGGGGGGAGTGGAATTTCTGAGAAAACACAAAGCGGTTCTCAATATTTCACCAATGAAATCACGGCTTCCACAAGGAGTGAGAACGCTTCCCTCTCTGTATGTTTAAGAGAGCCCACCTGGTGGACCAGTAAATAAAGGTAACGAATGGACAAAGCAGCAGCTGAAACTACAGCGGTTATGGAAACCCAAGCTGGGCTATTCTGCAGGCAGGGACGACCCAGCCACCAGCGAAGGGCGGCTGATCAGGCACCTTCCCGTGCTGTTTACCCCTGGTTAGAAGTGTTAACCGCAGCCAAACCCAGCTGCAGGAGCAAGCAGAGAACCATGGGAAATAGGTCACTGTCACATCGACACTAAACGGCTTGGACAGGGAGCGGTTAAAAAAAAAACCCTCTCGTTCCTTCCAAAAACAAGTATTAATTCCACCTCAAGGTTGCTGCCACTCTTTTGAACTCCTGCGCAAATTCAATGTCAAGCTGTCAAAAAATTGTGACTGAGTAATACCGTGCTTTGCTTTTTCAGCTGTTACTTGGACAGTTATTCTCTTTGTCACAGTCTGGGTGTGCACTGAGTCGCAGTTTTACAACAGCTTTTGGTTTCCTTCCAGAGCAAAACAAACGACCCGTTCGCCTCTACGGAAGTGATGCTAAATGAGCCACGTTATCCATCACTCTTACAAGGGTGGTCGACCGCGCAGAGGTGCGCTCTGGGTAGCGCAGGTCCGTCACCCCCGTTCTGGAGAGACGCTGGCTCGCTCGGTTTCAGAACCGTTACTCTGCCTCTGAACAGCTGTTGAGCACGTTTTCTGTTTTATTCCCCTTTTTCCCCGAAAGCTTTGAGGTAAAAGGTCGCCCGTTTGACGGTGCGGCGGCGGGGAGTCACGTGTTACTCAGCGGTGACGGCGTCCCCTGGGCGGCGGCGTGGGTCTCTATGACGCTCTGCCCGGAAGCTGGGCGGGGGTGGGGACTGGGGAGCGCATAGCTGGAATGCGCGCAAGATTAGTGGCTGTTTACGGTAAAAGTGCTCCGAGCCACACTCTCAGGCTGCCCCCCTCCCTGGGCCGGGGCCTGGCACGGACAGGACATTTTTCCACCGTGCCCGGGGAAGGCGGGCGGTGCCGGCACTGAGGGCCTTGATTGTTTTGGGGGGGGGGTGGACTGGGGGGTGGGGGGGGGTTCTTATTTACTGGAGACAGGCCGTGCTTATTTAAAACTTTCAAGGTTTTTCTTCTTCTCCCCACTGCAACGTCGCTCTGGCATTAGCAATGTGTTCCGGGAGCGCGGCCAAGAAAGTCCAGAAATGATTAAAGTATTTAGAGAGAGAGGGAGAGGGAGACAGGGAAAGAGAGAGAGAGAGAGAGAGAGAGAGAGAAACAGTAATTCACACAGTCAGACCTGTGACATCAGGCTGACCACAGGCAGAGCCTGACCTCACGGCACTGTCTGCTGCAGGCATGAGCAGTCTGAGATTTCAAAGAGGCAAAAAAAAAAATGCCAGGGAAATATACTGTAACACATCCGGGAAGCACTCATCGCGAATGCGCAGACGATCGCTCGGCGGAGGAGTGCGTGAATCCGCTCTGATTCAATCAAGGTCCCGTGGAGCTGACAACGTACAGGCTGTTGGCTTAACCCTCAATGATGCCCCTATTACGGGGCCTCGCGGATGACATCACAGCCCAGCATTGTCCTCTGTTCATCTGTCCAGGGTTAGAACTCTTCTGGATTCAAAGCCTTCTTCATCTGACTTTCTTTCCAGCTGTTGTCCTTAATAACCACCTCCGGTCACAAAGTTTAAGTCCTACGCTGATAAGAGGGGTTTGAAGACCGAGACTTTTCATTAGATGGCTTTTTTTTTTGCTTTTGAGGAAACTTGCTTCCTGCTGCGCTGAATGGATCTATTCAGTTTTGCTTATTAACTCCGGAAGAGGGGCGCAGAAATAAAATATTAGGGAATATACGACCGATTCGAAAGTCTTTTTATTTCTTGGAATGACACACTTGCCCTAAAGCGTTGCGGTGACTTCATCTCTGCTCATTATTCAGGGCAGAGGCTCGCATTCCTACAGCTGATGTTTCACTCAGCCATGAACAGTTCATAAAAGTTACAGATTTTGCAGGACTGTCTCATCACACAGTGTTATGGCAGTGCTAGGGGGGCTTCAAATACCTCCTTCTAGGGGACTTTCGAATCACTGTCGGCTCCTGCATCCAAGTTGAATCATGTCGGGCTATTCTGGAGCACGGTGCCAGTCCAGGCGGCCCAGGTGAATGATTGACCGGTGTGAGAATTCGGAAAGTGCCTTTCCCGTGATTGGCCAGCCAATCAGCCGGTAACGCACCTGGAGGCGGCGGGTGTTTGCTTTCTTCCCCCTATCTGCAGTTTCACAGCATTGACTCAAACCGAAAGGCATGCAAACTATGGGCTAAACCAACGGAGAAAGTTCATGTTTAAACATACGACAAAGTAGCCGATGACTCAGAGGAAGAAGTGAGAAAGCGAGGGGGAGAGAGACAGAGAGACAAAGAGACAGCAACAATGAGAGACCTTATTAAGGTTAATTTAAGAGCTGTCAAAGAGCATAAACAAAAAGGCAGAAAAATGCAGACTCAAAACAGAATACTCACAACAGGACAGCCAAATGTAAAAATCTCCTTACACAAGCTCCCACTAGTGAAACCCTGATAATGTCACACATACAGATTTTTATTATCCTCAGCCTTGCTCCAGTGAAAGAAAAAAATAAAGAGAGTGGGAGATAAAGATAGAAACACCTCCATGGCAAACGCAATGCAATGACAAATCAGACAGAACGTTTTCTCAGGATCTGCCAGGACTCTGCTTTCCTCAGAGTGAGACAGAGAGCATTGAAATCGAGTTGGAATAATGCGTTGCTCTTTTACATGTCAGGGGCTGCACTTATGGAAGTAGGTGTTGGGCCTCAACGTTAGCGCCACAGCTGGGGGGGACGCTGTCACAGAGCTGGTTATTACTCACAAACCTGCTGTCTAACAGATATGGCGAGGCAGCCCCGGGGAAATCGGGCCTATAGCTTAGCGGGCCCATTTGCAATCTAACTGCCTGTAGCTACGCGGGGCGGCGATCAACATTTCCCTTCTTTTATGGGTTTATTTAAGCCCACAGTGGACGGGGGGGAAAAGCGTGCCTTGGTCAGAGGGCAGCGGAAAAAAAAACGCTCCGCCACGCTGACAATAAATCGCCCACTCAGCGTGCTACACGAAGGCGAGCTGTCTGCAGCTCAGCGGCGGTCGTGGAGAACAAAGCAGGAAAATACAGGGCCCACTACGTTTCCACCGGCCCACCCTGCCCCCCTCCCCCCCCCCGTCCCTACGCAAAAAATACCGCTCGGTCAGAGCTGGAGACGGGGCAGTGACACGATATGACCACTGCGCGGGAGATCACAGGGCTCTCTCCTAAGACGTGGACACGCTCCAAGCCATCTTTTCCAACTCTGCTCCGCTGTAGCACATTTTCGGGCTGGGTCGGGCCGCTGAGCTTTAACTCGTGCTATTTCCAGCACAGACTGTTTGAATTAAAAAAAAAAAAAAAAAGTAAAGTTTGAAATAGCACCAGGCTGTGTTAAACTGCTCTGGACATATAAACCAGCGTTCTCACACAATTCAAGCTTTGTTCGGTGAAATGAAGGGGTTTTTTTTATACGCGTTCGCCTTCATTGAGTAGTGTTTGTTGCCATTTGCCGACTGTGCTGTTGGTTGTTAGCTTTGTTTGGACTTCAACAAAAACAGACCATGATATTCAAGTTTCTACTAGGTCGATATTTCCGATAACTGCTGAACAAGATGATAATGACTAATTTTGTAAGCTGTCAGTGATTATTAATAACAATAACCGGATCATAGAAAAGAACACTGGCTTACTGGTCACCTGAATTGTTCAAATGATGGTCTCTGGCCAAGTTTTAGAATATTTTTCTCTCCAAACAAAGGATGGGCCATTGTTCTACAGATTAGTCAGAAAACACCCAAATAGGACCGAGCTCCTGATGACAAAACACATACAGGAAATGGAAAAGAGCGAGAGGCGAAAAACAAGGGCCTGATGGGTTTTTTTTTTCAGTTTTCCAGAGGAAAAGGGCATTAAATCCCTGATTATCTTTACAGTCTCCTAACAAAGAGATAAATGATTTATATACCTACGCAGCCAAATGTAGCCCACGAATCCAATGGTTTATGAGCGCTGTCCATCACGAAAAGGAAGTGGAGCTAATTATGGACCGGACAGCTCTAAAGGGTTTTTTCAAAACTCCATTCCACCGTTTTTACCCCTGGAATTTGCGGCAGCACAGGAACTTCTGCGTCCCGACTCTCGGCAGCGTCTCATGAGTGACACCGATAATAATGTCAAAGGAAACCCCTTCATGACGCACCCAACCTCTGCTATCAAAAGAAAAACAGCTTGACTAGGCTGCTGCAGCCACATGTAAAATGGAAACTAGGCGCAAGGGGATTAATTTAGGCCATCATACAAAGGACTATTAGAGTTTCCATTCGATAATCACATTGGCGTGATAATTTGATCTTCTGAGGAAACGCGGGGCAAAAACATAACACAGCCTGGTTCAGAATTCCCCGGTCTGACCTCTTACCCGCACACAATCCACAGCAAGGTGGTGTAAAGACGTTACCTTTCCAGCACAAATTAAAACGGACCAAGGAGCCCTGCGGTATTCAGGCAGGGTACCTGTGACCGTAATCCAGCATCTAGCAGCGGCCCAGCACTCAGGGGTAGTGATGTTCTGCGAGAGGTTGGTGCCGTGCATGCTGCTTCAGGCTGCGAGCGAGCTCTGCTCCGGCTCGGAGAGGAAACCTGAGGAGCCCTCTCATCCCGCAGCGAGCGGGCGGGGGACGGCAGGGGTGAAGCGGGGTCGCGGTGTCAGGCCGCCAAAGGCAGCGTCTCCCGACCGGCGATGGAAACCGGGGCTGCGCGCGGGATGCAGGGCCAGTGACACGACACCTCCTGGCACTTCACGCCTCTGCTCCTCGCTGTATTTTTTAGTGACGCGCCAAGGTTCAATCTGACACCCCCCCCCGGGACAGACGGCTTCGAGGCGCTGCCACAGAAATCCAGGTGGGTCGACCGCTTCAGGGATTCGGGTGTCTGGGGAACTGACAGGCCGTCTCTGGGGAACCGTCCTGACCTGGGATAGGAGTCTTTGTGCCCCGGAGCGGCATCGGTGCTACGGATTCAGCACGTCCTGTTCTGTGCATAGCCCTCTCACCCTCGCCCAGAGGGACAGCAGGTTAATTCTGGGATCCAGCCCCTGCCCATGCATCTGGAGGTCAGACAGGGGCGCGGTGGCCGGCTCCCAGCACAAACCCGCTGCCCCCTCCCGGGAGATGCTGCCGGAGCTATACATAGAACAGGCCCCGCTGAACTGATAGCGCTGATGTTATTACATCTCGGCCCCATAATACATTCCTTGATACAGTGCCATGCCATCTCGTGGGTGATGTAACAGTGTGAAAACCGACTGCAGGCCCTAATTACAACCAAATGACCACCTGCCCCCAGATCTGCCACTATCACAATGTACTTGGCTTGTAACCAGGTCACAGATTGAGATCCTAAATGGGGCTGGGTTGTTATAACCTTCAGCAGAGTACCCACCCTCAATGACTTCAGTTAGTACCCAATCATAATACTGAACATGTCGCACATAAATGTAAGCTCGAAAGTATGTGCATTGCCCTGGATAAGGGTTTGGTAAGGAAGTGAACAACCAGAATAAACAACTACACCATTAACCACAACTATGATCACCTTCAAAGCGAGGGTGGATTTACAACCACTTCCATGGAAGTCAACTGCCGTTGGCATCAACTCCTAGACTTTCCTTTTTTCCCCTTGACACCTTGACACACCGCTGGTGTGGGTGGATGGTGAAAGATTTCCGTCACCTTGAGCAAGCCTTAATCCCTCACTCGTTCCATTTTTTTGCCTTGGCTCCAGGTGGGTCAGTGAAGCCACGTGAATTCTTGCACTCATCAGCCGAAGGGCTTTCTGGGGTTTGTAGTTTTCCCCAGTACTTTAATCGCAGGCCTACAAACATGGCTGCTCGCTTCATGGCCCTCAGCTGCTTGACCTACATTGCGCAGCATTTACCAGGCAGCCGGAAACTCTCGCCCATTCATGGCGTCAGGTGTCACGCTGCCGCCTCTGTTTGCTTAACGCTGGAAACACTCTCTGAAGGGAGTGACGACGGCCGCGCGCCCATGACGGCAGCCGGAGCTCTTCGTTTCCACAGCGAGTCGATGAGCGTTCAACCTCAGCCTCCACCCAGCTGAACCCACGTGGGCCCGGGGCAGGGGAGCTGAGACCGACCCCCCGCAGTCACGAGGGGGCGGAGCTGTGGCTTAAGCCCCCCCACCTGGCGTGAGCTGGCGGTCAGGAGGCGTGACCGTTTCAGTTACAAGTCGACCGAGCTGGACACTGATCAAAGGGTGGTGTGGAGCTGCTTCTGGGAACCCGTGCACAATGTGTGAGAAGAACCTTAGTGCCAATGATTGTTCTCCACAGGCCGAAAGAGGGGATGTTGGAATACATGTTTTTTGTGTTATTTATTTCTTAGTTAATCTCTGTCACGTTTCATTCCACTTTCCCTCTTACTTAATTATAGTCTCCCTCCCTTTTCCTGAACCTAACCTCCTGACACACTCTCCAACCCCCCTCCCTCCCTCCCTTCTATCTCTCTCCAGTTTTTGTGTCATTGGTGTTCTTGTGGATCTGCTTCCTGCGTGTGGCAGACAGTGACTAACTTCTTTGCTGTGGTAGGACCACAACAAATCAAAGGCCTGTGGTCCACATCAGTACCAAAAGACCATACCCCTGCATTTCCAAAACCACAATCTATTCCATTTCTGGAGTGGCTTACGTTGACTGCGGGGAACAGCCTGCCACCAACCGATCACCACAGATTCCCGAAAATCGGGCCGAGACCGCCAAAAAAATAAAACCCACAGAAAGAACTCAGTGGGTCAAATAAGCCGCTGTTTTTGTGTCAACCTGAGCGCAGAAGAGAACACAATATCTGTGTACGGACGCAGATGGGCTTCAATCAGTGTTTAGACTGAAGAAAACAAAAGCAAAGCAAAGTCACTTCCCTCCGCAGCTGCTGCGACTTTCCGCACCCTGCATCTCGGGTTACGACAGCCCTTTAAGGACAGCCGCTTCGGCCCGCGGGGGACGCCCATGTCCCGCTCCGGGGCGGCCGCGTCAGAGCCGACGGCCGGCCGGCTACCGTGCCCCCCTACCCCCCCCACCCCACCTCGCCGCTTTCTCCGGCCTCTCTGGGGAGGGATCAGCTGTCAGCTGGAAGCATGCCTTTCCCATTTGGACATAATGACCATCTGCCAGCAAAGCGCTGAGTAACAGGAAGTGATAGCTGCTCCGCCCGGCCAGTTTCCCGGGCCTGCTGCTCCTCTGGACTCCATCATTACAGGGAGGGAAAGGCTTTAGAGGAAGCGTGTGTGTGTGGGTACGCGTGTGTGTGCCTGTGTGTGTGAGACAGCGAGCGAGTCTCGTAAACATACACAGCAATGCTTACAGCCTGAGCTGTACAGTCTCCATCCAGATGCCCACGTCTGTTTATTTGAGGAAATCTGTTCCTGCGGCTGCTCGTCTCTCAGTGCGTAGCTGAGGGTGAGCGGTCTGTGTTTATGCAAGCGAGCGTGCATACAACACTGAGCGTCTGAGTCAGATAGTTTGGGTGTATCTGTGTCTGTTTAGAGGACCTGTTTGCGCGTCTGTGTCCGCTGGTGTGTGATTGTAAGGTTGTGTGTGTGTGTGAGTGAGGCTGTTTGTGAGTGCGCGTGTCGTTCAGTAATCGAATTAGTTGATGGACCAGACCATCGCTTATCCTCTGTTGTCAGAGCCGCCTGATTCCTTCCTGTAATTGTTTTGTCCTTCTCCCCCCCTGTTCTCAACAATAAAACATTCACCCAAGGACACCGGGAGCAAACACTTCATCCTGTCCAAATGGAACATAAACGCATTAATATTCATTAACTCTTTTCACAATCTGTGGCGGCGAATAACCTCTCATTGATACGATCTCCTGTTTGAACAAAAGCACTTCACTCTCCCAGCATTTACAAACCTTTTTACCATATTGCAAACAAAGCCCGACCATAATGATCTGATATCCTTAAGGTGACTGTTGTGTTTGTTTTTGCTTTATGCAATCATAAATCAAATATCGCTGGAACACAGGCAGCAAATAGCACCTTGGACACAGATATTTGTATTTTTCCAACTTGCATCTTCTGGAAGGAAAGCAGATCAAATGTAATGCTGATAACAGATCTGGCAGGAGGTGGGGTCTGAGATAAGCCATCTTCATTAAGTGTGTCTGCTTCCTGTGGAGCAGTGAAGAGGATGAAGGGAAACTACAGTAGCTACTACGTGTGAGGTGTGTGTGTGTGAGTGTGTGTGTGTGTTTGTGTGTGTGTGTCTGTGTGTGTGTGAGTGTGTGGGTGTGTCTGTGTGAGAGTGAGAGTATGTGTGTGTGTGCGCGTGTGAGTGTGTGGGTGTGTCTGTGTGGGTGTGTCTGTGTGAGAGTGAGAGTGTGTGTGTGTGTGAGTGTGAGTGCGCGCACATGTGCACATCCAACCAACCACAACACAAATTATTAGTGAACTGACGGAGGGGGGTCTCTTTCAAAATGTTAGCACCGTGCCAGATGCGTTGACTCCATGACCTAAGGTGTCAACTGTATTAGGGGCCAATCTTCCTCTACCCCGACCCCAGTCATCCACTAGGTTCTGATGCAGCCCCACAGTTACGCACATCCCTAATCAGGTTAAATCCATTAGAGGAGCCATTTGGTATAATTGATCTGGCCTGCTCCTTTTTCCTCGAAGCTTCCGCCTGCCTCTCATGACTAATTGAGGAGGAAGGCCCCGCGCGTCTGAGTCAGGCATAGTTCAAGTTCCTGCGGCCGGCGGTAATGAGAGGGGCTCCTTTTATATCCGCCACGGCGCGGGCGGGCGGCCTTCCTCCCGTTACGCTTTTAACGTAATAAAGGCACGGCGGCGTCGCTGGGAGCCCTGCTCGGCAGCTTTCAGAGCCGCTCATGGCGGCAATATCAAAAGCAAATGTCAACATTAGGCACTGCTAAAAACTGAGCTTTCAGACCGCAGGACGGTTCTGACTGATAGGGCAGTTTAAACGCGAAACCGTACTGGGAAACGCTTGACATTGAAAATGTTTCCTCTGACCCGATAAAAACGCCCCGAAGGACCGGGCCTGTTTACAATAGGCTTACGCTAATTTACCACGGGATCGTGTGGGATTCTTGGAAGCCTCTCTGGGATATTCCTGCAGCGTTGTAACAAGGCACACGCGCAGTTTTTCAACTTTTTTTTTCCGGAAAGCCTCTCTTGCTCTCATCGCTGTGGAGACCATTACTCGGGCCTCAGAATGAAACAGGCTCTGCCTTTTCAGAGAACTTAGGGGCTTTTCTAGCCGAATCACTGCGGGGAAAACACCGCATGCTCAGTCGATGCGTATCGTGGCAGGCAGAAACTAAGTGAGTTTAATCTGAGTTTAGTGCTCCTTGTAATTCTGCGACAGATAAATGTTTAAGTCTGGCTTGTGGCGGCATGTCACGTTAAGCGGCTTTGCGCTCTCTCGGTCTCTCTGTCTCTCTCTCTTTCTCTCTCTCTCGGAGCCTCCCAGTGAGTAAAACCACAGGGGAATTCACAGAGCAATCTGAACGAGAGCGATTCAGGACAGGGGAATAACGACTGAGCACAGGGCAGCGTAGAGAGAGAGAGAGAGAGAGAGAGAGAGAGAGAGAGAGAGAGAGAGAGAGAGAGAGCCCGCGTCTGATCGATGCGTTTCTCTGCCAGCCTAAGTGCCCCGTTTGACTGAGAGAAACAAAAACATTCAGGTTGGGGGTTGGGGGTTGGGGGGGTTGTTTTTGTTGAGACAGAGAGAAAAGCACCCTTTCGGCCTTCGTTATCTCCATCTCGGCCTTGCGTCGCAGTCGCTTTCGGTTGAGCCGGTCTCACCGCGCGTAGCAGTAATCAGAGAACAACATGTAAAATTTACAAGGTGAATCAGCACTAACTGAAAACCACAGCATCTCTGGGATGCTGCGGCTAGATACTGGGGGCAGAAACGGTTATCCCCCACACAAACAGGCCCGTCGGCGCCACTGCGTGAGATAACACCAAAAAAGGTACGAAGCATAACACATAAGACCTCTGAGGATCAAATCACAAGTTACAGAGAAATGAATCAACGAGTAAAAGGCAACAAAAAGAAATCCCAGCATACTGGTAAAATGAAACACAAAAAAAGCTGCTTTTGCACTTTGAGTGACCTGCATAGACGTGCAAGGTGCTTTCTGTTTGGTACCGAGACTTGAACAAAGGCCCACCCATTACATCCACCTGAAAATTGCTGAATTTGGGTCTTGGGAGTAGATGTGAGAACACACATCAGTCATCTATCAAGTTTTTGAAACTGACAAAACTGGTGAGTCACAGCACTATGGAAATGTCAAAGAAATAAGAATCAAAAGGATACACTACGGTGAATTTGCTGTTGACCCAATAATGATTCTGCATTATGCTCAGCATCAATCATAGTGTAGAATATTACAGATACAGACTGAAGAACGGATATAATTTGCATATTTTTTCAACATCTAGGCTTATTTGCTAACGAGGTGCTGTGTGTGAAAAGTAGGGTCAGATCAATTAAAGCTGCATGATCAAATAAACTCTCGAACAAAAATCCATTCACAAAGCGCTTTCTCACAGCCAGGTTTTGCGGGAGTGGATTTCAGTTTCGATCAGCAAAAAATGTTAGCGCACACCCTGCTCTGAAATAACCTTCGAGATGAAGATTGGGGGGTTGGGGCGGGGGTGAAGAAACAGTCTGCATATTTACAAGGAATCTGTTTTCCAGGGTTTGGGGAGGAAAAACAAACATTGACACAGCGCAGCAAAAATAATAATCTCTACACCTCAACTGTGAGGCCTTCCCACCCTCCCAACGCTGTTCTGCCAGAGAGCTGTGAAGAAATGCCCACTGGGCCCAGGAATCTCCCCACAGTGAGGGGTGCCCAGAAAATGGCAACTGCTTCCCGAAACAACCTGGCAAGCCTGGTTTGCTGTTTTGCTCTATCTTTCTTCCCAACACCCGGAGGGAAAGAGAGAGTCCACAGACAAGGGACTGGGTGGAGCTGGGACCCGATGCTGCAGCCCTCCAGACGAAGTGAAGTGGCTGGAGCCTGGCTTTCCTTTAATGCACATAACCTTTCAGGTAAAAGAGGTGCTTTTCGCCTTCATTTATTTAAATTACATCAAACAAAGTGGCATTCCGACGTAGTCAGTGATGTGTTCCCCCTCATTCCATACCCTAGCAGTGCAGTGATTATTTCTGTACCATATGCAGTCCTACACCCGTTTGATTTGTCTTTTGTTCTGACAATTCTGTCCTACCAGGACAGGAATATATCAAGAGACTCAGTAGACTAAACCACATGCCCAGTTTCTCATTTCTCAAATTCCTCCTACCGTAGGGTTCAGGCAGGGACACATTGCCTGAACCCTACGGTAGGAGCCACACGTGTGACTGTCACTAATGACCTGTTGCAGGAGAACTTTGGTTAGGAAGCCTTGTGAGCTGCAGCTCATCACCACAGATTAGGGGGTTCTGACATGGTTCTGACTGGCTGGGGGCGCCCATGCATTCCTCTCCAAGTGATTTCACTACAATTAGAGCCACACTAAATAACGCAGCAGTGACACTATAGGTAACACAGATCTGGTTCAAGCCACCGCCTGCACGCTTAGGATAGATACCTATTCTGGCAGTTTAATAGGGAGAGTCAAGGTCTGGCACAATACAAGCTGTGCATATTTGCACAACTGTTGGGACCTTGGGTGGTTTTATGGGAAAAGAAAACCCAGAGGAAGGAATTGGGCTGGACATACCAAAAATTTACCCATGAGCCTATCCTACTTCGGGGTGTTGATTTGGCTCAAGCTCAGCAAATCCACATAAACATTTTTTAAATACTTTTAGAATTTTAAAAAATTGAAGGTGATTTCCAACACTAAGCAGAAATGAAAGATCAAACAAATCTCTAAGTTCATTTGCTGATGCATCTCCAGATATCATCCAACACTGGTCAGTAAAGACACAGCAAGCAGCCTGCAGTTTTCAGGAAAGACAGAGCAAGCAGCCCACAGCGTTCGGTAAAGACCCAGCAAGCAGCCCACAGTGTTCAGTGAAAATCCAGCAAACAGCCCACAGTGTTCGGCAAAGACACAGCAAGCAACCCACAGTTTTCAGTAAAGTCAGCAAGCACAGCAGCTTCTGCAAAGCCTTGGCCGGTCCAGCTGGATGCTTCCTCTCATTATGTCATGAGAAGCAGTTTCGCGGGGGAGTCCGCTTCCCCCCCCCTCCCGTCCAGATTTCTTCCCAGATCCCGATCGTTCTCTTGACCTTCCACTCTCTGCTGACCGGGGGACGTGAGAAAAACCGCTCCGCCGAAAGTTCATCTCCCGGGAACCGGACGAATTTTCTCAAGAGCTGGGCCGCCAGATTCAGTGCTGGATTAGGCCGCTGTAGAAATCTGGCATCTAACTGCCGGCCCATCCCACAGCTGGGACGGTGAGCGGCCCCCTGAGCTACAGGACGCTGTGAGCTGACCATTTCTCAGGTGACAAAAGACAGGTGGGGGTGAGGGAACTGTTGAGCTCTACGTCAGGTTGAGGCTGAGCCAGAGGGTAAGCAGGGCGTCTCAGGGACGGAGGTGTGAACAAGGCAACGTCTATGCCCCCAAGCCCATCTGTTCAGTGAAAGCCAACTGGCCCCAGTCAATGACAAGAACAGACACCTCTGTGTGACCCTACCCCCCGACAAATACGCAAAACGCGTCACTGAGTTGGCCCGGGGTGACGGGTGCAGGTGACCTAAGGGTGACAAACGGTGCCAACAGTCGCCTTTTCGAGGCGTCGAATTTACGATGTGTTGCTTCCCCTCCTCCAAAATAACAGCACTGTTTTTGCTGTTGTTTTCCGTGACAGTCTGCTCTACAAATAAAGTGGTGTGTGTGTGTGTGTGTGTGTGTGTGTGTGTGTGTGTGTGTGTGTGTGAGAGTATGGGTGTGCTGGGGGGGCATTACAGCCAAAAGCTCTATGGTGTCTTGCTGATGCCTTTAAAGCCCATTGGATTATTCTATGAATTCAACTGGACAAGCTCCAATACTATATAAAGAGTACAATAATGAGTACAAGTACCACTAAAAGCTGTTACAGCTTGCTGTGCAATTCCACTTGTACAGTTAAAACAAGAATGTTGCACACAGCAGTGAGAGGATATCACCAATTAAGTCTAACAAGTGTAAATACCTTTTTTCATGTCTGCAGTATTCCAAAGGAAAGGGTGTAAAAAGTATTTAGAGTTCAAGGTCTGATGCTAACTAGACATATTAGCAAATGTTTACCATGTGAAGAGGCCAGTCCATTGTTGTACTGTCCGTTGTTGGGGGATTTAAACTGCTTCATATCAAGACAATAATGATTCCCCATTTCTGAAATGATACTTTGTTTGAGAAGAAATTAAAGATGACCATTAGACTGGCTGTGACTGCAGGTAGGAGGATGTATTTAATGTTCGTGTGGACTCTGTGGTTCCCCGTTTCACTTCTTGTAATTCGAGCAAATACAGCTGGGTTAGGAGGAACAGGCAAGAATGCTGGATTTTACAAACATTTCTGTTTGTAAAGTGGTCCATGTGTGGACAATGACAAATAATTAATAAGTAATTCAGTGTACAGGCCAGCATTGTTCAAAAACATTCTTGTGTACGTGTGTGTGTAGCAAGTACGTGTCTGTATGTGTGTGTGCCTGTGTGTGTGTGTGTGTGTGCGCGAGACATTGTGGAGTATAGTGTGAATCATACTCTCTCTGCATGGACATGTGGGTTTGAAGGCCTTGGTTTGACACATACTGTAAATGTTGGCTTGGAGAGACAGTGAGAGGGTTTCAGCTATAAGAGAGGACAGAGAGGGACAGGCAGGGGGAAGGAGCAGAGAAAGGGAGGGGGGCACTTCTGACAGTATGAATCAGCAGAGATAGTATCGTTTTCTCCAGATGGCAGGCAATCTCCTATTCCTTTACATAGGGGGCCTCGGAGGCAATCAAACCCTCCCCGGGGACAGGCGGCGCTTCAGAGGAGTAGCAGGGGCCATTGTCAACCCCCGCCCACCTAGTTGGCCATCAAAGCGAGGAAGAAAAGGGAGTCAGGTCAGTTACACACTGTAAATGCATTAGGCGGCGAGGGGCGGCCGTGACTGGAGATAGCAGATATCGTGCACTCTTTGACCCACTCCCACAGCTACCACAAGGACGGAAGAAAATAGGGGGTGGAAAGATTTAGTGTGGGGAGTTAATCCACTGCTCCTTTCTCTCTTCCTTTCTTCCTGGGGAGCCCACCCTCGGCCCGGGCCGCTGTCTGGGCTGTCAGGGCGGATCTGGCTTCCCGCTCCTCAGAGCCCCATCGGCGCACGCATCGGGGGTTCTGTTATCGGGCAGACAGGCCCACAGGGGGGGCGGCGGGGACAGAGGGAGAGCGATTTCAGTGCGTTTCGGAGCATCCGTTCTGACGCAAGCCCCCCCCCCCGCCATGAGAGCCGGGCCCAGTCTGGGCAGCGCGCAGGGAGAAGACCGTCACGAAAAGGTCACCGAAGGGCTCGGCGTGGCGGGGCCAGATATGCCGTGACAGGCAGCTCAGGCGGGGCTGGGTGAGGGTGCTTGAGACAGCTGCCCCAGACCCCCCCTCTGGCGCTATATCTGGGGTCAGCCGGGGTCGTCCTGAAAGAACCTCACCTGAAAGAGGGAGGGGGTGGGAGAAAGCCGGTCTGCAGGGGGCCGTGAGGCACACGCATTTTTGTCATCATAATATCGGCGGGTGAGCTGTCCGCTGTGGAAGGTCACTGCTCCTGATTCTGTGACTGCAATGGGGGGGCTGGGGGTGTCACAAGACAGGCCATCTTGTACGAGGCACCGCCAGCCAGTTTGCCGGCCTGGAGGGCCTACCAGTGACCATGCCTGCCAGGGGACATCCGGTGCCTGTTCCATATTTACACTCCCTGAGAGTGAGGAGTCTGACCGGAGCTCCTCTGTGGGTGACGCATGCCGCTGTCGGCTGCCGCTGCCCCAGAGACTCCCGCAGGTGAGAGAGGGAGGGGGAGGAGGAGGGGGGCGCAGCTATCCTAACACCCGCTTTACGACCCTGCTTCCTGCTAATGACTTTTAAAGGACAGCAGAGGGATTCCTCATCTGTGTGAAGTGTGTCAATAAAACTCGCACACAAGAAGGTGAGACGCGCGTGAAGAACTCCACCTCAAGGGCAGAGGGAGGCCGCACAAATTCCAGCCAATAAGCTGCATACACTAAACAAGCTGCATTCGCTACACAATTCTCACCTTTCAAAGATGCATATCCGCACAAAAAATTAGCCCTTTGACGTAGCACTTTTTACCACGGTCCTTTTTGACTTCTGCCTGCCTAAGCCCGAGCCATTACTTCTAAATGAACTTTTCTGAAGAAAACGTAGCAACGCGCCAGCGTTGTAGCCTCGGACTCCCAGCACCGGTTCTGCGGCCAAACCCCCTGAAGGATTACTCTGCGCCTCCAAACCGAACCGAATCAAATTAAGTGGCAATTACCGCTCTTCATCCCGGCTCGAATTACCAGCCCTGGCACCGTCGCCCCACGCCGCGAGGACCGGCAATCTGCCTAATTGATCCTGAGAGAAAGTCGAGCAGCCTCTTCTCCCTCAAGTTCGGACGATGAGGAGTGCGGCACTTGCGTTTCGCCAGCGTCCTTTTAAATATGCATTAAACAAAGCGCGGCGATCCACCGTTTCCAGCACGCAGATGTAACTCTATCTACTCGGAATGGAACTGACTCACCGCGGTAGCAAATAACATACATAACATGTGGCGCGTTTCATGTGCGGCTACACTGATGACACACACATATTTCTGACAGTCACAGTCTTAGTCACTCCCATGTATTTGTCTCACTTTTCCAGTAAAACTTAAACGGACTATGTATCATTCATTATTACAGCTTGGTTTTTACTGATTCCTTTATTGATATCTAACCACAAGTCCACACTGCTGCGTTAACAGCACAGGAAATAAACAGTTATGAAGCACGGGAACAGAGGAAGAAAGCCATTACTTTATTCCCAGCATGAAATGACCCACAGGATGCCCAACCGTGCAGTGGTTTGCTGTTCCTGTTGACGGTTTATACAGACAAAGGATTTACCCAGGTGAATATTTACTGAGGAAGTTAGGTTTAGTGCCTTGCCCAGGGGCACAACAGCAGTGGCTGACTGGCATCTGGAATCCAGCCCGCAACCTTTGGATTACACATCCCAGGCCCTTAACTGCTATACCACACTGCCGCTCATTAGAGAACACCATCCGCCGCGGTCCCCTGTGCAGTGAGTGACGGGGGTCTCACGTGCGACGAACAAGGAAGAGTGTCCGGCCCGGGGGACGGTCCCCAAGGGGCCCCCGCAGCACGCGTCACCGGTCACACCTGACTTCCTGCCTCCGCCGACAACTACAGTTAGCGCATTTCCCTGTTCTGGCCGAACCATCCTTGTGGCGCCGAGTCACCAAACGCATTCCGGCACACCAGTCTCAGCACAATAGTCACGTCCATAAGCTTGCTGTTTAACCAGATACTGCCGGGAAACTTCCGGCCTCTGAGCGACACGCCAGGCCTGCATCCAGAGGATCTGACGCAGCCTCGTGGGACTGACTTACGAGGCGGACGAACCGAGTGACCCGGCAGCTCAATTAAATGCTGTCTGGGATTATTTTCCTCTTCCATTCTCTCCTTAAATGCACCTCGCCGGAATAATCCTTAGGGCCGGCGCTATCCTCTACATCTAAGGCTTGTGTGGTGCGTGGCCTCTGTCTGAGGATTCAGCGTCCTCACGGCCTGGGGTTGCTTTGATATCGGCGAGGCCGGGGGCTGGAGGTTAACCGGGACTGAGGGAATTATTGGGTTTGTTAATGTGAAGGAGCTTGATGGCAGGGCAAAGGTGCTGCCCTGTTCATTGTGATCTCTTTTCCTGTTTACACTCTCTGCTGTAGCTGTAATGACTCATGCTGATGACTTAAAAGGCTCAATCACTAGCCTAGTGAAGTCTATGTCTCTCTCTTTCTTCCTTTCACTCTCCCTCTGCGGCACTCTCTTCCTCCCTTCACTTCTTTCCTCCTCTCTTTTCCTCCGTCTATCTTCCTCATATTTGGACTTTATTTCATTATTCCCTCCCCACCTCATCTATCTTCCACTCTATCTCTCTCTCTGTAAGCAGAGCTGGGCCAGGGATCAGATGGTCTTTGAGGAGCGTCTGGCTGTCACCGCGGCCCTGTGGCGTCGGCGAGCCACCCGGCCTTCCCCCCCGCTGCCGCCCCCTGTCCCTTTAAAGGACACATTGTGCGGTGTCGACAACAGGGCTTTCGCCATTGTGGCGGTAATCTCAGCGGAGAATCGGCCCTAATCCACCCAACACAGGGCCATGTTGCTGGGCTCATCAGAATCCCTGGGTGCGCAGAGACGCCTCCGCCGCGCCGCGCGACCTCCGCTGAACCCTTCCCGCCCCCCGGCCCCGCCCCCAAACGAACGACAGAAAATTCCCGCCTCTCAGCAGCTTTTTTTTACCCCGCCTGACAGTGCAGCCCGCCCCCGCCGAGTGAAGCCGTCTCAGGCCTGATCTGCGCTCCCTGCTGTCTGGCCCCACCCCTTGCACGGTAGCGTTTTATCCCACATGCTGAGATGCCACACACGCCCCCAGTTTCCTCGCCTCTCAGTGTCCCCACGTTGTAAAAATAAGAGCACTGAACCAGCTGGCCCATCAATTATGCCGCCGAGCAGACAGTTACATAATCCTGAAAGGCGGCCGAGACTATGCCCTCCTTTATCAATTGGCTGGGAGATACTTTCTGAACGCTGTATTAAAAGTGTGCTCATTATAAACGGCGGCAATTACACACATCTCTCCATGTAAAAGGCTTTACTGTGTTCACCCAAATTCTATGGCTACTTCCCGCCGTAGGCTTCCTTGCTATAAATAACATCCCCCTGGCTTTATTCGGTGTTATCAGAGCCACTGGGATAAATCTAATGTTCTCTGAAGTCCTAAAAAACCTTTAGTACCATTTGATCCCTTAGTATCTTGCAACCTCTTTCAGTTTATAGTTTACTTACCATATGGTGGCTACAATATAAATCCATTTTTTTATGAACCCATTAAAATGTATTTATAATTTATTTATACTCAGCTTAACCTTAGAGCCCACTAAAGCTCCTTTAAGTGTGTGAAATTAGCAATTTTATCCAGAAGCTAGTCCCTCTGATTTACTTGCAGTGAACTTAGTTTCGGTAGAAATTTGTACATTTAACTTTGTAATACACAAACATGCCAAACACAAACTGCTCAGTTCACAGCCCTGCTAAACAGTGGCGTACAAACTGCGGGGGAAAGGGGGCATTACCTGACGAGACGACACCAACTGGACACGGCTCCTGTCTGGAGAGGTGACGGGGGGGGGGTGGGGTGCGCTATGGATCAAGGGGAGAGGAGCGGGCCATTCTGAGCCGGCTACAAAAGGCCTCCGCGTTGTAAAGCCCCCCCAGTAAATCTCCTGGCGAGGAAGTCCAGCGACAGCCGTTTCCTCCCCAGCTAAATTACGGGCCCCTGTTCCCATGATGCTGAGCCGGGAGACGGACGACCCCCGAGGCCAAATCAAAGCCGGGTCAAGAGGCTCACGCCCACCTCCGCGACTCTTCCAAGGGCACGGACGGGGCCGGAGATTTTCCCCGCCCCCGCTCTGTCCGAGGCGACCTCCGGACCGCGTGCCTCACTCCTACGAACACACACCCGGTTCTATAAATCCTCTTCCGCCTGTTCTTCTCCCAGTCAGCCCCTTCTTCCCTTTATTCTTCCGCACAGCCCATGGCGAAAGGCCGGGGGAGAGGCCAAGGCATCATTGTCTGATCCAGCTGGGTCACCACAAAGAAAACGAGGGGACAGACACAGGGGCCCTGCTGTGAGGAAAAAGGACTGGTGTTTTTGAAGACACACTGTTTTCAGAACAGGATTCCATTCCGGTTTGGCATCCGTGCGGGTGTGTGCCTAAAGCATTCAGGGGCTTTGGTTTGTTTATTTTTTCTTTATTCCTTTTATTTCCAGTTTAACAGGTTAACGGCACTGAACTTTTTTTTTTTTGTCTTCATCTTTTTTTTTCACTAGAGAAAGAAAACTGCCAAAGAAATATGACCTTTCACCCGTTAAGGCCCTCAGGAACACCTGACTCAGAGGTTCAGACAGGGTCGTTACAACTGACATTTCTCCTCGCCGACCTGCCACAACGCATGCCTGTCGTGTTTGCCGGAGCGCTCTGAAAGGTTAAACCATCCAGGCGGGTTGCCAGACAATGGCCCCTGGCCCCCAGGCGGGACACAAACGAGCCTGCCAATAGAAAGCATCGACCGAAAGAGGAGAAAAAAAGAAATCCATTTCAGAATTACCTGACAAATGCAGGGCGCATTCCTCTGCTAGCTAGAACCGACTACAGTGCAAAAGCATCCCCTTTGAAGGGGGAAAGGGGAGCTACAATGTCACATCTCTATCCCAACCTGTCGAGGGACCTCTGTATGTTAACAGTACAGTCTGAGATGTTAATATGTACTCAAAGGATAATGGGAAAGGAGTGAAGGGCTAGGAGGCTATATGACAATTAGAGGTGATGTATTGGGTGAGAGGAATGTCCTGGGGTACACACTGTTTCATTCAGACGCTGTTTGGTTGTGGGCTAGTATTTATCATACCAAATTTAATGGCTTCTGTATTGAGATATTTACATGACAAGAGCTTTTCAATTGACCATGAGTCATCAGCTAGGCCTGTGCTTAAGGGCACTGCTTTTCACTCTCTGTTCTAGTTAATCTGCAATGTAGCTTTAAACATTCCATTAAAAAATACAGACTTCAGGTATGCTTTGATACATTTTCTTTTCCAATCTATGCTTTATTATCCCCCACATTTTATGGCAGGGTGCTCATTCACTGAGCTTGCAAATTACTGCCCCGGTGACAGACATCTTAACATAATTTACAGCTTCATTTACATGAAGCTTAAAGAACGGGGATCTTTCGGAAACGTCAGACTGGCTGCGCATGAGAAGTGCTATGAACCTCTGCCTCTACAAACCCCCTGTTCCCTTTACAGCCCGATATCTCTTTCAAAACAAAAACAGCATTACATCCCTGGGTTACCGCTGACATGCTACGCACACTTCCTTTTCCGAAGAAAGGGACGTAGGCATGGTGATGGAAAACAGTAAACGAGTTTAACTGCTCGGGGGTGTGAGAATCACAGGATTTAGGGCTGCTGGACCGGCCCCAAGCACTTCACATCCTCGGCCGTAACTGCAGCGCCGTTTCCCGAACAGCTGTTGCGCAACAATGAGGGAGAGGGAACCCACATGGCTGGACTGGCCCACATTTATTATGGTTGATGAGGGTCCAATTAAAACGGCCTTACGCCGCGGTTCAGAAGCTGTTCCGCGGAAAATCTTATCTGCTCGGCCTGTCTGGAGGCGTGTTTGCTTAAGAGGGGACGAAAAATAGGGCCCCCGGTTTTCCACGGCTACATGTTTTTACATTCTGACCATTCCTCCTCGGCCCCATCTCGCACACTGAAAACATTGTGCAGGGAGGCCCTTGGCGGCCAGAGGCACTCGGTCAACACAGGAAAAAATAAACTTACACAGACTGGACACATTCTGACAGTGAATGGGAGTTCTGCTTACGGGGGCCTGGATACAGTTAGTAGAAAATGCATGACGTCAGGACATTATGGGTGTGAAAACAGGCTGTTGTGAAGAAGCCAGGGAGAGGGCTGTGAAGCTCGGTGCTACACTCCCAGAGGAATCCGACATCCTCTTTAACAAGCTGGACGGAAAGCTGCCATGTACATTACATTACTTCAGCAGATACAGGTACTTCAAGGCCCTGAGTGGGTTAATCGTGAATATCCTGCATTAAAACAGGCCTGAGGAGAACCCAGCTGGGGTGTAGGTGGGTCAGCCTGATGATAAATCACCTCTGAAGGACTTCATTTAGGGAGCGATCCATTCTGTACGCTTCACAGTTTGTCCGTCATGAACTGACATGAACAGATTCTTAGAAAGCTTCATGAGTCATAGGCCGCCTTTGCTTGAATAAAGAGCCCAAATAAAATAATCAAGGTCTGTCTTCTTCTCATCTCATTGTATGTGCAGTTGCATGAGGACTGAGGAATTATAAATTAGTGTTGAACTGACCTTGGACCTTGAGAGAGCACTCAACTCAACCCAGCACACAGCTCTCAATTCAAGGTTTCATCTGAGATGAGATGTCAGTAGTGCTTTTTTCAAATCGTGGGTAGGCAGCAGGGGCGCAACTCAAATTATTTTAAGGCAGGGCCGTGACGTGGGAGGCAAACAGGTTGTGCCATTTCATTTGCTCATAAACCCCCCATGCTAACCTGCCTCTTCAACATATGACTGCTTAATATTCTTAAAAATTCATACATTGTGTTACCTGTGCTGGCAGTGTGACCAGGCAATTATGGGTGGAAATGTGAATCCTAAGTGCTGTATTTTAATTTCCTTTTTAAATGAGTATGTTCAATAAAAACCAAAGCTTGCTGGATAAGGAGGTTGAATTATTGGGGTCACTATAGGTCATGATTAGGGTGTGACCAATGATCTGACATGTGATGAAATCAGAGCAAGCCGGGCGATCACGTGCCAGGGTGTGATTTGCGAAACAGGAGCACAGGTCGTGTGGGAAAAGACACTGACGTGAGACCGGCTTGTTTTAAATCCAAAGCATATTGACCATTGCAATGGAAACCATTGTTAACACGGGGTTTGCTGCAATTAACTAAACAATGCATACAAAGAAAAAATAAATAAACCTGGCTGAATGTGTCACTCACATGTCCAAAGTATGTGTGAAGACGTAGTCCCTACTGTCAAGAATGTGTAATGAATGTGTAAAGTATGTGTATAAGGAAATGCTTTTTCAAATAATTTTACAATCCATGACACAGCCAAGCTGTCTTCATATTTCACATCTGTCAGAGGTTGTGTGCATGAGATCGGGAGAGTCTGTGCAGGTACTGGGTAATTGGTTAACTGATTAATAGGCACAACTCAAGATTAGTAAGGCCAGGTAGCATAGTGGAGAATGGGTTAGGAGGGAGGAAAAGGACAGAAGAGGGAGGTTTGTGCAAAAAGTTTGGACTGTTCTGAAATACTATTTGCCTGTTTTACTTCTCTTATTTATGATAAATTATTTGAGTATTGGCCATCTTCTTCACAATGCACCGAAGTTAGATTTGATCTGTCAGGCAGTGTTTCTGCTTTTCTTCAATTTGCCTGTGAAGGTAAGAGTCTGAAAATGAGATTCCTTTTCATGTACATATTTCCTTCAACTTACTGAGGGGCTACTCAACACACCTTAAGCACTGTGTGTCCTAATGACATGAGACAGGCAGATATTCACCAAAACCAGGAGTCTGTATCTGATGTTTCCCTCCCGTGAAAGAAATGCTAGAGACAGGATGCTGCATATGCAGGAGAGAGCCATCTTTGTTCATCTGAACATTTAATGAACAGTCAACAGGAAACGTTTGAGACAAGAGCTGTCTCCCACACCTGCCTCTCCTCCCTCTTCATTTCACACCAAACCACCTGACTTTTTAAAGAGTTTTGTATGTGTTCAAAGCTGACTCAATAAAAAAATTACATGATATGCAAGTTGGAAAATGCAACTATTTGCTTTTGATTTCATTTCTGTTATTTAACTAATGTCAACTTCCTGCTTCAGAGACCTCTCAAAAGTCTGAAATCTATCATGTGAGGTGTAACCACTACAGTTAATTTACACAAAGGTTAATTTATACACATACTCGTACCGGTGAACAAATCAATTTGCGAGACTCACCTGCAGAGCCTCCACCAGGCTCATATTAATAATAAATATGGTGACGCTGGTATACAGTGGTAAGGAAATTAGGCTTGTAACCGGAGAGGTGCAAGTTAACATCCCAGGCGGGGTACTATTATTGCTCTCTTCACCCTGAATTGCTTCAGTTACCATCCAGTTAAATGGATAGTATGCAAAATGTAGGCAAAGTACGTTGCCCTTGATAAGCGAGTCCACTATGCAAATCATGTAATACTATACATATGACAACTACCCTGCTTATACATGAGGCATGTTGCTTTTTCATGACTGGCCCAGATGTGTCACATGACGGCCTAAACCAATCACGAGAGAGAATATGTAGTGACTGCGAAACAACAAGCCCAATTTCACCACTGGCGAAATGTCAGCAATATTCTTTTTTCAATAATAGTTTTTTCAATTGCTGCGCAGTGACTTTATAGATAACTAATGAGTTTGTAGGGGCAAGTTAAAATCACCGGGATCATGTTAAAGTACAATTCATCTGCAATTGTGTAAGTGTGTGTGCTGTACCATAGCAGCGATCCGCATCCAAGAGCTTTTTGTTTGTTAAGCAAAAAAAAAAGAAGTAATTTGTAATTCTTTCATGGTATCTTAACCATACCTGCTACTGTAGCTGAAGTGTCATGCAAACCCCAAGATACATACAGAGAGAAGACGCTCAAACTGCCAACAGCACACAGCAACGCTGCAGTTACTGCTGTCTATTTTAGCTAAAAAACCGTAAAACTTACAACAAAATAACAGCTTCCCCGAGAAAATATAAATCGATTAATTGGTCCGGGACATCCACTTAACCATGCTTTGAGGGGCTCATATTGAGATCATAAAAAATAATAACACACAGTGGGATGTCAGAACTCGGCACCCACTCACTCACTTCCTCATATGCTGACACTCTGTGTGCTGAAGCTGTGCAGGAGATCTGTGCTCCCAAGATTACGCTCGCCTCATTTAAACACCAAATAAAGCTTAGGGCAAGGAAGATGAAAACTGTTGTTTGGAGGTTTAGGGTCCTTTTAAACATGCACATAAAAATACTATTGAAGCCATGAGACCTCTTTGCCAGGTATAAAGGACAACTTAACTGCTTCCGCCATAAATCTTTGCTGATCATAGTGGTTAAGGAGATAATGATAATATGGACACACTATTTGGATTAATTGACTTTTTTATACACGACACAGGGATGGTATTCAAAAATCCTTTTTTTCATGACAAAATGGTCCTGTGTGAGACTGAGTGGTGGGTTCTGTGAACAGATATAATCAGTGAGAGTCACCTGACAAATCTCGGTCCAATCCTGGCTGGTGACAAAACATTCTTTCAGTGAGACACGGAGCTGTCTTTCCAGAAACATCATTCCCACTGACATTTACATCAGCCAGGATGCCGCCTTGCAGGCTAAAAAGTACCAGGCCAAGGACGGCTTAGTCCTCATGTAGCCTGTCCCTCTGATGTCGCGCGTCAAGACACAACCCCTCCCTCAAAAAGGGTCAAGACGTTTACCCTTTCACGCTTCAAGCATTTGCCCTATTTCATGCGAGGTGTCTGATTGGTTATTGCCCTGTCAGTCACACCTAGCCTCTAGGTGAATGTGGAAAGGGGTGCTGTTTGTTTTCTCTTATGAGTACACGGACTGTAACCCAGAAAGGTCATCCTATCATGGGTAAGCAACACCTCGGGGGTGAACCATGAATGTCTCACTTCTGACACAGCCAAACCCATGTAAGGGGACCCGTTCTATATTGAGAAGTGAGTATCCTACACTACGCATCTATCTGCTGGGCAAACTAGCCCTCAGTCACCACAGGATCTGCTATCTTTAACCTTAATTGTTACACTGAAGTAATTACTGGACACACTGAAATTGCTAACGCTATTCATCACCGTGCTACAGAACAGAATTCTTTATCAGGGATCTTCCTTGGTTTAGAGTGATTTTTCAAGTAGCAGCTGATTTAAAGCTGGAGCGCCAGGTGAGTTCACATCTACCCCAATAAAGAACAACGGCACACTGAACTCCGCCGACCCTGTCGCCCGCGGGGACTTAGACCGCTCATCCCTGCTCTAGCTGTTGGCAGCTGCCTGCAGTATTACATATTAAACCACGCTCATCCAGTCAATCAACCGGTCTCGAGGGAGCACGGGAAACCTGTTATGCGGTTATGCAATCAGGTTACACTGCACTTGTTCAAAGTGCAGTGCCTTCATGTGGAATCTCTGCGTTAACCATTTCGGCCCATTACTACAGGAGCAGCGTGCGTAACGCATGCAATGAGAAGGCTGACAGCTTTATGAAATACGGCTTGACTGCCAGCGTGGACCCGTGGGCAACGAGCCATCCGGAAAATTAAAGATCAGTGAATTGCCACACAGGGCCTGAGCTGACTTTGACCAAATGCTGCAATCAGCCACACGCACATGGATACACCCCCTTTATTCATGTAACTCCAAACTGGGGGTGGGGGGGCAGTACCTGGGTGGATGACAAACCCCTCCCACATTCCCTTCCTTCCCATTCCCCATGCTGTCATGCTGACAGGCTGATACCTTCAGTGCTATCCACCTGTGCTTCAGTTACAGCTGTGCATTATCTGCACGACTAGGTGAGCGGAAGGCTCATTTCTACGCTACAAAGGCATCTGGTGGCCCAGACATGGCAAGCAATGCTGGCTGCCAACATTAGCTAGGACCCGGTGCGCATGAGAGGGCAAAACTGCATGTGCCTTTTGATTTTTGCTAATTCGCTGACAGGTCTACACTGTGCTAACGCCGCATGTGTGTCCTCACTCCATCCATTTGCAAACGAAAGATAAAGGAGACACCTGCCACGCTGCAGTGAGGTGAGGCCCATAATGGACTTTTACTCGGAAGTGACGGCCACGTGCTCGACTCCATCTGCTTAGAACTCATGTGTTAAATCACTGAATGTCTGCTGAAAAAACTATGCGAATGCAGCGGGGTTTGAGACTCTTTTTTGTTTTCTCAGCTACACGAGCCAAAATACGCGTGGATGGGAATCTGAGACCTGCTGTTTCTAATTTACTGCATGAATATTTGCCGACTGAGACCGATGTCTTAAGTTAAATCTGAAAATGAGCCCACACCTCCCAGTGCCAGTACACGCAGAACTGGATTCCATGTGCAATGCTAGTTTTACTTCCTATTATAGCACTTGGTTATCACAGCAAAGCTTTCTTGACAGACGCCATGTTCTGCTCAGATGTTGCTGAACGCCTGCCATTAATGTCTCCTAAAAAGGTTTGCAGACTGTCCAGGAAGCACACTCATAAATACTGCTATACACGCAAATGCAATCGATGAGATGCAGTTTGTGAGCACACTGCACATTATGAGCGACAGTGAATTCCAGCCCAAGCACTAGCATTGGACTTGTGCCTGCACACTGCCAGCACAGTTAACACTAAATAAATGGGGCTCGGGTGTCTGCAATGACCAGTGTGTACCCTAACGTTACTACGATCACTCGCATACACCCTTCGGGCACCTCAAAAATGTCTGATTTACACAGGACTGAACACAAGACAAGAATTTGTAGTGTGGCCTAATGCCAGCCTCCCCAGAATAAACTAGGAGAGCTGTAATTTAGCGAGCACGGCGAACCCTGCTAACTATTCCCATGCAAAACGTTACACAACAAACACATTACACCCTTCTGGTGTGTACTATTCTCGCAGGACTACATTAATAACTATATCTACAAGACCTTCATTTATATATATTGCAGTAGCAATCTACAAATAAAATGCTCCTCTATTGTCGTGCAATACTATTCAAACCAACATCAGTCTGACCTCAACTATAAAATTAAACTGGGTGCTAGAATACTGTTTAAATGTGAAGGGTGAGGTGTAAATGGCTGATCGCCTACTACTATTCTGTCCATCAATGCTACAAAATTGATCAAAGAGATGCACAATACCTAAGCCTGAATAGCAAAATAGGTTATAATAACACAGTTTGATCAAAATATATTAATGTAGTCATAGAATGCAATGTTTTGGAACACAATGTTACACAGAATGTATCACATCAGTGGAAATAAACTAATAATTCAAATGTTTTCATTAGGAAGAAACTACAAAGTAATGAGAGCAGTGTACATCAGTTTGCTGTTAACTTACAAAACAATATGAGCACCACACTTCTATTATACATTTATTATTTAGACCGACAGGTAACTGGTGTGACCGTATGGCTTTGGGGGATGGGCAAATTCAGAATCAATCTGAAACGTGCTGAGCAGCTAACTAGCTAGCGATTCGAAATAAGTACAATTAAGAATTAAATATCTCATAATCCTACCTGTCTACCTGAACAATAGTATTTCGAGCGTTTTCATTGATCTATAATAGTTAATTTCTCACAATAAAACAATAAATATCTACAAATGAAAGTTAAGTGAACTGGCTATCCATAATCAAATAATATGAATCGATATTACATCATATTCCTACTATAACATCTATTTGTAACTAAATATAATAACTATCTAGATAAATAGCTGGTTAACTGAGCTAGTTAGGCACAGAATAGCGGCAGAACGCAGCTCGAATACGCCACGGCTTTCTTTTGCATCCTTGTGATAATTATAAAACAAAACATCGCGGACGGGTGTAGGGAAATAAAATATTCAAAAGCCTTACCAATTCTTTGGATTGGCCCACCTCCTGCGCAAACATTTAAGGAGTATTCCATGTCAGAGGTGGAAACGTCTTTGAAGGTGGCAATAGCGCACTTTAGCATGCAGCTAAATCTCGACGTCTTTTCCATGTGCTCGGAGCAGCACGCGCTCAGCTCTGCATACAGTCAGATACAGTGCGTGACGTCATGGCTCTGCTGCGCTACCACAGGGAAATCTAGCCAAGGACCGTAACAGAAATCCCACAGTGCATGAATGATTGAAATGGAAACGTTGGAGATTGAGGTCCTGGGATTTCAAGCCGCCTTGTACGCCAGGTTTATTGCACCGCAGCTTAGCAATGTTGTCTCCAATTCCAACATCACGTGTATATAGCTAAATAACTGTTCTAGCTTGCCTAGATGCGTACATCGAACAGGTTGTGTGTGCGCACACGTGTATGACAGGTTTACACCATTTCGCCTGTGTACCAATGCAGCGACTCTGCAAAGGTTTGCTACTTTCCCACTTCGATTTGCTCCACGCAACGTATCCCTACATAAAGCCTGCTGCGAAAAACGAAGACCTGTAGCGTATTTTACATAACAAAGCGGGCGCCATCAAGATGGGTGTTAATTTTTTGTTTGTTTCCTTTTAACACAGAGGAGTGAATTCAAATAGCCTGTTTTCCTGAGGTGTGCTTAAAAGATAATGTTTAGTTGGCAAGTGCTAAACAACACACTAAATGCGTCTACCCGTGGTTTCCGCAGCAGGAAGTGTGCTCTCACCAAACAAGGAGTGCTCTCATCGCGAAGGGTAGCTACCGCCAGTCAACAGAAGTGTCCTCATTCAAGTTCAAATTACTAAAAACAATAGAAATATGCGGTTTTATTTTTGTTAGGTATTAATTGTAATCATATAGTTGGGAAGTCTGATCGAACGTTGACAAAGGAAGCACATTTGACATGGTTTTATGCCTTTGTCCTCAAGAAAAGATGCATGATATCTTAAAAAATGAATTTAAGAAAAGAAAAGAGAACTCCTTCAAATATTAATAGTCCTTATTCACCTCCTCTTTTTGCTCAGGTCTGTGCTTGTTTCCAGAAATATAACTAATCAACAATCGGTTTTAGTCTTGGCGAATGGTTAGCCATATACTCTGTGAGAGTTACAGGCAATAACGCATTAAAGATGCTGCATGCATCCATTTTGTCAAAAACATATGTTTGTACTCCCAGAGACAATGAAAAACAGTGGGGAAAAAATGTGTTTTTGTATACTGGAAAAAGTATAACTCCCCAACCTGTTGATTCACACTGAAATCTCCAGTAACACAATTTTGAATGTCTTCAGTCCAGTATCATGACATCCATTATTTGTGGCTTAAGAGAACTTCTGTAGCTATTGTACAGAGAGTTCTGGCTCAATATGCGTTCAAATTCTAAGAATGTTCTTAAGAATAGACTTAGACCACAGAAAAATGCTTGCCTATAGGAATGTATGTGTAACAGCCCTAACTTTTTCTCTTGATTTACTGTTCTCTCAACCCCATACTTTCCTCACGGTTAAAGTTCTTCAGAAATTTCCTCTTCAGTAGTTTTCTTAAGACATGTTTCGTCAGTTTCAATGATCACCAAAATGGATGAAAAATTGTGTTTGTACTTCAAAGAAAGCAATGTTTGGATTTATTTGTAGGTCAAACACTAGGACAGATGTTGATTGAATCAGAGATGCTCCATGAGTAACTTGTGACCTAATATGTTTTACAAGGGCACTAGGAAAGCCATGTGATGTTCATGAGTGTGCTCTAAGACCTTTATTTCAAACTTAGGCATAGGGTGGGTATTGATGTTCCACCAAAATACGTTTTAAGTCCTTTGTTACTAAACCAATAAATTTCGCAGTAGTCTTGACATCAGGCAATTACTATACAATACCCATATACTACATATCTTCTGACTATCAGAGCAATTGTGGTCAAGATTAAACTGTGAAATAATAATTAAAAAAACCCTTTCCATTTCCTAAGAGTGAAAATTTACCTTTTTCTAGTTGACCCCTTGTTTAATCTGTGGACACTTTTTGTAGTTATTGTAGTTATTGTAACCTTACTTACACTTACAAAGAAAACATTAAACGTATGTGGCCAATAATTATGCTGCCAGATTAATGACTGTCCATGTAAACAATACAACTGTTGTATTGAAATCAATGTAAAGATGTAAACTGTTTTATTGAACTGTATACATCACTAGCCAGGCTTCAGCATCAACACTTACTTTTGGATACCCAAATCTAAGACTCCTTTTCATATGGGAGTGCAGAATTGCCATGAGATTAGTGCTTCAGACATCAAGCCTCTAATTTGCTGAAATAACAGAAGTATTGCCAAAGATGCTATAAAAATATGTAGGTAGTTGGATAGATTCCTGTCTAAGGAAGAGCCAACAAGCAGCTCAAATGGTGTGTGTCTGTCCTAGAAGAAAAAACCATTGTATAGTAATTTTCCACACTTCTATCAATTCTATGGATATGGACTGTGGGGTCGTTCTCCTCTCCTTTTGTACAGGCTTGTCCTTGCTGACTTACAGCACCTACTTAAGGAGACAACACTTGAGCCTTATAAGCGAGCATTGACAGGCACCAGGCTGTAAGCTGCTCGGTACTACAGAGCTATCTCTCAACACAGCTCAACATTGACTCAAGAGGTTCAGAGGAAAGTAGTCCAGCATATGCTCTTAATGTATTATCATACCTGTGCCAATATACTGCCTAAGGGTTGCTAAGGGTTGGGGGCTGTGTGAAATAATTGTTTTGGTTGGGCTGGGTTAATATAATCCTACTGAGATGATCCCTCATTCATTCACACTGTAGGTAAGTCATGCCTTAACGCAATAATGGCCTGTTGAGGCTAATCCTGGCATTTTTAAGGTGCTCAAGTTAAATCGAGCCTGCGCTGACTTGAAGAGATGGAACGGATGAGATACCACATGTTTGCTGAATCATTCAAGATGGAAGAAACGTGCATAGTTTTTTGGTTTTTTGAGACTGACAGGTACCAATATGCTGACGGGGAAAGTAAAATTTAGGGAGAATTCAAGACCATGCATAAGCCCCTGGCACCCACCCCTACCACAATAGGGGGTTGATGGCCCCCCTCTTTCTACCCATCTCCAAAGCAAAATGCCCCCACAGGCAAAAATTCCTGTCCTAAACTTCCTGCTCTGGAGTATTTGAAAGAAATGATTAGTAGCTTGGAAGACCCCGAGGCAGAATACCATGCAGCCAATACAGAAATTAATTGAAGCATCAAGAACAGGGGTGATTTCAGAGGAATGCCTTGTTTTATTGTAAATCAATCCAGTTGTGATCACTGGCTTGCCTCTGTTTTTTCTTCTGTAGTGCTATCATCAAGGAAAAACATTAAGAAAGAGCACTGCTCTGGAGGTTACTTAAAAATATGTCATTACCTCAGTTTTCACTCACACACTATTTATATTCGGGGGGGGATTGCTTTTGTCCAAATGAGAGGGGTTTTTTTTGAGATTTGTCCAATACTGTAATGCTAACTATTCAGGAGATGAAATACTGCCTCCATTTGGAAGGGTATGAAGTTTATAGAATGGAATGAGTCAAGTTATTATTCCCTCCCTTGAAGCTAGTTTACATAGGATTCTAAAAATGCAATCAGGAGCAGTTATTGTCACATTTTACATCCTGTGGTTGTATTCATCATGCTGTGAGTCTCTGCGCAGACTCACAGATCATTAAATCATCTGGAAGACTCACTCTGTTCGCATCTGCATCGCTCCCACTGTACCAGCCAATCCACATACCGTGGAGAGTATCTGCACACTTTTCAAAGCATGACACCCTTAAACAATTGACTTACCTGATTATCTACCCAGCAAGTCCTCATTTGTGACAGCTCAAGGCAACGCCTCTTGCTCCAGGATGCCACACCGATGAACCACCCTGAATTTTTACTCATCGCTTCCAGTGGTTCCCAAAGACTTTCCGCCTTTTGAAACACGTACTATGAAAATTAATCCTTTAGGAAACACCCACAGAATTGGGTCAAGTACGCACATTAGTAAACATTTGACTCAAGAGAACACAGCCTGTTCCCACACACACCCACATTTCAAACCAAGGATGTGTGCTGGCTTCCACTACATGTGCCAGGGCACACCTGCATGTTAGTGCCATGAGAGCATTATTGAAAATAAGCAATGACCTTTACCCTACATAGCCGACGAGGTATGGCTATATGTACCGAGCTTACCAGCACTGGGTAAATGAAACTGCAGGAAACAAAGCTGAAGGCAGCAGCAATATTAAATCCTTGGAGTAGTTCAGGGAGATCAACTTCCATTTTGGTCAAAGTCTTCATGTACATCAGCAAGGCAAAACGCCCACTGCACATACCAACAACTGGAAGACACCTGATGCATGCATGTCATTGTTAAGTTGCTCACCAGGGGCTCTTCACTACTGGAACAACTCTGTGTGCTGTAAATAATGTGCTACTTATGAACAGGAATCTCCTAAGGTATACCCTCAATTGGCAAGACTATACAAGTTTTGATAACGTTCAATCATGAAACCTCATATCTGTTTAAGTTGTATAGTTCCTTTGAACTGGCTTTGGACTTAATCTCTCCTCTGATACATTGCACAATCTTTTGCCTGTTGAGACTCCAGGTGAAAATGTATATGTGTAGCCTATTCACCTGGAAGACCATATATTAACCATTAACAGCCAGAGCATACTGCTCTGTGCATGAAGTAGGGACAATTAAATCAGTTCTGAAGCAAATGCTTTTAAAATGGGTTGATCTTGTGGCTTTATTTACCAAGTCTGACCACCTGTGATGAACATAATGAGGAAGCTGAACATGATTGAACAAATCATATCCATGTTAACTGTCCTGGTGAAATTTCTCTGAAATGTGTAAACATATGTAAACCTTAGAACATCCAGTAAACTACTTGTAAATATGACAGCTGTTTGTGACTACAGGCAAAGGTTCTCTGAAAATTGGTCTGAGTGCTTAAATCAGTTCCGAGTGCTTAAAACTGCCACTCACGTTTTCAGATGAATGAACATCAACTTGGGTTTCCTATGGAAACCACTACACATGTTAACCTGCTTGTAACAGAACAATGCAAGATGACTAATGCCCATTTAAGCTCTGAAATGAAATGTATGACACATCACTTAAGTGAAATTAGGCAAACACAGGGTTAATAAAGAAATGTATTTATAATTCTTAATCAGAACATGAGGGCAAACCATACACTGTCTGATGAAACCAACCCCACCTGTCAGCACATTCACAGATAATTCATATAATTGACATTGAAAAATACTTTTCCGAGGAAATTTTAAATCATTAATGTACAAAACGTACAAAACAAATAAAAACAAATTAATATTTAACTTAAGGCTTACAGTAAGTGTGCAGCCTTTTTTTATTATTTTATTAATAAAAATAAAGTACTTAAATACAAATAATTCATCACCTCCCTTAAAGTTGAACTGAGGCAGTTTCAATTGTTGAAATCCATGCTGGACCCCAACCAAGGTTGTGTGGTCAACACCTCTGAAAAAAAGCTCAAATATTTTCTTGCATATGCATGCAACATCAAAACTATACACAGCAATAGTCTTTATTTGTGGGGAAAAAGTCTTTGAAGGCTTAAAAAGAGTCTTTGTCATGTAAAATTATACATGGGAATTCCTCAGCTGTTCCAGTCTATGTTTCAACTGTTCACTCTTCTTCCTCAACTGCTCTTTCAAAGAAATGAGTTTCTGTTCATCCGACTGCATGTTGAAGATGCACTCTGTCGCCTTTTTGAGGATTACGACCTTGGCGGCCTTCTCATTGTTCGCAACCTCGGGTATCTCATCCCGCAACGCAAAGAAGCTCAGTTTGAGTTCGTTCCTCCTCTGACGCTCCAGCACGTTGTGAGTCCTCCTTTTGTCGTTATCCTCAGTGTCAGATGTCCTCGGACTCGTGCACTTTCGGTTGTTGCTGATCTGCTTGAGCACTCTGCCGCTGCTCTCGAACTTTATCCTCTTGACGGCCGGCTGGTCGTTCTTAGTCGACGGGTGGGCAGCGTAGTTGTGTTGATGAATAGGGACGTGGCATCTCTTCAGCACCAGAGGACTGAGGTGTGGTCTGCTGTGTACTCCCGTCCCGTTCGCGTCGGACCGCTTCACCGTTTTCCTCTTTTCCACTGTCACAACATCGATTTCCTCTTCCTCCTCCTCTTCTTCTTCTTCCTCGTCGTCTTCTGCATTAAGGAAAAAAATGCACGTCAGTAAATTTGAAACAAATGCATCGGTCACGACAAAATTGCACCGCTACGCTCCACGTCGTGCGTGTGCTGAGAGATAGGTTTGCGATTCATTCTTTCCCCGCCCCTCTCTCCTCGTCAGCTGAACATTGCAGCATTGAACCCTACCCCTCATTACTCTTGCGTCTGGAATATGGAGAGAGGGAGAGAGGGAGGGAGGGAACAGGCGAGCGAGAGGCAGGAATAACCTTACGCAACTGCCACTGACATGGCAAACCCGCTGCTTAACTTAACGCTTTATGTTACATCCTTGACATGAAGGACAACGCCGCCTGCGGGGGTTTGTTCCCGAGGCGCTCTATCACACGAACTCCCAATCACTCCGTTAATAATGACTTAGCAACCAGTCATTACCGTCAAACACAGTTAGATTCCTAGCAAACTAAAACCCCCTCCCTTAATCCAGCATTGATAGCGCATATTTGATATGCCGCGATCCACCATATATTTATAATTATTTACCATGCAAGCACTGACAAGCAAATAGAAGACAACGTTAGCCAAGCTAGGTGACTACATACCTGAATCGCTATCGCTGCTGCTACTGCTGCTGCCGCTGTTAGGTGGGGTGTCCAACGGCAATGCCAAAGCCGAGGGCGGCGTCATCGTCTTGCTTGGCTTGGGGTTTTCGGTCAGCGGGTACGGGAAGACAACGGAGGGGTCAATGCATTCCGACGCGGAGGTGTTGAGATCTTGCAGGTAGTTGATGTTGGGGCTCGATCGACTTGTGCCGTTGTCCGTTGGGCTGCCGCAAGCAGCCGACTCCTTTCTCGCAGCCTGAAGCGTCGCAAGCCTCTCGGAAACCACTTTCTCCAGCTTCGCGGCGGCGGAGAAACCGCTCCACATGCAATCCTGAATAATGATAGACTTGAGGAAGGACTGGGAGTTGTCCGCGTCGTAGAAGAAACTCTGGTTCAAGACGTCCTCGCCGAGAAATTCGGACACCATCTCAAGCTGATCCGCGGTCGATGGGAAAAGGCTGGAGAGCGAGGGTCGCCGACTTGGAGAGAGGGGCGGCGTGGGCAGCAGCTCGAATTTCTTCCAGATGTCCTCGCTGGGAGCTGGCGGCTGAAGCTGGCTGTGCTGCTGGTGGTAGAAATCCTCCTCTTCGTTGTCGAAATAGAAATAGGGCTGAATAGAGTCATAGTCATAATCGTAGTTTTTACTCGCCATGGTCGAGTTCATCGGCATGTTGACCGCCTGTGAGTGAATGAAAAAATGAAGAATTAGCTCTGGATGAAACGTGGAAAACCTCCAACCAGTTTTATCAATGACTTTTTGTACAATCGGACTTATCCAGCAAGCTGCCGAAATCAGCAAGCGTAGGCAATGTGAGATTGTATAGCATTACAACTCATTTGACAACGGCAGAGACGAGCAAAAATGTCCGAGCATGCTAAAACATCAAGTTAACCGGTCAGCTAGTTTGCTAAATATAACTACAGCGATTGCAACGAATTAGAGTGAAATGGGTAACGTTAGGTTGGTTAGCAAGCAAATTGGAAATGAGCATCCCTGGATTCGTCCAAGACAGCGCAAGCATAACGCTTGCCAAAAAGAAGCAGCTGACAGTACAGAACAGCCGGCATTTAAAATTCGTGACCAAGACATTTAAATGCCACAGCACATCAGACAAAACTGCATTTCCTCCGATCATTACTATAACAAACGTTGACAATTATGCTGACACGCAGCACTGGCACATTATTTAATCTAATTATCTAATAAAGATAAATACAAAATCAAAATTCACGTTTTGCATATCTAAAAAAGTCTTACCGTGTCAACAACAGCAAAAATGAAAACGAAATTCGATGAGAAGTAGTGTTGGGTATTAATAAATCACGGTGATAAGTGTCAAGTGAAAGTAATATTCCTTAGTGGGAGTAGTCCCCACCGGTGTTGTAGTGCTAAGTCCTTGCTTTCGGAAGGTTATGAACGCAGTCGGCGTGCACTCCGTACTGACTACTGAGAACTACTCCGCAGCTTGTCATTTACTGCAAGAATAAGAGCAGCTGCTCCCGCGGGTTTTAATACGATGGATTGTTTTCTTTCGTCGGCAGATGTATCCTTCCGCCCGCAGACTTTCCCGCCAAATGACAATTACGTAGCAACGCTAAATCTGTTTAATTTTGTCATTTGTGTCGATGATAATTTTTGTATAAGAACAAGAAGTGCTCATCGGTGCTGGAAATGGCTAATTATATGATAAAAACGCACGGCGAAGAGCCGCAGTTCATGCGGAGGGAACTAGTTTATAGTAAGTGATGGGGAACTTGTGGGAGGGCCGTAGTAAAAACATTGCACACTGACTGAAGCATGACAGTTGTAGCAGAGGGGAGCGGTAAGGGAGGGATTTGCAACGCTTGGGCACACCAGGCAGTTGTAGTAGCAGTAACGTGTGTTTACTACCAAACATCTCCTTATCCTCGAAATTTGTAGTTTAATATCTGTTGGATATTACTGCAAAACGCTGACGTTTTAGTAATATCTTAACTAAATTGTCTGCATTTTCTTTTTTTCCATAGCACTGTTCGTTAGCTGTCACTTTTAGTTACTGACATTTCTTCCTTATGTACTGCTGCAATGTATATTTACAAAATATTCGCTCGTTGCATCCTACATAAATGAAGTGCTTGTTAGCCAAAATGTTTTACTGACCTTAGCCTACTGAATCTATCATTCATAACCATGATTTCTGTCAAAGCACTTACTCCAATTGCATTGATATATATAGCATATATTTTCTCAAATATAAATTAGAATCAAATTTGTTCAAAATTAGAGACACAGCTGGTCCCCAGAGCTCAGGTTGCAGACACGTGCAGTGCTTGTATGAAAGACATGACATTCTTGAGAACATGAACAGATCGCCAAAGACTGCAGAGTTGCAATCATTTCACCTGTCCAGCGTTCATTAAATATTACTCATGATGCGTCAAATGTGAGCTCATGCATTATCCAAACACCGTAGTGCATGTTTGGCTAGTGGTTGAATGTCGAGATCTGTTACTGAAAGGAAAAAAAATGATTTTGAACGTCAGCCACATCAAAAACTGGTGATGACTCCTTGACCCACTGCTATGAAACCTAATATGTAAACACGATTTTTTCCCGTCTGTTATGTTAAGAGCATTTTAATAATTATTGTAATTTAATACAACCAACCAACACTTAACAAATAGTCATATGCGTCTATAGTGTAATATCCAATTAGTAGCGGTATCATCAGTCATGCAATATACACAGCGACGCAAATGTACTTGAAATTTTCGATATACAGTTATGACACACAATAATAACATGCGCGTATGTGGTGTGAAAATTAAGCAATACATCTATCCATTTTAATGAAATGTGTTATCTTAACCTACGCCAACCTTGAAAGTCCTCCACTTGTACGCTACGCTTTGTTCCTATAAGAGTAGAGAAGAGCTATAAAGTTGTGCAATTGCGCCCTCTGTGATATGAAATGGCACACTACAACTCGACCCAAATGGTTTATTGCCTTAAAATTCATTTTATAGGTCAAAGGTCAATGTTAAAACGAACCAGTTACTATGATGAAAAATGGAATTCTGGCCAAGATATGCGTAAAAATAGCTCGTTGTGGTCTATCCTATTTATATTTTGGTTGGTGTATTCAATCTGTAAGAACTGTAAGAACGACTTTGAACACACCGACATCTTACCATTGCATTGACGGTAAAGGAACTAGACAAACCACCCTGCAAGTCATGAAATACATTCTCATTAAGTGTTCAGTCCGCATTCATGGGATTTGCAGTCATTTGCAACAGAGTTTGATGTGCACTTTGTATAATGTCAAGTTACTGACAGTCTAATGAGTATGGCTGGCCTTTATTGGATGTGTTGTGATTGTGATGCACATGGATTACTCTCACATGCAGCTCTTTGCTGGTAATTTTGTGTGTTTGTGCGTGAAATTCTGCCTATGAGAAACACTCCCAACCCCTAACGTCTCCTCTTGTAAATTTACTGTTCAGCGCAGAGCAGGCCACCTGCACAGCCATGTGCAGTGTGTGTGCGTGTTGGCGTTCGGCATGGAACGCACACTGTTTGAAAAGCGCAAATGGAAGAGATCCCCTACGCAGCACGGAGAGGGACGATGGGAGTCTTTCATCCACAGAGATTTTATCAGCTGTACACCTCCTTTCCCACGATGCTATCTGCCCCGCCCCACTACTTATTGTCAGTGCATTTTGGGGTCTGCACATATTTCACATTTTGGGGTCTGCACATATTTCACATCTGTCCCGTTATTGCCAAATGCTCTTCTTCAAGTGTGGAGAAAGAGAGATGAGCTATAGAATCGGAATGGCTTTAACAGTCACCTGCATTGAAAGCAGCGCTAGCGTGCTTGAGAGAGGGTGGCGGGCAGACCCGATGGGGTTGAATCTGCGTCCCCATTCAAATTTGGTTGTGTCCGTCAGCCTACATCAACAGCTGCCGCGATTCCAGGTGTTAGGTAAATTTACCTCACCCTGTGTGCAGGTCGACCCGGGTCTCCCTTTTTGTTTAGCTGATATTTGGGCAGATTAAACAGAATTTCGCCAGCTGACTCTCTGCCTCTGAGGGACTCAAGCCTCACAACGCCTCAGTGGCTACCAGGAATGTCCCCCACGTTTCCCTGGAAGTGTGTAATGAATGAGTCAACCCTGTTACCTTGTGATTAAACAGGAGGTACAGTTTGCTGCCTTTCCCCTTAGTCATCATTGTCTGGGAAATGCAACGTCTAAAGGAACACAGGGAGCTGCACACTTCTCTGTTTCATTCAGTGATAACCGTGTGGGTGCATCAATATTTACTCTCTGCACGCAGGCAGTTACCCGAACACGCAGACTAAAATGTCACCAAGCCCTGCACTGGCTGGAACACTAGAGAGAGGAGCAGGGCTGTGTTTGTTAGCACTGGTGTCATTGACCTCTTCAGCTGATGCTTCCAACTTGGGTGACTTTCACACCAACGGTGCAATTTTGTTGAGTTTAAAAACAGTTGCATGCCATTGTGGTAAGTGATGTCATCTACACCGTCCCTGCAATCATCAGGTGACAGATTGTCACTTCTGTGTGGCTTGGTGCAATTTCTGTCCCAATGTTTGGTAATTTCTACCCCATTTAGGTAGCAATCCCTCACACACACACCTATCCCAGAATCCCTTGCGCTGTGCAACTCTAGAACGGAACCGCAAAGCAAGAATAGCAGCTGTCACAAATGCATCATCACGTGCAAACCTTAGTTTGAAGGAGGCGTGAGGCTGGCAGGTGTGTCAGTGTGTAGCTTAACATTCCTGAAATGTAGAGCAGATGGTGATAGGAATGATTTCTGCAGTTGGGCATGGTGGTGACACCAAAATCAAAATTAGGGTTAGGGTTAGTTTGAAGGAGGTGTGAGGCTGGCAGGTGTGTCAGTGTGTAGCTCAACATTCCTGAAATGTAGAGCAGATGGCTATAGGAATGATTTCCACAGTTGGGCATGGTGGTGACACATAATCTCTGGAGTTGTGAAAAATGGCATATGCACCCACATTACCATTTACAGTACTGACGTGCAACTACATGACACATGTCAGTGCACAGTGCCAGTTATTCTACAGGGTATCATGGGAAATGGAGTGCTTTGAGGCAAGGAAGAGTCAAGGAAACAATAGAGGAGGCAAAAGCAGATGAGTCTTGGGGGAGACAGGAAAGACTAAGAGGCAGGTTGCATTATAGGGCTTTCCCTTGCCCCCTATTCCCCCTGTGAGGGAACGCGTTGGAAGGCAATGTTGGCCTTGATGAGAACGTTGTGAATGCTTGCTAAGAGCTGATCTGAGATCAGAATTGCAGTGGGACGGGAGCACTGAGGGAGTGGTTTGGAATGCAACATTGGTCTTGATAGGCAGGGACAGGTGGGTAGAGTGGACGTCCTGGGGGGAGCACGGCCATCCCAGACGACAGAGGACCGGGACATGGGTGTGGCCCTTTGACATGTAGCAGAGGGGAGACTTATCCTTTCCCCTATCAGGGGCTGCTATTGTTTCTGGCAGCCTTCCCTCCAGGAATGACTTTGAAAGGCAGAAATGGGTCTTCAAGTGATGTTTCCTCCTTGCTTTGATAGCCTCAGTGTAACCCTTTGAAGATCTCTGGTCCACAAAAAAAGCCCTGAACTGTGTCCGAAAATGTCCCGGCTAATGTCAGGAATTTTAGCAAGGGCAGCGCCGTCTGTCTCTGCGTGCTTATCTGAATGGCCTATCTGGAATTCTGATTTAGATAGCGTCGCAGTGAAGGGCAATTAAATCATCCCCAGCTTTAATCTCAAATCCACAAACCCAGCCCTGTTCACCCTTATAATGCAATGTTAACATTGCGTGTTTTGACTCTCTTGTAGCACCTGATTCTTGCAGGATGAGATCTTTATCCAGGTTTTCTGTTTGCCATAACGTTTTTGATTATAACCACCTAATTGTGTTATCAGAGATTTTTTATAAGCACAGTGGACTTTGGTTGGAATCAGTGGATAAGTGAGCAGCAAGGGGCAAGCACCATATTGTGGAGAGCCAGCATGGCATCAGACAGATATACAGCAGCTGTTTGAAAACTTCTCTCTGCTGTCCCATGCACACTGTGAACATACTGAAATAGTTCAATGCATGATCTTGCTGCGATGTCAGTTAGAATAAGTGGTGAGATCAATGTCATAATGGCCTCACTGCAAGAAAATATTGATGGCAGTAAATGGTACTGACAGGATAGTAAATATTGCAAAAACAAATTAGTACAGTGCCATAATTACAACCCCGGACCAATTGCAAAATGGCCTTCATCTGTTGCTGTTGGCCATATCAAATAAACGGTGGAGGAAAAAGCACCTAAGATAAAGATAGGTAAAGCCATTACTGTTCGTTTAGAACAGTAAACACAGAGGTGGCACTGATAATAGATTAAATGTGTTCTGAGTGTGATAGATTGGGTGCTCCTATAATGCCCATTGATTTGAATAACAGTAAGTGCATCTGAATCTATGAGTCAATCATTAACTTTCCATTCAGTTTCCCGGTCAATGGCCATGTTTATGTGAATGAAAGGACTCGTCATGCCATCACAGAGAAACCCGCAGGAGTGATGAGCAATCAGGGTCGAGTCGAATAGAAAGCAGAAAAGGGCTCTTCATATTTCAAACTGCCAGTTTTTTTTTTTCAGGGCACCCAGCTAGGAACGTTCCGTTGCCATTCTCAGGGGCGATCTCAAAAGGCTTTGTCGTAGGTGCTTGTGGAACAGTGTCCTCCCACATTATCTAAGGTCTTCGGAAGATTCACTGGGTCAGTCAAATGTCATTTGTTAGCATGTTGTGACAAACTTGGGGTCATGACCCAAAACAGGATTTGTCTTCACACGAGAATGGGGTCCAGGGACTTATGGAGGAAGCTCCCAGCAACACCGTCTTCACAGATGTATCGTCTCTAAGACAAGATTTTTGCTGAGAACGTAAATGAATAGGCTGCTAGCTGTGTCAGTTTTATGATTTTTGATTTGTGTGCATGTTACATAAATTTCAATGATATGTGCAGTGACACCCTTTGACCACTAGAGTGCCATACAGCATTATTCAGAAAATCTCATATTTAGCATGTTTCTCCACTGTCAAGCCAGTCCTGCTGGCCAGGAACGAACAGTGAAAAATCTGGCCTCGGAACCCATCTGGTACTATTTTCCTTGGGCCGAGGCCATGGGTGGAGTGTGCAAAGGGCATACCCAGCAGTAGGCAAAACTGAAAGACCTCACACACACAATCGGCAATGCTCCGAGTTTCTCCCACTGTAATAGAGATTTATAACAAAATAAAAGAAAGGAAACCTTAAGTTCACAAGTCTGCAGGAAAACCATAGCCGCTGAGCAGACTGACTGAAATGGCAATGCTAGTGACATTCTACAACCTGAAAAACAACACTACGCTATTCAGTTCATCTTAACTTATTCATTTATTAATGACATTAAAAAAAATTTGTGGTCATTGTCAGGGTTACATTCAGTCGGTTCCTTATATGGGAACTGCACTCAGGACTTGGCCTGCTGTCTTACCCGCTCTGGCTTCGGCAGCATTTCTGAGAAGGTCCCACCCGACACGGCCCGGCGTACTCCGTGATCCCGTTGGCGGGGTGTAGCTGGGAGTATCACTGTTTCCATTCATCTAAGAAAAGACGGGTCTCGCATGTCTCCTGCAGAACGTCTGAGCTGACATCAGGATGAACTCGCTGGCACGTGCGGAGTGACAGAAGGCCATGTTTAGTAATGAAATAAATCTGGCGGGGGGAATGGGGATGGGCCCGGGGGGGGCGAAGCTCCGCGGGTCTATAATTGGCAGCCGTGCCTCTGCCAGACCCACGAAGGTGTGTGCGGAGAAGCCTAAAAGCCTGTGCGAAGAAGCCTAGAAGCCGTAGCGTGCGCTGAAACCCGAAGCAGCGCATTACGGAGAAACCCCGACGAGGACTGACGCAGGGTGCGGCACTTCTTCATCCTGGAATATTCTGGGCTCCCGGTCTGCACTGTCAAAGTGCTACTTGCGCAGAAGACAGCTGCTCGTATGTTAAATGCCACACTGGGGAGAGTGAACACCACTGGATCCCACAAATCAAAGTCTCAGCAAGTTATTAACTTTCATATACCAATGCCAAACATATATCATAACGTATATATATATATATCACATATATCACGTACAATCAGTGCACTTTTCAACTGCATTTGGCTAAACATATACATGCAACGTATATCACGTACAATCAGTGCACTTTTCAACTGCATTAGGCTAAACATATACATGCATTCTATTCATCATATGAATAACATTTCACACATCATACATATAGACTCCTTAAAAAAACCTTAACAAATAAAGTCACGCTGCAGTAATCTGGGGGGAGGGATGATGTCACTGGGATTGGGTTCCTGTGCTGCACTCATGAGAGTGGGACCTATTCCCAGCTCTGGAGCCAGATTTTCCCGCACAGACCCTTGTACTGACCAATCACAAAAGGTCTTGAAAGACAGCCTCCAGCAAGTTGGTCGACCCGACGTGTTTAACGTGGCCAGTGCTGAGAGGTGACGGTTTTGCAAGCCCGCCAACGGCTTGTGGCATTTCGCTATATTTACGCCCTCCCCAAAACGTCCGTTTTGCGCGGTGCAGCGGCCGGCAGCGGGGCAGCGGAACCAGGCCCATAATTGGGTCTGTCACCTGGCGGCCTCTGGGTCGTATTTCTCCACTCTGCCATCCAAAAGTGTGAGGCGGGAGATTTTGTAATGGTGGCATTCCTGGCAGCAGGTGCTGTGTCTCCATATACTGCCTCACATGTCCCTCCTTCTCTGCGCAGCCCTGTCCATACAAGGTTCTTGGTCTTAGGTATGTCTTTTGCTCAGTTAGCATTAGATCCTGGATAGATTTCTATAGGAAGAATGTCATGTAAGACAGTGTCAGGCTTGGAGGTCATGGTGTTCTTTTCTTGGGCTGCCCTTATGTGAGGTAGATTGTCACAGGTGGACGCATAGGTGGTTGTGACTCAGTACTGCATCAAAATGAGGTTTTTCATGTCAATCTGACCCTTGCAGTCAGATTGCTGTAACCCTGAAGGGCTATTGCTGTGTTTTGAGCAGGTGTCAGAGGTTAACTTTGAATTGCAAGCCATCTGTGTCTGATCATGCTGCTTTCCATTTTCCAAGGCATTGGAAGATTTGCGGAAGGAAGTATTTGCTGTGAGGAATCCAGATTTCACTGAGCAGAAGGCGTTTCTTAAACAGAATGCCTCATCAGGCCTGGGTTTTAATGTCATCATCAATAAGCAGCATTATTACTGTCAGATTCATGAATTTGTTCAAATAGCGTCTGCGACAGCAAATTGCACAGAGTACTGACTGCATTATTCTGGTTGATTGTTCTGTTCAAAAACTGGCCCTGTTATGCATGCTGTGCAGACGCATCCACCACTGCCAGTTCTGTCTTTCTGTGATCTATATTTATGTTTAGATGTTAAAAATAACATGACAAATCATTATCTGTTCACAGTGGAAAGAAAATGTATGCTTACGTGAAATGACTATGATAGCACCCAAGTGACCACAGCCTAATATTTCACAATGAAAGTGAAAAAATGATTATGAATAATCCAGAAGAGGAGTTTTGACACGCACAGCTGAACTTTTGTACAAAGCATAATTATAATGATATTGACTGAACTGTTATAACACGTCATTGCTCTTGAGACACGAGGAGACAAAGAGGCTGATGGTATTGCAATTCCAGCGGCACCAGAATTATTCCTCCCTTAACATGATCATCTCATCTCTTAAGAATGAAAAGGAACCTCCCCATTCATCATTCAGTATGTTTTCCATCAAGGCTCTGTGGCCCTTAAACAAGGCTACTTGCTGCTGAGGAAGTCTACATGGCGGTAAACTGTAAAAGACAAGATACTGATATGAATGCTGTAGTTCATCAGAATATCCACCAGGGGCACTGTGACCACAGAGGCTGAGTAACGCCAGCAATTGCTCGCTGTAAAATCAGGGGGTGCTATGAACAGGATGTCATGTTTGACTGTCTGTTTTTCATCTAGATCTTTCCCTTTTTCCTTTTGTTAGATCTTCTGGGCATCAGATGAAAGAGATACCCATTGACCAAGCTGAAAACCCATAAAGCAGACAGAGATGTCCAAGACATGCCCACTTCACAGATGTTGACCAGTGCCTTATATATGACAGTATATGTGGCAGCAGCGTGGGGTAGAGGTAACAGATTCATATCTCTAGATGTAGAAATTCATTATCCAAATCCCAGGTGGATGATACCCCACTGCTGAACTCTTATGAAAATGCAATAGTTCAGAGTGACCACCACACTTGATGATGACGTCTTCTAAAGGTATTTGGTAGATGCCTCCAGTTGAAATGAACGCCCTGTCTATACTCTTCAAAATTACAAGGCTCCAATACAGAGCAACAAGAAGACATAAATATTTCGTCTGGAGGAATCCATCCATGTGGTGTGTTTATTCTCTTTTCCATGTTCTGTTTGGGAACCATGGAATATATTCAGTCCGCAGGGTGTGCCTTTGGCTGTTAAAATGTTGAAGATGAGTCCTCTGTTGAAATGTCGCTTTACCTGAAATGCTCCAGTAAAGGGCAAGCCCTGGAAATAGGTAAGAGACCGTGCTGACAGTGGCGGTGCATACTGAATGAGGAATGGAAGAATAAAATTGATTGTGCTCAATCAAGAAGTTCCGGTTCTAATTTTGCATGGCAAATAGCTCGATTTGCATTTTAATTAAAATCAATACACTTCAAACAATATCTTCAAGTTCTTTTTGCCTTGTCTGCACGTTTACATTGTCTAGGACACAGGCTGTTCTTTGAAAGTGAGCAATCATCAGCTATCATTCGACATGTATGTCTGATTGGAGCTTGTTACATTTGCTGGAACTTGTATTCTTATAATAATCATCACCATAAGAAAAAGATAAACAAGGACAAGAACTGTAAGAACAGAGTGTAATTATACAGGATGTTATACAGCAAGAGTGTGTATGGCATTGAACAACCTTTCATCTCATTGAAAAGAGAGTCTTCTACAGCACTGTATTCCTCTTGCCATGTCAGGACGTCAGACTCCTGTTTGATCCAGGGGGAAGACTGCCCTCTAATGGCCCACTAACACCACTGCAAGTAACGAACTGGTCTTCGCAGTAAGTCTCTACTAACCCTATTTAACTTAAACCACCAGGTAGGAGTGAATGCTGGCAATACATGGCTTTTGCAAAGCAGTTAGGGTCATTCAGAGAATACCCTCTCACTTGCCAGGCATATGTCAGATCTGACTCTATGCATGGTGACATCCATACTCATGAGCAAACAAGCTAGCTAGTCATCTATCCAAACTAGTTATGAAATTTCTGGAGTTCCATAAAGAACTTCTGTCAAATTCTGGAATTTTCCCTTCAAATTCATTTGGTTCTCCTGCGCGCAAATTCACTTTTCACGTAGCGATCGAAATGGCTGTATCTTGTTGTAAGGGCTTCATTGATTGAATGGAACGCATGATAGAGCATTCATCTGGTAGACTTAATAAATTGCAGATAGGAAGAAAACAGTTTTCTTGGCCGTGTTGTCTGGTCTCAGTAAAAAAATGAATCCTGAAATCTCCAGAGATCCTTATTTCGTGCTGATCGAGCAGAAATTCTCGATTCGTCGAGATTCAGACTGATTTGTGGCCGGCGCATGTGTACATTTGTATATTTATCATGTCTATGCTTTTTCAAGTAAAATAAATCGGATTGCTCCGTAAAAGCATGTTCTCTTTGGTACTGGAGTAGACTGGAAATACTGGCTTTTCAGGACGATTTTGATATGGGCACCATGTGATGACTACATAGTAAAATAATACATAATATTGGTTCCTCAATATACTCCCTTGATATTTTAAGCATCTGTTGATGTTTAAAATGATTTAAAATTAAAATACGATCATATCATGGTATACCATAGCTCTCATTACGACGACGAAATACTCAATACCATTTAAAAACCACCTGCAAGTACCCGTGCATTTCCGGAGGTAATGTGCATCATAGTGTCCACACGATGGCATCAAACCCCACCAACTGCCTCTAAAATCCTATTTCCATTTTGGATGTGTTTAAGGGCAGGTGATGCGAAATGACGGTTAACATCTCAAGAGAGCAATTAGCATCTTGTAATAGCTTTGTTTCTTATCACAGTTGATTACACATTTTGTTGACCTAGCATTTCAGTTTTTTTCCATTTTTTTTTTTTTCCCCCTGTGTACTCTGCAAGTATTTTAATAATCTCCATGGAGACCAGAAAGCGTTAACCCAGTTGCTGTGTGTGCTGAACAAATGCGAGTTGCTTGTCCTCATGATTACCATTGTTCTAAATCCTCAGGAAGGGACTGTGTGACATTTTGTTTTGAAGTAGCTGTAGTATCTTGAGAGGCTGTCTTACTTACAAGCAGAATAAAAATGGGCAACAGTGATAAATGTCATACTCTTTCAAAGGAACTGCTTCTTCAGACTGCTTTGGACTAAGTGCCATCCTTATCAAACAGCAATATCGCATATTATCATATATAATCAATTTAAATGCATGTCCACAGAGGCTTAGTGATATTCTAAAAATGGAGATCAAGGCAGCTGATGGAAAATGCATTGATTTTCGGTCTCAACAAGAAATGGTGAAACAGCCAGAGAAGCTGTGCGCGTGGCTTCTTCTTAGTCCAGTTTGGGCTTGAATGTTCAATACTCAGGTGAGGTGCTCTGAGCCAGACCCTTTAAAATGGTTTTAATTGGTTGAACAATACCAATCTTTTAAACTGCTTTATATGTAAAATTATAAACTCATTGAGTCACCCTGGATATGGAAATCTGACTGGGTCTGATAAGAAAAGAAAACGTATTATGTAATAAAATCACCAGATTGGCTGAGGTTTTATTTTTTGACATGGATTTGACAAACTAACCATGGCAAGCAATACATATTATTTTACCTTTGGCATTTTGAACCATTAATCAAAGGATGTTTACTGAGTGTAACTGTATTCACCCGTGTGAACTAACGAAAATCTGGCTCCAGATAAACTTTGGTACTCTTTAAGGTCCAAACCTCAGAATCCACAGTCCACAAAGTGGAGGTCCCATGCTTGTCAGTACACACCATTTTACTGTTTTATTTTGCTCTAGTTTCAAAATATTTAGCAAGTGAGTATAATTACCCTGTGTGATAATTGTCACCTTGCACACTGACACAGCACACAGTGAAAAACAGTGGATCGAGTTTTGCCAAGGGCAGACTGACAGCACATAAACAAAAGCCATAAGCACAAGGTTTGTCACTGACAATGGGGGTAGCTTCCTGTCCTTGAACATATTTTCTGGGGCTCCAGAGTGGCTCAGTAGATTAAGGAGCTTAAGGAGCTTCCAAGAGCAAGCAGAACATTACAGCCCACACCCGGGTTTGTATCATGTGCGGAGGAGCAACCAGGAACAAACAAACCAAAAGTACAGGATTAAACCATACCAAAATGAACACAAGTGACAAATGAACACAACAAATCACATACATGCACCAGATTTGATGTTGACAGTCAGAGGAGTCGATGCAGAATATATTATATTATTTTTTAAATGCCTTTTCCCCAGCGCAAACCTGTTTTGGAATTGGCAATTGTAAATGAGGCTTGTCTCACTGAAACGATCTCTGCATTTGCACAAGAGAGCTGAAGCAAGGGTGACACATTCCTCCAATTGCTATTTTTCACACAAGTCACACAAAGCAGCGGGTGATCACTGGATGATGGGTTGTAGGGCTCAACTTCCTCTCAAGGCAAATGCCTTGCTGACTGAGCTACCTGGCACCTGCAGAAAATATTCTTTGATCATAAAATTCACAGATCAGCACAGCACCTTCTTCGTTTTCAGGGGATATGTTTAGCTCATGCCAGAAAGAATGCCCTCTATTAAACACAAGTGTCATGTTACCTCATTCCTTTTCACAATACCACAGTTTAGTAATGCGTGTGTTTAGTTACTGTGTCTTACTGATTTTAGCATAACAGAGACTTAGACACACAGACCGGCTGAGAAAGAAGAAACCACAGGAAAAGAAGTAAAGACTGAGGTATTCCTTTTCAACATGACCTTCAGTCTTAAGATAAAGGACATGAATGACAAGAAAAGACTGCATATGATCAAAATGTGCATGGCCTTGCTCTGGGTCCAGGTGGTCCAGGTAAGAGAATAGAAATAGTTTTATGTGGAAGACAGGGGTCATACCTTTCTGTTCTGAATCCTGTCAAAGCTGTAGTTTCCTATAATTTCCACAAGATGGCATTTAAACCAGAAGATGGCACATTATTGTGGAAATTCTGAAGCTGATTCACACCTTTGGGGAAGTCATATTGGCTTATCTCATACAGCCTGCCTGATATGAATGAAGTATTTCATCATATATCATATTTATCAAGCTAATATTTATATTTATATTTACATTTATATTTATATCAACCTATCTTATCTATCTGTGTGTGTATACATGCATACATACATACATAAATATATAGATATATATGTATAGATATACATATATATGTGTATATATATATATATATATATATATATATATGTAGAGAGAGAGAGAGAGAGGGACAGAGACAGAGAGAGAGGGTGTTTTGCAATCCAGTTTTTTAGATCTATATAGTTATAGTTATGTTTGGCATTTTACATTTTACATTGGAATGCAAAGCACATTTTGCTTAAGGAATATTTAGGAAATAGGTAATAGCGATCTCTATTGCCATGTCATGAGCAGACCACAGCAGGCTTCTGATATTTCACATCAGAAATGGTTTTCGGGGAAAGATGCACTCAGGCGTGAAAAATCATACGTTTTCACAGATGTAAATTCATAATGCAGCATCAGCAAGATGGATTCCCCCTTCCTGTTTAAGCAGGTGTAAACCAAAAATGTTGAGCAAGGTCAAAACTCCAGCTCCAGCTTAGCCTGCATCCCTCACCGAGTGAACTGAGTCATGCTGCTGGCGACTACTTCTCTCCACTCGGCCCTGTCTGAACCTAATACACTGCATTGGCTGAAGGCAAACACCAAACATGGGTATTTCACTTGTTTGCTGGATAATGGAAAAATCCAGAAGTCCAGGAGCACTCAGGAGGACTCAAAAGCTGTTCAAAAAACAGCTCTCAAATGTGCTTGGGATCAATGTGTTGAAAAAACATAGTGCCTTTTCAAGTCTTGTATGATATAACTTCTATATTATATATAAATAAGTAAATCATACTATATATATAGTATGATTTAGCCCCTCTCCACACACACTAAATAGTTAAATAAAAATAAACAAATGTAATTAGTCACACAATTGCCTCAGATGGGTATTTATATACTGTAACCTCACTCCAACGACTCCCACTCGCCTGACACACAGGGTCACGTGATCTTCTGCATCCCACTGGGAACAGTGAATTATTCCCATGAGAAACAGAAAAATTCCAACAAAATATAAAAAACAAATCATTACAAAAACACGCGAAAAAATTAGAAATACAACAAAATAACGCTGTAATGCTCCCAGTGAGTGCATGATGTGCTTTCAGTGTGGCTGATAGCGTTGGGACAACGACACAGACACGTTATTGCTACATTAAGTAGCAGTTGTAGGTGAATGCAATGGTGTTCAGGTTCGCCAGTGGCCATTTTTGCTGTGCACATTAAAGCGCGGGATAATATACGAAAGCACGCTGGCACTCCGCTGCATGCAGTCAGGTTGTTCTTAAGATTTGCTGCAGTTTTTCAGGTGCCACGCTAGATCCATTCAGTGCGACCAAGGTGCACATCAAGCGCACGATGCAGACATCGACGGCTTTCCGCGTCCCAATGTACGCACTATCACAAATGACAGCTGAACGACAAACTGATCATTAGATTACATGAATAAAACATCGAATACAGGGCAGTCTAATGCACTGTACGCTACATTTTAAGTCAGCGAGCTCTCGGTTGTGTTTTTGCTGTCCGGGGTTTTCGTTCTCCGTGCGCAGCTGGTGACGTTAGAAAGAGGAGTGGTTTTAATGTGCCGACCCCCACGTGTTGTTAAGAGAAGGATGATGATTAAAGTAGAGCTGGCCATGGAGCCGTTTACAACGGTATAGCCAGGAGAACGGACCGAAACCGCAGCCCCAAAAATAGCCTCTCGAGACTGCGATGTATTATTTTAGAGAGGGACCTTGCCTCTAAATCATAGTGCTATTGCCAGTGAGATTTTATGTATTTATGTTTCTCACCACTGATGGAGGAACAATGGAGAAGCTGTCAGCAGAAAATTCTGGTGGCCCTCCTCTTTTTCCCTGCGGTAGATCATTGTTTTTGATGCTGTTGTTGTGTAGGAGGGCAGGGACGGACCGGATCTTTTTGGATTTCTGCTAGAAAACACCGAGAACACCAGCGGTACTGTTAGTCGCTATCTTTTCCCCCCACTGTACCGCGCAGCAGATGAACTCGGTGCTGTCATCCCGGCGATATTATGGTGAAATTCCCGGCACTCACGCATTACTGGCCGCTCATCCGCTTTCTGGTTCCTCTGGCAATCACCAATATAGCCATCGACCTCGGGGAACAGGCGAGTATTGTTTTCCGTTATTATTCTGTTTCGATAACATGGTAATGTCACCTAGAAAAAAATGACGGGCGCGACGGTATGTGTTTATGAAGGGGTTGTAGCTTCGTGCCTCGCAATGTCATACGCATTCTTTTTTTCCTGCGCTGTTTTGACTTCATATTCTATTTACCAGCATCTTGATGTGTCTCCGGAGATTTTGCAACAACACCCGTTATCTGCACCAGCCGAGTGATTACAGTAGCCGGCGGCGTAGCGAGGATATCACTGAATCGAACATCTTACGATCTAGCCCTTGTCGCCTTTGCTCCAATGAATACGGCTTAAAATGCCAGCAGCGGCTGGGTACCATTATAGAGGGCAACCTCAGAGCAGCCATGGAAAGCACGGGGATCCTAACACGGTGACACAAACATGACCTGATCACCTGTGCGGGCGTCAACAGCTGGCCATACATCCACAAACACAGGTCAGGTTGTATTCAGGCACGGGGACAATGCGAAATGAATATGAGCGAGATGATTGTGCACTTTCCGATGGGCTGATTTTGACCCGTGTGTTGTCGACCCCGGTGCGCGCTGGCATCATTGTTTAGATCGGGCACCCCTTTAGGGCCGTAAATAAATGTTTATTTCATGGGAAGGTCATGGCCGATTTTGGCTTTGTGCTTGCATCACGGTGAGCTGTGTAGATCGGAAGGAATAGGGGTTTGGGAACGATAACAATGCTTACAATTGTGATAAACACAAAACACTGCTGATATACCGTGCTGATATCAAAATTTGTATCACCGTTGTTAACAAATTTATTGGAGTCAGTGAGAAAACATTACGTATCTTTGGTTTTCAAAATGATTGATTGGTATATTTCGTCGTGAGCCTGTAGCCTCATCACATAATATTGGTGTCATTAGTGAGACACATGCCGTAGGCTACTTTTAGGACCGAGGTGTCCACTCTGAATCGAAAAGAGGACACTGGCACAAATGGTTGACCAATGCTGAGTTTTTTTTTTTAACTTGGCCGATGGGCGTCGAAGCTTTGGATTTCAATAATTTATTTAGACGGAATGGTTGTATCGCTCTGCCTGGCTCATTACTCGTAAGACAGCCGGTTCACTTCCCCTCCAGGTTCCTGCAACAGCCCCAGGGACCAATCGGCATCAACGTAATTGATTCCGGTGTAAGAGCTCTTATAGCTCCCGAGGTCTCATCCTGAGGTCACAGCTAGGTGTCTTGTATACCTGTGCATGATCCAGTCTTGCTATCTGTTGGAAGGTCCATTTGGGAATAATACATCATATTCCAAACCCATGCAATTACTCTGCAACCAAATTCCAGCATTTTCCCAACACAGTGTTTGAATTTTATGCATTTTAAACAAAATGTGTAACTATATCACACAAATTATGAAATACATTATTCTTGTATCAAACTGTGATTTGAATGATAACCATGGGCAAAATTCTATTTTGCTGATAGCGTAAAGCATTTGACTGTATTTATGGGTAATCTTGGCAATGGGGCGGCAATGTAGCATAGTGGTTAAGGGGTAGCCAGTTGCCAGTTTGATGCTGCTGTACCCTTGGGCAAGGTACTTAACCCACAGTTGCCTCAGTAAATATCCAGCTGTATAAATGGATAACATTGTAAAAACCTGTAATTGATGTAAGTCACTCTGGATAAGAGCATCTGTTAAAATGCCAATAATGTAAGTGTTATCTCTAATTTTTACTACTGATGGGTTATAGCAGTGGCATGCATCTTAAATACTGGAAGCTACAAAAATAACGCGGCGATATGCTCACAGGAGGTTTTGTGACAAACATTGAAATACTTTTACTCTACCCAGTATGCCGGTTCAGATCTTTTTGGAATATGAATATTGCTATACTTGACAATTAATGGAAGAATGAGACATTATTGCGACTGACAGTGTGGGTATTCTTAAAGATTTTCCACAGAATTACTATTATTTTTTTTTTGTTGGGCATGTTGTGAAAGCATGGCTATCGACACATCTGTTTTTGAGAATACCGCATGCATGCTTTTTGCAAGGAAAACACATGAGGAAAACAGCATGTTTTAAAGCCCAACTCCTTTTGAATAAAAGAAACCACATTACGTAACAAGCACTCAGCAAGAAATTACTGGTAATAAAAGACAGTATGTTCTGCTGCACGCTACACAGCATAAGTAATGTTCAGAAGTTAACACAAATCTTAAAATACCTTAAATACCTGATTCAGTTTGAAATCTGTACCCGCTGCAGTAGATTGAAGTGACCCTCTTGTGCCATATTCTTTACCATTTGGCAGTCACATTGATGAATCTGACATGTGACATAACATTTTTAAGCAAAGGAGGACAGTTCCTAATGTGATCATAACTCAAGAAATATTTTGACGTCTACACATTTGGGATGTTGATTGGTTTTAAGTGACTTTTTGGTCAGATATGGGATATTGAGATCCATTAATCTACTGGCTGAAAGAAAAACTGGATTCACTGTGCTCCTCCATCTTCTTTGCCGGACAGTTTTTTTCAGTCAAGAATGAAACTGTGGCACGTATAAAATGGAAGTTATGAAATGAGATTTCCATGTACAGTATGTTTGTCACATCTCTCAGTATCTGTCTACCATTGATGAGTCAGTGTTAAGATTTGAGCTACTTTCATTTGTATTTCTTGGCCAAATATGTATTCACAACAATAAGCAAAATTATTATGCATTTGCTAGACGATGCTCTTAACAAGGATGACTTGAACAGGTCATACATTTTTACATATTATTCATTTACACAGCTGGACATGAACAGATGCAATTAAGTACCTTTCTGAAGGACCTAACAGCAGTGCACCACTTGGTAATCGGACCCACGGCCTTGTGGTTCCAATACTGATTATATGGTTATGACCTGAAAACATTCTGTTCCTTACAAAGCATAAAAACAAAGAGAAGCTGTACCATTAGCATCTGCAGATATAATGAGAGTGGAGGAAGGAAGTTCCACACTCCTTTGTGTTGCAGCATAACTGTGTTGCAAGGGCTCGCCATGACCCATGATGCAGTGGGGTTGTGTGGTGAGAATGGTCTTACTGCAAGCTACAAACGCAAATGAGAAACTGCTCGTACCAGTCTCCCCTCCGAGACCTCAGGCCTTTTCCACTCAGTACTCCCTCAGATCCAAATATGGGTAGTGGTGACAGGGCTCTAACTCCTGAGTCATCTGGAGGGAGGATGCATATTAATTATATATTCCAGAGCAGGCACAAAAAAAGAAAAACAGTTTACCTTTCCAGTGGGCTGTTTCCTTCTTTCAATTAGTTTCTATTGCATTTGCACTCTGGGATATGGAGACGTCCTCCCACCATTATGTCTGTGAGGAGGCAGGGAAATTAGCCAATTAGAATAGACCAGCACACCATCTCACTCCCAGGAAGCTGTGAGGGCCCACGGCCTAAATGGTGTGTTAGGTGATTGCCCACTCGGCACGTCTCACAGGCTAACTCATTGGACGTGTGAGCGATCCGATTTGCATTTAGGCCCTTTGCTCCCAGAAACCACTAATGTTGATGTGGAGAACCCTTGGTGGTGTGCGGTCAGTGTGTTAAATGGAAGATAAAAAAAGAGATGGTGGCTCACTTTGACGTAACAGATCTAAATTTTACCCAAAGTGGCTTTAATTGCTGCGAGGGGACACACCCTCCACCTCGGCCCGCAGGGTAAATGTCCCAGAGTGTCGCATCTGGCTGTTTTTCCTAAAAAAAAACCTTTTTCCCCTTGTTGAAAAAACCCACCTGGATGACACTGGTGAAAATGACCTTCGCTTTTGCTAGCTCATGCTGTGTGGGTCTTCAGCTTTTTTGGTGTTTGTCTTGATGGAGCCAAAATGTAGCCTGTATTGTTCATGAATAGAAAAGTAGTTTTGCTGGAATCTACTCAATGCATTTTATTTCATAGGATCTAAAATACAGATAGGTGCAAAGGTGAAGTCTGACTAGATGAATTCATCAGTTCCGTCTAAAATACTCATGTATACCTACATAATTACAATCATTTAATTAGCATTTTGCATCAGTGGGCCTCTGGTAATTCCATTACTGCCTCTCAAGTACTACTAATAATGAAGTTCACCAAAGGACCACAGATGATTTCATCTAATCTGCGCTTAATGAATCTAAGCTCTTAAACGTGAAAAGGGGCAAAGCTGCATCTGGAGTAAGAGGCTGATGTTTACAGAGAGGAGCCTCAATTGATGTCATCATGTTTGGAACAGAAGGAGTATTTTTCCATCGGACAATCAGAAGTGCTCAGCTTCTGTCTTCACTAGGAGCTATGAAGTAATAAACCGAACCCAGTACCTGTCAGGACATAGACCGCACAGAGGCGCAGAACAGTGCCGGAGGCGTTTTCTGTCTCCGTGAACGGCCGATGTTCTTGCCACGGTTTGTACCTTTGGCCTTGCTCAGCACTGCCGCGGTGGTTTAGCCGCTCTAATGATGCGCTAGGCTCAGCTGAAGCATTTTCGACTCGGCCCGAAAGTGCTTTTCAGCTTGTTTGTTTATCGCCTGCTCATTCGGAAGCGCTGCCTCTTGGAGCAGACCGCCACAGAGAGATTGCACTCGGTCCACAAGTCATCAGCCTTGGTGCTTTTGGCAACGCTCCACAGACTCTAAGGTCCACGGGCGTTTGCTCTGTGGCGGGGGTCTCTGAGGGGGCCATCACGGTGCAGACGACTTTACCACCAAAAGTGGCCTGTGTGGAGGACCAGCATCGGGCAGGGGTGCTGTTTGTGGCAAACGGCCAGTATCCAGATCGCCTTAGGGGACAGCCGTTCCCTCCCGGTACATGAAGTGTCTGTCATGTGATCCTGCTCATCCTTCTTATTTTCATCCCCTTTGGGCATGAACCTCAGGGCGAGCAAGGCTATAACCAGATCCCTGTCCGTGCACGAAAGATGTGGTGGCTTCGGGGCTACCTGTCGGCACATGGGGATGATGTCCAACGGGTTTGTGGACCCCTTGAACACCAGCCTTCCCGGTTTCTCAGATAAAATTGAAGAAGTTGGGCTTAAAAAAAGCAACCGATTTTAAAGCGGGGCCAATTCCATCCTAGCGCTCTGTAGTTCATGCTTATCTTTGACGAATGCACCATGTTGACACAAGTATTCGCATACTTCCAATATTTACCACATCTTTTTTTGCCAACCTATGCAGTCGGCAAACCTACAAGATTTTGTGAGCAACCAACAAACACACCACTTCTTTAAGTTTGTCTGTTGAAGTTGACTGTAGAAGACTGACTGTAAAGATCAACTGCTCAGAGTAGAATAGTGGAGGCCCAAAGCCTGAGGCCTATTTAGGATGTGAGGAGATATAAAGAAGGACAGATTTTGCTGTGCCTGAAGCAGAGCCTTCTAAGAGGCCAAAATGCCACAGAATACTGAGGCTTCTGCTTTCATACAGAAGTCTGTGTCCCAGACATTTGGCTATTAAGGCAGGGACCAAGTTTAATTAATGTAAGATAATTAAGATGCGAGTCTTATTGTTTCGATCCAGGTGCACACGATGTGGTGCTCAGGGCTGCAAATTGATTTTTATGATCTGGCCCAGAGCTTCTGCATGCCGATTTAAGCCCCTCCCTCCCCCCAGTGACCGCCATGCTGCCTCTCCCTACCCCACCCCGCCCCGGTGAGTGGGTTTCCTCCCGCTCGCTTCTTTCACCCCTCCTCCTCCCTTGTTCGTCAGGAGGCTCTGCCAGGCAGTTATAAATAACCCCCCTCCCCTCCCCTCTCCTCTCCTCTCCTCTCCCTCACCACACTCCTCTGCGGGGGGAGGGGAAGGTGTGATGCATCAGCGCTGCGATATCATGATTCGGCTCCAGGTTCCTTAACCTAAACCCTGGGGCATCCTCTGGTTCCTCTGCCTTCTACACGCCCCCCCCCCCCCAACCCACATGCCAGTCCAATTTCCCATCCCCACCCACTGCCTCTCTCCTGTGCCCCTCCCCAGTGGCTAACAATAACCCCCACCCCCCCCTCCAGCAACGCCCTTCATGATCTTCTCGCCACGCTCCTGCCCGGGCAGTTCGTCCAATTATGTGGGTGGGTATGAGGCGCTGAGGAAATAGGATTACGGTTATGCAATGGCCAGGTGGGGGCTATTAATAGGCGCGCTCTTTCCTGGCACGGCCGCGAGGGACGCTGAGCGTGGGGTTAGGGCCACGTGGAGGTGATTATGGACGCCGGTGGTGTCATCGGGCCCCCCGCGGCCCGGCGGCCCTGTGCGGCACACCTGACTCCCCGGTGTCTCCGTCCGTCTCCGCTCAGAATGCCTGGCCTGCAGCAGATAGGAAAACCAGGCCTCATTGCGTCACTGGTGGCGTCCTCTTAAAAAATAAAGGGGGAGGACTGCTCACACAGCGCCGTCTCAAATCCTCACCTGTTCACTAGCGAGATGCAAATTGACTCTAAGCTCTGTTAAGGGCAAGTGGAGCGAACGGAATGAAACAAAGTATCATTGTCCACATGTCTATGTGCGGATGACCGTCTGAGCTAAACCGAGAGCTTATCAGGATCAGAGACTGCAGTGACTGTTCTATAATGGCATGGAAATCATGTACATTTTTATCACCACGGACCATAAAGATAACCGCAACCACAATCATTCTCCTCAATAAAACTATAATATATTACGCACCATAATGTTATCTGATTTTATAGTTATATGGCTTGTCCTTTTCTCATGTTGAAGGAAAAAGTGACACCGTACCACTTACATCATAACAAGCGTCTTACAGTCAAAGGAAAGCCATCTCAGCAAACAAAGAGAAAGGAAGGCAGCGAAGGCTGTCAGGTAGCAGTATGCCTTGAGTGACAGAAGCAGTGTGCACAGAGGACTTCTTACGAGGGCAGCTCGTGCGCGGATGAAGAGTGGCAGGAAGCCAGAGCAGGGAAAATATGCCGGCAGCTAATAAAACGCTCACCCTGCATTTGTCAGCAGGAGCCGGGAACATGAAAGCCATGGAAAACAGGACGACCGGGCGAGCGCATTAAAGCTAATGTGGGTCCTCTTAATTTGCAAGAGAGTTCTCCCTCACAGTTGGCTGTATAAGTCTTTTATTTACATTCTGATATTTGCGCTCAAAACAGTGCTAATCGTGGTGGCTTATGCAAATAAGCAATCTGGTTATATATGGTATGAGATATGAGATAAATGAGGTAATAATGTGTCCAGGAAGACTGCTTAGGTCACTCTGTTACACACTTACAGTATATACACTATTCAATGTTAATAGTAAGACCGGTAAAAAATACAGTAGGTTTTCACTGTGCTCAAGATGCAAAAGATGTGTCACATTTATGCAGGTTCCTAATTTTAACATTTTTGTCTTTAGTCTGTCACCTTCAAAGCCACCTGCAACTCCCGATCCAAGAAGTAATTAGGAAAGTGTAAAATAGCATCGCTTGACTGTCACTAAACGATTGAAATGAATCCATATTGAGGCAGACTTCATTACAAAAGTGATTGACGAGACGCGCCGGTGGCGAAACGGTTTAGCCGCGCTGCCCAGCCTCATGGCTTTTGATATTGAGGGGTATGAAGCATGAAAATCCCATCAGAGGTAGCGCTCTGCTACAGGTGATGAGAAATAGTCACAGCGCAAAGCCCTTCAAAAAAGCCTGTCCTCCTTTAAAGCACAAAGTTTCGGGGGTCAGAGGCAGCCAGATAGATAAAAGTAGACTGACTCTGAATGGATGTGTCGTTCAGTTCTTTCTACATCTTTTTACCTGATTCGTTCTGAGACAGAAGATGTCCCATTTTCTACATTTTTTATTGTTGTTTTTTTTAGTATGGATGTTCACCTGACCTACTTGCGTGAGATGGAGTCATGGGCTGACAGGCCTAATGAAAGCATGAGTAGAAACGGCCGACATGATTGCGGCACTGACTTTCACCCTGCTGTCTGTTTACTGCGAAATGGACTGCTTTGTCACCATTATCGTTCCTGCTGATCAGGAGATAGATGCGTCTTCATATATTGGTATTTATATATTTATATTCATGCAATGTTAGCCCTGAAGTCACTCTGTTTGAGAGGGTCTACAAATTCATAATAATAAAAAATGAGTAAATATAATAACCCCCCTCCACACACACACACACACACACGCACATACACACACACATGCAAACACACACAGTCTGAGTGCAGGGTGACTCAGGAGGACAGAGGCAGAGAAATGTCACATGGCTGCCCTATATAGGCCTGACAAAAAAAAACCAGCGGGAAAAAAAACAGAAGCACACGCTGCCCTTCTGGTCTGGATGTTAGACTCTGCTCTCGGTGTCTTCTGTCTCCTGTTCAGAGCGAGAGGTCTCCCAGGAGCGCACGGGAGACGGGTGATTGCGGGGGGGGGGTTCTCTCAGCTGGGTGCAGGGTGACACTTTTAGCCCAGTGCTTCTGAATGAGCGACTGGCCTCCCAGAGGAAATGAGAGGGCAGTTTAATCCCGCCAGGCAGGGCCGAGTACGCAGTGGCACTGTCTCCCCGGACTCGACAGGAAGTCCCTGTCTTATCGCTGTCAGTCCTTTCCAAAAACACACGCGGGCACTGTGGGTCAAATCCTACATTGCTGTGAGGCTTGCCATTTCACATGGAAGAAAAAAAATGTCTCAAAGTCTGGGGAAATCATAGATTGAGAGGAATTTAGGCCACAGTATGGAAGAAGCTGATGTATGCCTTGCGCTTTACCGGACAGATCCCATTAAGAATAAATGGGTCATTAAGCCGTCAAACAGAAGCAGCACCATTGGCTAATTGCAGATGCACATGAAGAGACTCGGCTTTGCAGTGTTGGAAGAATTGCTCTGTTTTGATGGGGATAAATCTGAGTCCTTTGTGTAGTCTTTTGAGGAAAAATGGATGCTTATCTGTGCTAGGCTGATGAGTTGCCATTTTCCCCTCATCTCCCCTGATCAATAATCCCTTTCTGACACCCCATAGCCCATAATGTTTATCATAATGAAACTACCAAGTAGACAGACTGTTATTGTCTTCCTAAGCAAATTTTGCAGAAACAACACTATATATCTGCATGAAGATGGTGAGAATGGTGATGAAAACACAAGCAAGCAAAGTCTAAACAATTATAGAAAGATACTGCAAGACATGGTTCCGAAGCAGTGACCTGGTCTACCCATTCTGGACATCCTGAGACCCAACTGCTCACCTACGTATGACCACCCTGCAAGAATTACAATGGAAAATGGTCCACTGGACATGAGTCACTTAAGTCGAGTATCCCCATGACTGTTGATTCATATCAGTGCGAATCTGAGAACAACTTAGCTTGTTTCACTCTGTACAGCTGCAGCGAATGCATAATGGCCGGCATGTTAAATGATCTGCATATAAGCCTCATGGTTACTTTTGGCCAGCTATGTGTCCAGCCTTCGAGAGCTGTCAGACAGGGCGTGTTTGTGTCTTTTACAGCTTTTCTAGTCTTGTTTTGAAGAACACGGTTGAATATTTGAGTTGCTGGGTCTTGCAGGGTTAAGCTGGACACCTCCACATCCTGTGTGAAAGATGGCACTGTTTGGAGGCTTAGTGGTTCTCAGAGCAGCTATAAGGGTAACATGCACAGCTCTCAGTGAGGGTTATGCCCCCTGTAACTCGAGCAGGTAAAAATCCCATCAGCCATGTGGCCTGCGTTTCAGTGTTATTGGATTTGGTATGATACTGTGAAAGGCATTTATTGTCAGCTGAAATACAAGCGCTGAGAAAGTACAACTTGTTCTGTCACAACTCATTGCCTCTTTTAATAATGGTTTTATCATTGAAAAATGAGAAATATTAAAAAATAAAAAGGCAAAATATTAAGTCATTTTTATGTACAACGTAAAGAAATGGTACTCTTTAAGATCATTTTTATGCTTTGTGCATGCTAGTATGGTGTATGTTGTTCTTCAAAGTAAATGTTTTATGCTATAGGTGTGGTAATACAACTACTGCTGTATTTTTAAATTGTAACAATGTTTTTTTTACCTTGATGCTAATTTTCTGTGTTTCTGGCAGTGCTGACATATGTCTATATTTTTTACACTGCAGCAGTGCTGACATATGTCTATATTTTTTCCAGCAAATAAATAAATAATAGTAATTAATACCAAGATACTCCTTTTCAGGTTAATTTCTAAGGACTTATGATTAAGACTTTTGTTATGGAGGTCAGGGAGATCACAGATCCTTTTAAACCATTATAACCATTAAATCTGGAAAATTATGAACATAATTATGACATTATGAACAACTGAGCAGACAAAGCTGAAATGGAAATTGCTTTTTTCATTTCAAATAATCTGCAAAAAATGCAAGGCAGACAGCTTGCTTTTTCTGGAGAACAAATATCTTACTCCCTATTGGCTTACACTAAAATGCTCAGCCAATAAGATTACATGTAACTCTTGGAGTCTACAATGAAGAGCTTGCTGTATATTGGGTCAGTAAAAAAATAAAAAGAAAGCAAGAAACAAGAAAATTCAAATATTTTCCCAAACCCTCAGCTACCTACAGCAAGGAGAAGATGGACATGTACACATAAGACACATGCCATCTGCAAATCTGTCAGTTGCGGAAGCAAATATTTGTCCACTCCCTGTTCCTAGCTTCATTCTCTGTTTCTTGACCGCAGAGACCTGTGTCAACACATACACTTGTCTTACATATGACCCATGTTTGAAGTGTTCTTCCACAAATATACATATTAATCACTTGTCTGTGGCATTACTACATTGTTTTTATATTGAAAATGTGGTTGTTTTGTGTCAGGGACAAACCCATTTGCATTTAACTCTTCATTATTGGTACAGTGTAGTATTCATGGATCTCTTGTGGAGGTCTTGAATGTTTCTCCCACAAAAGGCAAGGGCTTCCTTTATTTCAAATGTGAGTACCATCACACAGTATGTGGTGATCACGTGTGGCTCATGGCTCCTCTCTCTGTATCTCTCTCAGGCTTTGAACAGAGGAATCGCAGCGGTTAAAGAAGATGCGGTGGAGATGTTGGCCAGCTACGGGCTGGCCTACTCCCTGATGAAGTTCTTCACGGGGCCTATGAGCGACTTCAAGAACGTGGGCCTGGTGTTCGTCAACAGCAAGCGGGACCGCACCAAGGCCGTTCTGTGCATGGTCGCCGCCGGAACTGTGGCCATCATCTTCCACACTCTCATCGGTGAGTCCCGGGTCCGTTCTCCCTGCTCCTGCTGTGGAACTGGCCCAGTGCCTTGACGCAGACTGATGATGTCACTCTCAGCTATAAGTCGTCAACTATCTTTGAGCAGAAAGAGCAGGGGAGACAGCCTGTTGGTAGGTCTGTCCTCTGAGCAGTTCTGTGGGACCTGTGGCACTGGCACAGACAGATAACATCACACCGCATCATTAGCTGCACGCAATTTCAAAATCTTAAAAGAGGTACATAGTTTTCATCTCCCATGTATCAGCCTTTATTACACTATGTACAGAAATTTAACTTATTTGTACTTATTTGTGATTTTACAATAACAGTAACATAATTTTACACATTTCTTAAATCAGTAAGCTATTATGGATTATTCTGTATTAACTAGCGGCTCCTGTGAGATTCTGCTGCTTTGCCATGGTTACACAGAACACGCCCACGAGTCAGAACAGATGTGCCCAGAGCTGTAATTCCTCCCCACGTGCCGGCTTGGGCGACACTGATTTCGCCAAGAACAGCGTGTTCCCGTGTGCCCCATATGTTCCCAAGTACACTCTGTTTGCGCAGGGACTTCAGCCAGGCTTTGCATGTTAAGTGTAATACGCACGTTGCAAAATAGCAATGGAAAACAGCCCTTCTTTTGCAGAACATGTGACCGCCACATTTTCTCTCAGCCAAACGCATTGCGTGCCATGCTAAGTGTGGTTTTCGTGGAAACCAGAGTATGGAGTCATTCAATATAAACAGCCCCAACAGTCAATATATCCAACACACATGTAATTAAAATGAGATCTAGACTGAAGAGACAAACATCAAAGCAGTGCCTGCCTGCAAAGTGTCTGCTAAGTACTAGTTTGAGATCAGTCTTCCAATAGCTTGCTAAAATGGCCTTTTTATCTTATGGCTGATGACTTTGTAGATGTTCTCATTACAGTGTTGTTTGTCTCGAATCAGAGCTCGAATCCTGCAGAAATGTGGCAGTAATGATGGTAATGTTTTCTCACACATTCATGGTCTGGGAGTGCACTGAAATCAAAACAGCCTGCTCAGTTTGATTTAAATATCATTATATTGCCACAGACAACAGACCTGACTGTTTTAATTGTGGTTAAGCATGAGTGTTAGTCTGATATGTGCCGGTTAGGTTTTTAGTCAGCGATATGAAACAAGAAATATGAAAATCTTCTCTTCTGGGTATTTGCTTAGCAAATTATACATAACGTGCGGCGTCAAACCACATTAGATGATTGCATTTGCATCAACGTCAAAATCTGATCTTTTACGAGACAACATGATAACTCATAATGAGTTTAATTATGATATCTTCTCTACAATTACTCATGTAGTGCTGTGTGACTTTTAGCAATATAATGATTTCATGGTATGTTACCCAATCTAATGTTAGTGATTGTGGAGCTAGTGTGTCTTTAATGTGGCATAGATGAACTTCAGCATCAGCTCCATTTTACACATGTTTACAGAAAGGTTAGTGCTCCTGTGTTCATATATGTGACATGTTTATGGTATGTGTTATTCCTATTACCAAACATAACAATGTCCTTCACATATCTTCACGCTTACCTTTTGATATTTAACCAAAGCCAGTAAAATAGCACAATGTTTTTCACAGTTCTTCAGGCATGCCTTTTGGCATTTATCCAAAGAGCACAGAAAAGTAAACACAGATGGAACAAATTATGCCTACGTAGAAGGAAAACAACACACTTCATTTAGGATTGGGGGATGTAGGCATCTGTGCCATGGCCACAATCGTATGTGAAAACTTAGCTTATAGTATTTTGTGCAGTGGAGCTTTTGTGCTTTGTTGTTGAAGAATGGTGTTAGTTTGTTATGTGGACCCAATTTGAGGGTTTTTGTCTTTTGGCAATAATTCTGCACTGAAGGCAATTTAAGCTGGGTGTTACCCACAATGTTTGAATGCAACTTAAAGAGAACTCGTTGTAACACGTAGCATACACCTGAGTGCAGGTGTATATGGTTCTGTACTTGGATTCTGAATGCTTGAAAAAGGTGTTTTTGGCACTGCACCTTTTATGTCAATATATATTCACAATTGGAATGTAAAGCCAGCTATACAGCTTTTGGGCTGTATGTTTTTTTTTTGGGCTGACCTTGCTGTGAATATTTGTTACCATGTCCTTTAGTGCATAGCTATTCTGAGGTCTTTGTCAACTGTAGCTTTAGACCTGAATCTTGTTAAATAAACCTTGGCTAGGCTCAGATGATGTTTATCCACAGAAACAGCTGAAAGTGAGGTCACGTCCTGAACACTAAGCGTCATATTTTGAAAGCAATTTTAAATAACAGCGAGGAACTGAACTCTATTTAGCTTTGTGTATTTGCTCAGTTACCACTGGCTTTTTCCATTATTTATGAAGTTCCTCTAATGGATAAACCTGCGCTCTGTCATGGCCCAGTTTTATTCTGGGACTGCTCTGCCCATTTTTCACATGTCTTGCTGCCTCCCTCATCCAGCCTACACCGACCTGGGATACTACATCATCAACAAGCTGCACCATGTGGACGACTCGGTGGGAAACAAGACCAGGAAGGCGTTCCTCTACCTGGCAGTTTTCCCTCTGCTGGATGCAATGGTGAGTCTCTCCTCTCATTCATTTCCACCAGTCAAATCCCCAAACCACTGTCAGAGAGAGAGAGAGAGAGGCAGAGAGAGAGAGAGAGAGAAAGAGAGAGAGAGAGAGGCAGAGAGAGGAAGCGTCGCCCACACAAGCGAGAGAGAGGCTCAGAGCGGGCCCTTGCGCTTGACCTAGAAAAGAGAGCCGTAATCCCCGCACGTGCCGTGCTGTGAACATTTCATTTCTCTGCTTAATCCCGGCCCTTATGGAAGCATCCCCTACTGTGGCGTTTCTGCTGAATACCATCCAAACCGTTTCCCTGCTGAGTGTGTCGTGAGATAGCTACAGTAGGATGGGATACATCTGCAGGCATGGGCATTGGACACGGCTGCCGTGACACTTGGAAGGTGCTGGGCACTGTGGTGTTCAGTGGACAAGCCAGGCTGCATGTGAAGGGGCAAGCTAACATACTGCATGATGTCACTGTAACGCCGATGGAACATTCTGGGTTGGTGAGCATCATGCAGACAAGCATTTCCCCTCTTCTTCTCATGCGCAGCAGAGACCCATGCACAGAACGTGTGGAAAGATATCTGTGATTTAGCGCAATACAACTACCAAACCCTGCTTTTAAAAAGGCTGCTGTTAACTCTGTGTTTGACAAGCCATTGTTTGTAAGTTTCACTCCATAAGCAGGTAATGATGGCAATTTTTTGCTTGATGGATTCAACCCTCAGCAGGTTAAACTTTCATTCAGTATTTGATTGAAATATGATGAATTATGTATTTGTACACTTGAAATTAAGCTAATCGTTTTGAACTTTGTATTTTCAAAAACACAACGATTGAACATATCTGGTATTTTTTGTTTTGTCTCTCATTCCATTGTAAAAACAGTGAGCCACACCTGACTGGCTTTCAACATGGGGTTGGCCCCGGGGTTTTAGCACTCTGTCAGTTTTAATGTTGTTTTTGTAAGTAAGAGACAAAAACAAGCGGAGAAGATTTTTCAGGGAGCCAAAACACAAATCCACGTTCCTGTAGACGATTTATGTTCAAAAGCCTTTTCTAGTCAAAACACTTGGTGCAGCGTTGCCTAGTTACGCAACTGTCATTTGACTGTTAGACTCAAATGCTTTGAATGTATTGACGTAAGGATACAAGGGAGAATGAGTTTAATTGTTAGTGGTAATCTGTATCTTAGCCAATGGGCTGAAATCCTGGAACAAAAAATTGGTTGGTTGTCAGATCTTCCTGATGATCTATAATCCTAAGGCTGTTAATGTATATTTTAGTCAAATCGCCCACTCAGAAAATAAACTGGTAACTCAATTGGACTGAGTCACTTCTGTTCCTTATGCAGAATGAGAGGTGTCAAAACCTCGCGGTGAAAGGGAGTGGTGGGGTAGGTGAAGGACGTGTGACAGCAGCAACACAGCAGAGGTCAGATATTCAGGGACCTTCCTGAATGACTGGAAAATCCAGACTGGAAAGAGTTGTTTTTTCTCTCCGTGAACCATGGAGACAGCGGTGATATCGTGAGGACATCGCGGTATAGACGGTGGTGTAGGGTGGCAGTGTAGCATAGTGGTAAGGAGCAGGGCTCATAACCTCATCCCCGTTGGGGCACTGCCACTGTACCCTTGGGCTGTACCCTTAACCCACAATTGCCTCAGTAAATATCCAGCTGTATAAATGGATAACATTTAATAAAACTGTAAGCTATATAAGTCGCTCTAGATAAGAGCATGTGCTAAATGACAATAATGTAATGTAATTTAAATGGAATGGGGTAGGGGTTGAAGGCACAAGGGCTCAGGTTGAACTTTGGAGGCCTGAGCTGGAGTGCAGACTTCTCCGGCCCTGTGCCACAGCACCCCGTGCTTCGGAGCAGGAGTTGGACCTGCAGGTACTGCCCGCAGACCTGACTGGACTGAGACACGTCCTGTCTCCTACGGAAGCACCGAAGTTTGGGTTGGAGTGGGATTGTCATAAAACCGGTGATGTTTACTCAAGTGTTCGATGACTTCTGCTGACCCAAGTACTATTTTAAAAACATACAAGGCCATGCTGTCATCTGACTGTGTCTGTCCCTGTAGATCATCTGTTGCGTCTAATTGTGGTGTGTACACCTCTGTATCCTTGTGTTCCTCTGTGATTGAGTGTCTTCAACAGCTGTTGGCAGGAAACACTGTGCACAGCACACAGATTTGCTTGGTCTCAATTAAAATGCAAAGCACCTTCAACGCAGGCTCACATATATTCATTTAGACTCTGAACTGATCCATATAAGGAACAAGGATTCACTCCAAGAACAGGTTTGCCTTTAGCTGATTTAGAGCACTGTGGATTGTGTTAGCTGTGTTGCTGACTGTGCAATGGGTGTTTGACTGCGTTTTTCAGGCCTGGACACACGCTGGTATCCTGCTGAAACACAAGCACAGTTTCCTGGTGGGCTGTGCTTCCATTTCTGACGTTATTGCTCAGGTAAGCACCAACAACCTCGCCCACTCATTCAATTAGATAAAAAAAATAGCTCAGGGAAAGTTTTTTTTGGACATACCAAGCATCTATAAATCTGCTTTTAAGGGCTGTTTGCTTTATATGTGCTGCCGCTTGTGTTCAACTAAACATTCTGTCCAGTCACTGCGGTTCATTTTATAGTAGTTACTGACCTTTTCTGAGACTCAAAGGTCCACATAAAAAGTGAAGCTCAGCTGTGTTGATGGTAAACAACTTACTTTTGCAGAGCATAGCCCAAGGCACCATTAAGCCAGATTTGCAGTCCTTTCACAGGAGCATGTTAAAACAACTGTACATCAAGAAAAATATTAGCTTTCTGCTCCTGGGTAAACATATATAGCAATTAGCCATTTACCTCCTCGCAGATTATCGATGCATGAGCTTGTTTGCATTGATATGAATTATTGATGTTTTTAGGCTTGATTTAAATAATGAATTCCATAATCATTATTTAATGCATGTGCTCAAAGTGCTCTGCCTGCTGTGGAACATCAGGCCATCTGTTAATCTGTGCCTGGGTAACTTCAGCACATTGCGTTTGGTTGCTAATCGGAGGTGCGCTAGCCGGTCTCAGAAACGAATGTGACACGTGGCCGTGCCGCGTGGAGAGTCACGCTAATCCGGGCGACGAGCGGCGGTCTAACGGCTTCCTCCCCCCTCGGCAGGTTGTGTTTGTGGCCATCTTGCTCCACAGCCACCTGGAGTGTCTGGAGCCCCTGCTCATCCCCATCCTGTCGCTGTACATGGGCGCCCTGGTGCGCTTCACCATCGTCGGCCTGGGCTACTACCGCAACATCCACGACAACATCCCGGACTCCAGCGGTCCCGAAGTGGGGGTACGTCACCACGGGGACACGGCGGGGTGGGTGGGTGCTGGGACCCATTGCCACCCAAGACAGTTCATGTCAAAACCTTGAGCCGACAGCTGATTGATGGCTAACAGTTGCAGTGTTGGGAGCAGAATCAGCAGTGCACGAGAGCGATGCGTGCCAACTATTGATTTTGATCGGCAGGCGAATCAAGCTTTGGGGTTTATTTCCATTTTATTTCCACCTAAGGCATGTATTCATGCCAAACGCAGTGCGCTCTGTTTGAAATGTGTAATGACTGTTTAGTGCACAACCTTTTTCCGACAGATTTTTCTTGACATGTGACATCAGCGGAGCAGGCTAGCCATAGGGAAGCTTGGCTTTAATGCATCAGGAAAAATTAAAATGGACCATGAAAGATAAAAACAGAATGAAGTATTTGTGGAATGCAGCATTGAAAAAGACCTCAGGAGAGGCTGGAAAAAAATGTAGATAATCACAGCACTCTTCTCATGCCTTTGCCCCTGCTAGTGAATTAGTGGAGTGGAACCTTTTCAGATTACATTAAAATTGCACTGGAGAGTGACTACAAATTTCCTGTCACTGACACATCCTCACACACTTACACATGCACGAACACATGGCTGCGCAGCTGGTCACCAAAGGCATTTGACACATTATTCAAAGTGAATAAATGATTGTCATAGCCTCATATCCGCATTCGGAAAGTGAGTCACTCTGATTCTCCATTCATTTTGCTGTGATGGAATGAGGGACAGCCGTATATTAATCCAGCTGAATGTTAAAATGTTTATGGAAAATACCTCAGACAGCGGCCACCGCTAATGAAGTGCTGCTCCTTTGGGGTTCACACACACGTTAGCGGTGTTGTTGGGGAAGTCGGCAGAGTGTTAAAAAAAAAAAAAAAAAAACATCTGACACGGCAGAGCTGCAGAACTCAGCACCGCCGACAGCTGGCGGTGCCGTTTTCACGCCCGGCAACAGCCGTCTCCCCCTGCTCACCGCGATGACCGTCTCTTCCAGGGAGACGCCACCATCAAGAAGATGCTGAACTTCTGGTGGCCCCTGGCCCTCATCCTGGCAACCCAGCGCATCAGCCGGCCCATCGTCAACCTCTTCGTCTCCCGCGACCTCAAGGGCAGCTCTGCTGCCACCGAGGTAAGTGAGCGCGTAACGCTAACCTCATGATCCTCACCCCAAACAGAGCTGGCGAAACCAGGGGGTCTCGCCACCAGCTGCCAGTCTGATGTTGGTTTTCAAATGAATGTACTAGTAGTTTATTAGTGAAGATTTTTTCCCCACTTGGGGCTTCACAGAGCGCATTGAACAAGACTTAATATGAGTATCAGCTTGAGGTTTAGGGGGTTTGACTTGAAATCCACAGTTGGAGGGGCAGGCAGCCTCAGGGTAAAAAAAAGCCTCTAACTCGCCATATAATGAAGGTTGACTTCATTGCTTGACAAGTGAGAAATAGCAGACGTGATCACTCTGTGAGGTCCAGCAAAATGTTCACTTTCTGAGGGGATGGAGGCAGGGCTGGGGCTATAGGATGCTGAGCCTGGATGTAGGATTTGTTTTGGAATGCAGTTTCTGTCCGTCTTAACTATAGCTAATGATTCAGCGGTCAGGAGTTCACAGGTAGACTTGGAGGCACGACTGGCAAAATGTCCATGTTTGGAGATCCTAAAAAGATGTAAGAAAAAATGGGATAGTCAAAAGATCAGATTGCTTAAGATTTCCTTGCTTCATATTCCCATACTTAAACTACCCGCCATGCTGCATGGTTTTCTGTATTAAATAAACCCTTTTAATATAATATTAATTTGCTTATCACATGGGGTTACTTAACAATGCCTTTAAAATTCAAGATCTAAGGAGTAAAATACTCAGTGGTATTGGGCACAGGGTTGGGTTGAATCAGTTCACCTTCAAAAAGCAGCTCGGACTGTTGTAACATCTAACATTATATCCTATAGCTTTATTATGGCTAATGCTTCATTCCATTTTGTATAAGACTGTATCTTCTCATTAATGCAGTGTATGCACTTATAAGATTTACCTCTGCTTTGTTGTGAAGTTCTGGGTGTACTGAAGTCATTGTCATTTCAGATATGCATAGTTGCCAAGGTGATGAAAAAATGCATAATATATAGTTTTGTGCTACACATTTGGTAGCATTTCTACGACAGCAAATATAGTTCTGTATTTCTGGGATACCTTCTGAGTTGAGTATTTGCCTTGCAAACCTCCCAGTTTGTCAGGGCAATGTGATGAGTTTGTGAACTGCAGTGTTTATACACACCCAAGATTGTATCTGGTCATAATTCTTTCGAAGACTCTAAAGTATGTTAAACATAAACAGGCTTGCTACAGTTGTCTGAAGCTTTTTTTATAGTGCAATGACAGGATGGATGATCTATCTGTTTTGAGAATGTAATTGTGTGCATCATTACACTTTTCTTTGCTAAAATTATGGACATTGCCAACAATTATGCATGCCTCTTTGAAGAAGATATTAGATATCACTTGAAAAATACAGACTCAGGTGACTGCTAAATTTGAATAAAAGTGTCACCGTTAGCGCTAATAATTAAAGAACTAATTTAAATTCGCTTCATTGCTCCTTTGATGTGATGATATGCGCTCTTTGAAAGTGGGCCGCCAGAGATCCAAGTGCAATGGCAATACACGTCAGGAATTTGATTTATGTCTGGTCAACGGCTGCCGCTTAGAATGACTCTTGTTCTTTTTATGCTTTCATCGCCGGGTCATTGGGTTTGCGGCGCGTTCCAAATGATGGTGACCGAGGGCCAACCCCGCGATTGTCGTGAGCTGCGCTTGCACTGAAGGCTTGTGACTGCGGGTCACGTGAGGTGGCTCTGTCCCTTGGACCGTCTTAATCGCAGCCATATCAAAGGCGAATTGCCCCGCTCCCGTTATGCACCGAGTGACCTTGCTCTCCATTTCGGAGATTATCTCCTGTCTCTGCCATGCAGCGGGCTCCTCTGCGGTGCTGAAGCTTGTGAAAGGATGACCTCAGGCAAAAGAAGGACAACGCCAGCAAGGGAGAGATAGAATGCTGGACTGTTAATGTGCAGGGACGCCAGGGGCAGAAATGGCTTGTTGTGTGAATGTGAAATCGCGAGGGCAATGACAAACATGGGGCAGGGAGGTCTTTTTCAGATGTTGCTCCTGCTCTGAAATGGGCACCGCGGGGTACTCTTAGCTACTGAAGCAAATACTTGGCCAAGTTTGCCAGCATTTACACCTTGTCACCATTGGGCTGCCCATGGTCTATCTTAGCCAGACTGGACAGATTTGGTCAGACACATTAGGTGACCGTCTCCATTGTAAACTGGAGTTCATCTGAAATGGGCAGGGTTTGCATGACATAGCACCAAGGAGGTGGTTCTTCTTCACTTGCATTCTCTCCCCTGTATTTTCAGTTCATTCATAACTAATGTTATGGAGGTCACCCAATATGTAGTATTTTAGGTTATTTATTAGTTGACTTCAGGAGAGCATTGTAGGCCTATGAATAAGCAGAACAATGGGCGATCCTGTACCACAGCCATTTGCTCCAAAGATGCTAACGACTGACGCTTTCATTTTTGGTGGGAACATAATGTTAAATATAAATGTTAATTACAATCTGTTAAAATGTACCTAGACTAGGTAGCAAGTTTGAGAAATTATCTTTTAGCATTGTCACTGTCATCTGATCGAGAAGGTTTTATATTGTGTCTTATCCTACATACTCTAGGCTATATAACTGCTACTGTATTTAGACTATAAACCTAAAAGTTTGGATTAAGGGCCAAGTCTGTGTGGCTTTTGGTACACTAACATTAGTGCTGTTATAAATTATGGTTTACTGGAAATTACTCATATACAAGAGTGCATACATCGGTTGCTTTATTCTTCTCATACCATGGCTACTTGAAACAGAAATAATTCAGCACTGTTGCTGTTAACTTTTAGTTAACTATTGCTGTTATTTTCAGTTATAAAGAGAATGTTCATTGAATGTTGAATGGGCTTGTATATTAATATGGTAGTTGACATACACTGGAATCAAGTATTAACTGTATTCGAGTAGCGTGGTGAAATTCATAACATGTCACAGAATGCTACTGTATTTTAATTTCTAATGTTTTAACTTCCGCTTGCATGATGTTCAATGTACCACACCCACATTCAAGTATGTCGTCACTGACATGGTTCCCTTGTCAGGTTTGTTCGAGGAAGTAAAAGCTATTCAGGTCTGTGACAATACAGACAGTTTTGGACAGGTTTGAGTGACAATGGAGACGTTCACAAGTTTTCAGATAGTCCAGAATCAGTCCGTAACCTGACCAGTGGAGATAAGGCATTAGCGTAAGCATGAGAAATGACCCGTGCGGTAATCGACTTTGCAGATGCCCTTATTTAGGCCTGCAGATCCTGCTGGAGATTCACAGGAGCAATTAGCGAGATACATTGGGTGATACACTGTGTTCTGGTGATAGCAGGTCCTTACCTGAAAATAGAGCCTCAGACTGGTTCCCCATGACGACCTGTGCGCTACTCCACACGTTGCTGTGCACTTCCTGTAATGTTGTTCATCACCCAGCTATGCTCATGTGACATGTTAGAGTTTTGGTTTTCTCCCAGCTGTAAACTGGGATCTGGTGTAGCACGGGTGCATAATATTACAGGAATGAGAAAGGCAGTAAGAATTAATGATAATAGTCATCAATCAAGCAAGGCCTGTGGGGGTAATATGGACTATAAGCCAGTTGGGGTGGGTTCTAAAGGGCAGGCTCTTGGGGCAGGCTCTAGTGGAAGGGGCACCACTGAGAACAAACTGCAGTAGCGGGTTTTTCCTGTCAGACGAGGCCCAGATAAACACTGCTGCAGGTTTTTGACCGCAAGTATCCTGTTTTCTCAGGCTGTAGCAGTACTGACGGCCACCTACCCCGTGGGTCACATGCCCTATGGCTGGCTGACGGAGCTGCGTGCGGTCTACCCAGCCTTCGACAAGGTAAGTGATGTCACCGTCACAGCCATCCAAGGTCGGGGGGGGGGCTGACCCTCTCAAACAGCCTACAGTCACTGGTACGCACAGCTGTAGTGATGTATGTTGTGTCGTTACACCCCCTACCTGAACCAGCAAGGGCCCTCCAAGACAGCTGAACACAGGGCCAAGGGGAATCTCAGCTGGGCCGTATAAAGTGGCTCTTTTTCCCAAAGTCACACGGACATGGAAGGAATGTGCAGAATGCCTGAGCAATATCGCAGAATTATCAGCAAGATAAAGACTGCCTCCAGAATGTCTTATTGCCAATTATGCCAGCAGTGTTCCTCTCTCTGTGTGAATTCATTCAAAATCCATCTCCTCAGTCTCCCGCTGTGAGGGCAGTTTGCTCTGCCTTCTCTCACACTGTGTGGGAACCCGTTTCCTTTTGGATGGGTTTGCAGACAGGTTTATTTTATTCATTTGGAATTGCGTCATGAGTAGAAGCACCATCAATGGACTCATCACTGCAAATATTGTTTCTATGATTTGTGATGATGGCAATAAATGTCTCGAAATATTACAAAGTTAATGTTTTTAGACCTGAGGAAAATTTGTTGTTAAATCACTTATGCCCTTCCCAGATATGCAGGCCTTTATAGTATATACTGTTAGGATCTACATTGTATTACTCATTTACTCATCTAATTGCCCAAAATCATGTCAGATTTAATCAGGGCTAGATGATATGTCTAGTTCACACCCAATGGCCCACAGGAACTGTCCCAGAACAAAGCGTCACCACCATACCAATGCAGATCACACCAAATCGTCTGCGGGAACTGACCTAGAACAAACGGCCATCACCATATCAATGTGGACCACACCAAATGGTCCACAGGAACTGTCTTTGAACAAAGGGTCACCAACATATCAGTGCTTATAGCCCACTGTCTCTGCCAGTCTGTCTAAATGCAATCCACAACTGTTGAGGTGTGGCCTGATCACACCTAGTAATTTCTGTGAGTGCTCATCTGAGCCTAGGCAGTCTTAGTTCGGGTGCTCTTTGCATGCGGGAATAAACCTAGTCTCTGCAAGACTGGTCTCATCTCATTCATCTGACTGTCCGTCCTACAAAGTAGAACCTAACAATACCAAAGGAGATTCCATGAGAACATCAACAACATAAAAGCACAGTGTTAGCTCTAGATGTGTCCATACATTTTATACCAGCCTTACTTGAATGCCCCAGCAAACGTTCATCTTTTTAACATTCAGACAACCAAAAAGACCAAGATGGAAGACACAATTGCCCCCTTCTCTGTGTTTGACTGGAGCTGAGCCCACCATCGGAAATCCGCAGCGCTAAATTGCTCTTGCGGGGTGACAAGTCATAATATTTATAGCTAAACAGTGGCCCTGTCAAGCAGGGCTAAACCTCCAGCAGAGCTCTGGAAGACAGTGATTAGAGAGGCTGATACAGGTCTGTGCTGAGTCACCTGTGCACTGCGGCATAGCTGGGCAACTGCCAAGGCTGTTCAAAGTGTCAAGAAGCGCATCTCACAAACCTGTGGTTTGGTTGGCAGGTTGAGTCTTGGTCAATAAACGATTCAGGTGCAGATTATGATGTAACCCTTCGGTACTCTGTCAGAGCAAGGTGAACAGTGTCTGATATATTTTATATTATTATTAGTTTAGCAGGGTTTAACAATTTTCACACACCTTACACTTCGAAGTATGATTTTCACTACAGAATGAGGAATTAAGACTTCAGTGATTACTGGTCTTAACAGGTATTAACTGAACTCCAGATTACACCCAGTTTTTAGCAATGCCAATTTTTACCTTTGAAGAAAGTCACACATGTAAGCGTTATAAATTTAATTCAGTATTGCATTGAATGTGGTTCATTTTTAAGCATGAATAAAGAATGACCAGTTATTTCTCTCGCAGTAGAATTTCATTAAGGGTCTCTGGAAATTTCCATGGATGGTTTGCTAAGCAAAGTGTCAGGGGCTGGAGTGTTTACTATGTTGTTAGTTGTTCTCTAATGAACACCCGCTTTTTGCATGGCATGTGGTTTACGTAAAGGATGTGTGACTTTTATTACCTGTCTGTAATTGCTGGGCGGTTTAATCGGGAAACGGACTGCTGTCTGACGAATACAAATGGAACGCCTTGAGCGTTGCCATAACTGTGAGATAATTTGTGAGGATGTGATTCACGGTGGTAGTGGCAATGGCTAACCTCTTTTAAGATGAGTCAGACTAATCCTGCAAGTCTCAGTGGTCTTCTTTTCCATTTCTCACGGCAGACCAAAATGCTGGAAAACACATTTAAAACAACTTTTGCATAAGTGACATGGTGCGTCTGACTCCAGGAATAAGACAGAATATTGTAAAAATACTACATGAAAACATTGTCAAAAATATCATGCACATGACCAACACCAGCATTGTGATGATGTTGATACGCCAGCAATTTGTGAGTAAAAAAGTATGAGTTATGTTTCTTTTGGGTTAAGGTGCTTATGAAAATGAGTCATTAATTCGTCTTCATCACTAACAATGTTTGTCTCCTTTGTCACTAGAACAACCCAAGTAACAAACTGGTGAACAGTGGCACCACGGTTACCAAGTCACACATCAAGAGGTTCACGTTTGTCTGCCTGGCACTTTCCATCACGGTAAGATTACCAAAGTTTTATATACTTTTTTATTTTGTATTTTATTAAGGATCACCTAGATTTGACTTGCTCTATCAAATACTGGAATTGAAATTAATCTGAGGCCAAATCAAGTCAGTGAGCTTTAATTTTAATTTGAAAGTAATGAATTATTCTAAGTCTAATTTTAAATTTTTAGTACAGTGGTCTCTGGAATTAACAAAAATGTGAATATTTCAGCTGCTGGTATTATTTATTATTACTATTATTATTTTAAAACAAAGGACAAGGCGATCTGCGCATTTAATAAATTCAAGCCTGAGGCTGGTGCTTGGTTTGTTCTAGCTGATGCGTCACGCATAACTAAGGGATGTTCAGAGAGGTCTGAAAGAAAAGCATCTCAAAAGCTCGGCTAATGGGAACAAAAGGCTTGCAAATTAACACGTATGGAGTATCGCTTTGCTTTGTGAAACTCCATTGTATTGTGGACCCTTTCGCGTTGTGGGGGAAATTATGAATAGGTTAAATATGAGCAGAGCTAAGCAGATTGCTGACTCACAGGGAGGCAGCGGGGACCAGGCGCCCTGTCATCGGCGTCTGACTGCGCTGAATCGCCGCATCACGGAACCGCTTACCCGACACGCCCCGCCGCCGCAGCATCCGTGCTGTTCCTGACACGCGCTGTCATCATAGCTCTGATTCTCTTAGGCTGACACGGCGGAGCGTCAGACATCTACCGCGTACCCCGGTGCATGCTGTTATTAGTTTTTTTACTTTCTGCATGGCTTGTTTTGTAGGCAACAAACACTGAGGATTAGAGCTTGCTTTCCAATCTGGAAAATGTCACATTTTTTCCTCAGACTTTGCACTGAGTAGTCAATTTACGATCTCCTGAGATCTATGCTGACAGTTTCCATCTTCGCTGTGAAATTTTTTAAACAGAAATGTGAAGGGGTGGAGGGGGGCAGGGGTTTGTGAGTGTTGGAATCCATCTGAAAGGCCTTGGCTAGCAATTATCATTTACAAATGCAATTTACACTATAACGTACAGTATGAAACCCACCCCTCCACACCGCATCAAACACACAGCACTGGGTATACTGAAAAGCATTCTTTCACCCGAAGACATGACTGAGGTCTTGGAAGGCTGATTGTATGCACTACAGTAGTTGTGGGTGAAGGAAGGGGGAACATTCTTGTTTCTATTCTATTCTGTCAGCATTAGCAGAAAACATAATAAAGATTTCCTCACTGAAAAAAATAGGATATGCAAATGATTCCTTCACAGCTCTCAACATTTTATTATCTTGTCGCACAGACCTTGTCTAAGGGGTGAAAACCGTTCTCCGGGCATTGTGGGCACCAGGCGGGAAGCGATAAGGCTTTGGCTAAGGTGGCGGGTGATGTTAAAGGACCGCGCTGTGAGCTTCTGGAGTCTCTCTGTGGGGAAAAGGGGCTTCTGGCGGAATGCTTATCTCAAGGGAGTGGAAGGAGCCGTTGTTCCCTCTGCCCTGCTGCCTCTGTTTGTTCCTGCAGACTAGCTTGCTGGCTGCAGTGTATGATAATGAGCGGTAGAGGGTTGTTCGCCCAGTGCAGGTCACCGGAAAGGGTCGAGGGGACAGAAGCGAGGGTTAGGGTGATTGGCTCTTGCCTGGCAGTCATATCCAACCCCCTCACCCCCCCATGCCTCGTGGCGAGGGGTGGGGGGAGTGGAGCTCTACAGCTAAGGTGCCGAATATGTTAAGCTTTTAGACTTTTCTCTCCTCGTCCACTGGGCCACTGCCCCCTAGGGGCGACCTTGTGAATAGCCGAGCTCCTTCAATTAGCTTGGGAGAGAAGGATGCAGGTGACAGTATTGATGAAATCCAAAGGGGCGAAACTGACTGTCTGTCTTTCTGGCTCTTTATCTCTGACACCACCCACTGATTGAATATCTGTACAGACTCCAGCTTTTCCCTATATTGATTATGCTTGTTTCCTATCTTCACAGTGGAGAAAAAAAAACATTCACAAAAAGTTATGTAGGCAAACTGATCCCAAAGGGAAGATCCATATGTTCAGCAAAGTTTGCTGCTTCACTTGAGTAACAGCTTAAAAATCAGTGTGCCCTGGTCCAAGATACTAGGTAGGGCTAATCAGACATGCATGTTGGGCAGCAAAAGGGAGCAGAACTTGTCTTGTGGAGTTAATTGGAAAACGAGGGGTCTTTCAGCCAGAATTGGGCACAGCCTGCAATCACCCATCCCAGACTTGCTGACGTGAAATTCAAGGAGATTCCATTGTAGACAGGTATTCATTAGAGCCATGATTTACTAACCACACCATATTGGTTATTCCTGTGCAAAACATCACTGTCTATGCCTCGCCTGACAAGTGCATGAGGATTAATAACTGCCTGCCAACAGCATATCCACCTGGCAATTTACTCGCTTTTCAGTGTTGTGCTTCTTTAAAATTTTGGGAGACGTGCCATGCCTGTATGTTGAAGCCACTAGGAAAGCTACCAGATGGGTTTGTGTAGATTTTTTTTTTTGCAAGCCTAAGCCACTCCTATTCCTGGAGTGTTTGTCTGAGTCCAAATGCTTTTCATGGCTTCCTCTCTGAATATTGTTAATAATTCAGAGACACATTTACACTCATTATGTATCTAATAAAACTGTACTCATTCTTAATGCATTCTTAATCGTAGTGATAACATATAAACCAAAACTAGAGCCTCAGATTCATCACTGGGGGAGATTTGGCATTTCGCTCATGTTGCTGTGGGTTTCTCTGTCGGGTCCGGACTTGTAGGCCTGTCTGCCCACAGGTAAGAACATTACTCCCATTCCAAAGGCCTTTGTTTTTCATACACCCAGTAACGTGGCATAAAAGCAGCGCAGAAGAAAAGCACAAGGCATTTGGAAGTTAACAGGCTCCGATCTGCCCCAGGGCTGATTCAAAGGCTCCCCTTGCAAAACAGGAAGAGCTTTTAACGGCGTGGTGAGGAGAGGCGGACGCACACAGCACCAGATGTGGGCTTCCCGTCCTGTAAACAAGCAAAAAGGGCCCAGCCGGCGTCAAGCCCTGGTTCTTTACCACAGATAGGCACGACCTTAAACGCGTTACCATCAGAGTGCAGATTCAAAGCTGGCCAGGGTTTGAGCTGACAACTGCGAACAAAGAGATGCACATCATGACATTTAACAATTTTCACACACCTTTAAAAAAAAAAACGTAGTGTTGAAATGTGAATCGCCGCAAAACGTGTTTTGAATAACAAACGAGCAAAAAAAAAAAAAAAAAAAGGATCAGGCCTCCTCGCCGTTTGTGAGTGCTGCAGTGCTGTGAAAATCAGTCAAATTATACAAATCCCAGGGCAGCCATCTATGTAAATGTATCATAATTTTTCCCGGCGCCAGCTCAATACCTTGCGTTCCTCTGTGGTGTTCCAGGCAACGTTGCGCTGAAAACCGTAATGGTGGTGCTCAGTTGTGGATTTGTATTGCTGCAGGGAGCACAACGCAAGAAAAGCCTGCTGCTAGAATCTATGCCGTCCCAGCACCGGCTCTGAATGAACCCCTGTTTCCGTTGTATTGGGCCATTCATTCCGTTCACAGCAGTGGCTATGGGTGTAATAACCACAAATTGATCCCTTCTAGGTACAGCAGATGAGCAACTGAGATAGACAGCTCAGTAAGGGCTGTGAAATCTGGAGATGAAGTCCTTTTTGTTAACATCTTTCCAGAACTGTAAAAATTATGGAACGACTGATACGGCAGCATGTTTATATGGTACCTTCTTCAAATTGTTGCACTTGTTTGAAGGAGCATGCAGCTATAGTTCAGTCTTTCTGAACTCAGAGATACTTCATTTTTTGAATGAGTTACATGTGTGACCTGTTAGGCAGTGTTGAGACAAGGCTAACAGTATTAATCAAAGGAAATGGCCATCAGCTCTGAACTGGCACCGGCAGCAATGCAAGTGTCAAAGCGTCGAAGCTGAAACTGTGGGGGCAGTTTCACCCATTCAGTGTTTTCAGGTTAATGTTGTCACAGTGGTGTGTCAGTCAGAACAAAGGAGTCAGGAATCCAGGTCAGTACTTTATGGAGTGTGTGTGTATGTGTGTTTGTGTTTTCATGGGCAGTGATACACATAACATCATGACAATCTGTCCCAAGGAGTTTGGTGTTTCCAGCTCTTCAACCCACAGGACTTGGTGCAGCACTGAAATGGGGGAGGCCACCACAACTTTTATAATGTCCAAAATCCTTGGCTCTGTTGGGGTTTGTATTGGTGGCCAATGGATATTTACAGGTCAGAGGACAAATGGCGACCTGGGAGTTGTCTTTGGGGGTGCGCATGTTTGAGCTGGTTTGAAAACAGTGGTGTGTGAGAGGTGGGGGTGGTGTGCACGAGATGACACAGGCAAGTGGCCCCTTTTAACAAAAATACTACAAATTGCATGTGAGAACAAGTATTAAAAAATAGCAGACAGGATACAAAACCACTAGAGCATCAGGTTAGAACCAGAGCAGTGCTTGGAATCAATATCATAGCAGTATATGGACACATCTTTCTGTGTTTAGATAAACAGCGAATGAATTATACAAATAATCAATTTTGCTGTGCTAGCAATATGCTTTTGTATCAATCAATTGCAATGAGATTTATCTCTTAATAAAAAGTATGACTTTTAAAAATCACATGATTACATATCCCATGCCATCTTATCCTTTATAAAGAAGATTCATTGTTTCCACATGCTGTGATGAAGGTCTGTTTGACCTATACGTTAGCCTACAATAAAATGTCAATGATGCAAAATGTCAGTGGATTTTTTTTTAAATGTGGGTAGCAGTTACTATTCACCTCAAACAATAATCTCTGTATAGAATCCAGCTTTCAAGTGAACACAGGGAGGGCAAATTACAGTGTGCAATGCACCGTGGGATAAAATACAAAAGCTTTTCCTTGAGTGGCTAGGTTTGATATGCCATGAAGTAAACTTAAGAGGTGGAACATAACAGGAATGAGTCATACAAAGAAATGATTACGTTACATTATTGGCATTTAGCAGACATTCTTATCCAGAGCAGCTTACATCAGTTACAGTGTTTTTACATCCCTTTATACAGCTGGATATTTACTGAGGCAAATGTGGGTTAAGTACCTTGCCCAAGGGTACAGCAGCAGTGCCCCAGAGGGGAATCAAACCAGTGACTTCTCAGTTACAAGTCCGGCTCCTTAACCACTAAGCCACACTGCCACTAACCACTAAGCTACACTTTCTCCATGGAGAATGGAGAAAATGGAGAAAAAACAGGACTGGGTGCTGCAGTTACAATGGACTGATCTGAGACTACGGGCCTGCCAACCAATAAGCAGGAAGGTGGGTGGTAGATGTAAAGAGACCTGTTGTTCTTCGCCAGAGGTGCAGGAGCCATCTGATAGGCTGTAAGTATATATGGCATTAGCGGTGGTGCTAAGTAGCGCACAGGTGTGAACGCCCCCTGCTCTAAGTCTCCCAGCCTCGAAGGGAAGCCATCCCCCACCCTCAGGATTATCCAAGCATCTCGTTCCAGACTCTCCGATCCCCCCTGGATTTCCTCCCCGGGGTGGCAGTTTGCTGCAGTAAATGACAGGTTTAAGAGACGCTGGCGTGGCCAGGAGATATCACAGAGGCACATCTGATCCCCGTCCCTTTAAAGATAATCCTGACGATGCAAAGCAGGGAGGTGTGGGAGCCCCTGGGCTGAGTGCGTTATGGGGAGTGTTTTGTTTCGGTTGAGAAAAACAGGACTGGTTAAGCCTTTGGCCCACTTCACGTAACATTGTGAGGTACATCTGGTTGGTTTACATTGCACGTGGATGTTAGCATTATTTCTCCACTAGCGCCTGTTGGCAAGCCAGGCAAAATTACTTAGAGCCAGTGAAAGGGCTTTCTCATTCTGGCAATCCATCCGAATCGCTAAAACCTTGTGCTAGAAAACCAGGAGCCAGAGAGTTTTATATTGTATAAAATGTCATATATAATAATACATTATATAATGTCATAAAATATTATAGTGCTGAGCTGCTATTGTAGCATAGTGGTAAGGAGCAGGGCTCATAACCGAGAGGTTGCTGGTTCAGTTCCCTGCTGGGGCACTGCTGCAGTACCCTTGGGCAAGGTACGTAACCCAGGATTGCGTCAGTAAATATCCAGCTGTATAAATGGATAACATGTAAAAATTGCAACCTATATACGTCACTCTGTATAAAGTGTCTGCTAAATGACAATAATGTAATGTAATTAAGCATGTCCTTCCCATGCATGGGAGATTCCTTCTGGATTCCTGTTAATGGGAATGTGTGTGAATATTGTTCTGTTGTGTACCAATAGTGAAGGCTTGGGACCCTAATACAAAAACAACCATGTTTTAAGTGTAAAAAAAACCCAGCAAAATAATGCAATAATCTACTGACAGGCATATGTAAGTAATAAATCAGCAGGACAATGAATAAGGGATTGGCATGTTTATTTATCAAACGATGGGCTGGGGATTGCCAGACTTGAACTCTCAAAACTTCCTGTTCACAGTTTCGCAACCTTGTCTCCTGTAATATTATTTGCCATAATATCTGGGAACGCTCATGTAGACCCTGCTTATGACAGGGTTAAATGTTCTCCCTTTCATCCCTCAGTCTGGTCTGTGTGTTCATGCTTAGTCACCTTGCAGCATGAGGTACGCTGGCGGGTTTGGTGGAAAAAGAGCATTTGTCTGACTGGAAGAAAGATGTAATGCGTCGCAGCTGATTCCGACTTGGCTTGCTGGGAGACTTGTTCTCTGTTGTTTCTGCAGGGCATTGATGTACTCTTTCATCCCCGGCGCTTTCATTTCTCACTCTGAGACTCAATTGGCTGCTTTCCTCTCTTGGCGGTGGGAATACGGCCTGTTTGTCATAACCCGTGTCACGGCATTCTCATACAGGACAGCTGTGCGCCCGTTTCTTTCTGCAATACAACATAAAGTCTCGGATTTGTGCTCCGTGCGAAATGCCTTTGGTCGCGCTCATCCGTCTTGACTGTCACCGCGCTTGTCACGCTGAGAGTTTGTTTCTGATGTGATGTCACTTGAGAACTGGCTGCGCAACAAGTCGCCATAATCGGATCAAACAAGGCATTACGCTGAAAGACGACACAGATGAGTTGACAAACAAGTGTACAAGTTCACCTGTAGTTCAGTGTCTGCTTTGTGATGTCTTGATATTTGCTTAATGCAAGGTAAAAAAACATCTTAAAGTTATATGTAACACATATTAATGTATATATAGTATCTTTGAATTATGTATATATGGTATGATAGGTGTAATTGGCAGCGTATAGTGTGATAGTTTAGCATGGTGGTAAGGAGCAGGTCTTGTAACTGAGAGGTTGCTGGTTCGATCCCCTGCTCGGGCACTGCTGCTGTATCCTTGGGCAACATACTTAACCCAGAACTGCCTCAGTAAATATGCAGCTGTATAAACGGATGAGGTGTAAAAACACTGTAACTGATGGAAGTTGCTCTGGATAAGAGCATCTGCTAAATGAGAATAATGTAATATAATCATTTGTCCCTTTTCAGCTGTCACTGCTGTCTGAATGACCACAGAAATGACAAAAACAAATTGCAACGCTGCTGATCTCCCAATCAGTATGACTGCACAGATGGGTATCAGTAATGTAAATCAGTACATCTGCTTTGATGTCTGAACTCACTCACACAAAGCTGTTTGCAGAGTGTTAGAATGTCTCCAGCAAGCAATGCTTGTAATGTGTGTTTATCACGAGGCCATTTTCACAGTAACTCCAAACTGAATACCACTATCAACATGCCTATGGGAAGAGATAGTTGGCTGATGGAATGACTGAATGTTCCCAATATGTATTAGGACAGATAAAAGCGTTCGTCTAAAAGTGTTAGCTTTCACTGCGTGACGAGTGTCTCGCCCCAGGCCCTGGACAGAGCGCTAGGCTTGCCTGCCAGGACCCGCTCACTGAGTGGCCTTCTGTTTCTCTCTCTCCAGCTGTGCTTCGTGGTGTTCTGGACCCCACACATCTCGGAGAAGATCCTGGTGGACGTGATCGGGGTGGACCACGCCTTCGCCGAGCTCTGTGTCGCCCCGCTGCGCATCTTCTCCTTCTTCCCGTTGCCAGGTACGGTGGCCTGCGAGGACCGACTCTCCTGCCCACACCCCCCCACCCCCATCTCCTCTGCTGATAGAGAGGAGGCAAACACAGAGATGCCCCAGGCCTTGGCCCTTGCTCTGTGGATAATCGCTCCCCCTGGTGTTTTCACGTGCACATGCCAGCAACACAAACAGTCCTTGCGCGACACATCCAAGGGATAAACAGAGTGTTTCGTGCCTCACTTGCGGGTAGTCCGGTAGTAGAACCACTGGCAGAACCTGCTCAGGGCAAACTACACTGGTCCGCACCGCGGTTTCAGAGGAGGGGAGGCTCTGGAATGTTCCCCCGCGGCAGTGGGGGATTGTGGGATTTCTGTCCGCCGTGCCAGGCTCCTTCCCTCAACCTCGCTCCGAGTCGACCTTTAAAAACACACATGAATAGGATTAGCTAAGTCTTCCTCACAATGGCTCCTTTCACCAGACAGTCCCTCCCTTTCTCCCACGAGCATCGGCAAGATTCGGGGGAGAGAGAGGGAGCTGGATCATCTTTTATCAGACGGTCGGGTCTAAAAAACTATTTTGTTTTGTTCATAAACACTGAGATGCATTTATTTTTTATTTTGACGCAATTTAGTCACAGGGATACTGCGGCAATCTCTAGGCTTTTCTGGTGTGTTTACACCTTGGCTGTCAGGTATAAACACATCAGGCAGTAAAGCTTAAGAGGGCGTCTGAAATGAATCCTCGCAGGAGTGTTGACGTGGCAGTCGCCTTTCATCTCTGTCCCAGAAATAAACTCCACGTGGGAATAAATAGGAGGTGTGCGGATGCTAATTCAAACAAAATTATTTTGATTATCAAGCCCAGGGCTTTTATTCAATTATATGTGTGCTAATTAGCATGTTATTGACTTAATTTGCAGTAAGTCTCTTGTAGTCTTTAGTGCTGCATGCAGTGGTTTCTTGACAGTAGCCCCTCTGGAACCTGATATGGAGTGCGCTTGGTAAAAATGTGGTATGGCATTTTGTAATAGTGGAGTCCAGAGCCAGAAGTTGTGAAGCGTGCCAGACCTACCCTCCATGTCCTGTTTGCTATTTTGCGAAATGGCACAAGCTCACCTCTGGCCCCTCTGTCCCCATCCCCCGATCGCAGTGACCATCCGGGCCCACCTGACGGGCTGGCTGATGACCCTGAAGAAGACCTTCGTCCTGGCCCCCAGCTCCGTGCTGCGAATCATCGTGCTGATCACCAGCCTCATCGTGCTGCCTTACATGGGGTATGACCCTCCTCCTCCTCCTCTTCCTCCCCCTCTTCCTCTCTCTGTCCTCTGAACCCTGTCTCCTCCTCAGCTCACCTGCTCCTGCTGTCAGCTCAAGCCGGCGGTCAAAACTGGGGCCCATTTAGCTGATTCCTGGTTCAGCGTATTCACACAATCCCTTACTTAACCCACAATTGCTTTAGTAAATGTACAGCTGTTTAAATATATAACACATAAAGATGGTAAGCCATGTAAGCCGCTCTGGATAAGATAACAATAATGTAATGTATGCTAAACTCCTATACTTTATTGTGGATTGGTATTTTTTATGGTCTGATGCTGAATGCATTGGCTATTTAAAGAAGGTTGGTTTAAGAACATGTATAAGGACTTCCTGATTTCACTCTTCAGCTCAGCAAGTTTTAAACATGAAGTCATCAAGGCTAAAAATCCAAGCTTGTGTCCTAGGTCAGAAACAGAGTCCTCCCTACACATCTGTCTGTAATCACACTTCGCGTTGACCTCTTGACCCCTGACCCCAGGACCACATTCTTCTTGTGCCTCACTCACAGAGAGGAACTGGTGTCATCACTCACTGCTTTACTGCTGTGACGTCACATATTGCAGACTCTGAAAGAGGCAGCCATGGGGCTTAGAACACAGTAGAGGCCGCTTGATTGTAAATAGCTCATCGTTTACGTAACTTCAGACCACAACACTCGCTAGTCTGGGAGTGTTTTAGCCTGGTCTGACACTCGCTTATTTAATTGAACGGATACCTTTCTGTTCTCTTGTGCTGGAAGTCACTCTGGACGAGAGCATCTGCCAAATGAATGGAATGTAATGCAAAACAAACAACGGAGTAATTCTTGTATTCCGTTCAAATCTACAAATATAATCCTCATTAGACTGATCAAAGCATTCCATGAAATGCACAATATGACCTCGCCATGTGAACTCAGGACACAGGGTTGAAGGAGGACTACATCTAAGTGGGCCAAGCAGCACTGTTGGGCCAACTCATGGAGTGTCCAGTGAAGAGAGGCAGCCATCTTTATGAAAAGCCCAGCTGCGTCTGGCTCGATGCAGTCACCCTTGGTTGCTGGCCAGCTAACCTGTAGGGTGATTGGCAGAGGTTTCATAAAACTGGCAGCCCAGGGCATGCTCTCGTGCAGTACAGCCATCATCCGGCGATCAGCACGCGAAAGACAACATACCGTGAGAGCCGCTAATTTTGTCAAGTGCAAACCCCTTCCGAGCAACAGACAGATAAAGGCGTGGTGCTGTGATTCAGATTTGCAAAAAACGAAACAAAAAAAAAAAAAACTGGCACCTTCCAACCACAGAGCTAGGTTACTGTTAACAGTAAATACCTTTTGTTTGTGGTACCTGTAGTGTTAAAGTAGGTTCACCGAACATGTGTCAATATTTGGAGGATGTGTGCTTTCAGCGTGCTTTCAGTATTCTCCCCTGCATAAAATTCAAAAGAGACTAAAAATAAACTGCTGTGTTCCAGATGAGATGGTCTTATCAAACGTTAAATTATACCTCTGTCCCGTGACGGTGTAATCCACACACCTGGAAGGGAGACACTAATGCAAAAAGACAGATAGGCTGGGCTTGTTTAACCAAATTAGCAGCATGACAAAGAAGGCATGGAGGAGAACAAGACTAGAGGCGTTGATTTATTCCTTGTTACAAAGCAATGTACATAACAGTTTGGAGGCGAACCCCTTTGAACCTCTTTTGGTAGTTGTGTTTGGGAAAGTTTCTTCTGCAAAACAAGGAGACAAAAGTTGTTTGTGGTAACTGTTGCATTTTCAGGAACCCTCTGACCTGTCCAGAGGCTAATGCACTGTTTAGCACAACAGTTTGTGCTTAAAAACCTGTCAGGACAAAGCATGCGAGATTGGAACTCACATTGGAATTTGTCCACCTTTCCGGTTTTGTTGGCTTGTACACCGCACCGTCAGCTCTGTTTAAGAACACACACACACGTTATCGATTGAAAATGGTACATTTTCAAACTGTTGCGAACACGACCATGCAAATGTAACCTTCAGTCAGTACTTGCATGCTGTCCCTCCCAGCTGATGAACACGTTTTTCGCTGGGACTCATGCAGTTCACCTGCCTGCCGAGGGCAACAGGAGATAAAAGGGGATAAACTCCCAAAGAGCGTGCTGCCAAATCAAAGAAGACATGTACTCCGAACCCAAAAACAAGCTGCAGCTGGGGCTCTCCCATGAGGGCACACTGGAACAAACACTTCAAAGACAAAGAGTATTCATGGTTATATAACATGCAACATGAGGCAATGCAGTAGTTTAACAATAAATGCATAACACAGGATAATGAGGGGAGTTCAATAGGCTCGGGATTTGTCTAAATGCCTAAACTGATATCGGGCGGTCTACAATTTGTCTCGAAGCCTAAAAAATAATAGGAACTCACAGGAAAGTGCTTCACGCTCAGTGCAGCCACCCTTGGTTGCTGGCCAGCTAACCTGTAGGGTGACTGGCAAAGGTTTCGTTAAACTGGCAGCCCGGGGCAAGACCTTGTGAGTATAGCCCTCGTCCGGTGATCAGCACGCAAAAAAACAAGATGCCGTGAGAGCTGCTAATTTTGTCAGGCGCAAATCCCCTCCGAGCAACAGACAGATAAAGGCGTGGTGCTGTGACTCAGATTTGCAAAAACAAAAAGACCAAACTGGCACCTTCCAGCCACAGAGGTTACTGTTAACAGTAATTACCGTTTGTCTGTGGTACCTGCAGTGTTCAAGAAGGTTCGCCTACTCACTCTCACCTTCCTTCAGTATTTGCAATAGGCCTGGGATTCGTGCACATGCCTAAATTGATATCGGGCGGTCTGAGATCTGTCTCGGAGCCGTGAAAATAACAGCGGCTCACAGGAAAGCTTAAGCATTTTGTCCTTCTGAATTAAAGGAATTCTCCCTTGAAACGTGCTTGCCGTGAAATCGCAGCCACACACGAAATGGGCCTTTTTGACTTGCATAACCAGGATGAAAGGATAACTGTAGCAAGGCTCTTTCCTCCAGCCTGTCTTCGGCTTGCAAGTAAATGTCAGTGGTGTTGTCAAATGACTTCAGACTGAATTATTTATAACTCTGCATCAATAATGCACGCGCTTAATGTAAAAGATATGTGGGTGTCACTTGGCGGGAATGAAAGACCATTCCGCTCAGTGAGATTGGCGGAGCACGCGCGATCACCACAGTGCTTATTTTGCTTAAAAATATGCTTTCCCTTCAAACAACTGAGAAACACCTGACCCCATGTTCAATAATGCAGTGCCTAGTGAAAGCTTGACAGCATGGTCCCTAGGAACCAGAGAACAGAAGAAAAAACAGAACAAGGAATTATTGGCATCTTGAACAATCTTGACAGTGAAATTCTCAGACATCATTCCAAATAAAAACTATAGTGTTAGATTTTTTGTCTCATTTGTGTTCTTTGAAAGCTCTGAAGGCATAATTTTTAGTTATTGGGGTTGTATATGGACTGCTTTCTGTGGACAGTGAACAACATACCATTAGAAACTGTGGTCACATTTTAGATCATGTCTGAACTAGACTAATGTCATGTATGAACTAGACTGATGTCATCACAATGTCATTAAATAAGCGGGGACAGTAGAACCACAATTTTTACTGATTTCGTAGTTACTCATAGCTGTCTTGTGCAATTGCAGGAAACTGGGAAAGTTACATAATTAGATATGTAAATTATCCACCTAACCGATATTCTCGCGTGTAAGGGAATGAACAAAGTGGCTGAAGTAGTTGAACACTCCCATGCCTGCCTTTGCATTTCCCTTCCATTCAGAGTGGTCCCACCCAACCTGTATTTTTAACACAAGCTTATTCATTATTAATCGGATGCGTACAGAGTGAGTGGACAGTGTGCTTCTTGCTGAAATCGTGTGGGATATGAGACGCACTCTGGTTCGTGTTGCAGGGTGCACGGAGCCACGCTGGGGGTGGGATCTTTGCTGGCCGGCTTCCTGGGAGAGTCCACCATGGTGGCCATAGCCGCCTGCTACGTCTACCGAAAACAGGTGAGCGCCGAACCGCACGCTTTCAAGGCGTCATCAGGCAAACTCTGAGGTGTGTAAGCATGGGGGGGTCACAGATCTGCTGAGCAAAAGAAACCACAGCTTGGGCCAAAGCCTTGTTAGCGGACGCAGAACAATTCCATTTTTAACCAAATGGGTCCTGAGTTTTCTTTTTTTATATATTTTACTCCGCAAAATACAACATTCAGCACTCTTTGTCAAGGCCCATTTTTACAAGCTCCACTGAAAAAATGCACTATGACAGATCACGCTGTAATAGAATTGTAATAGACTGAAAATAGAATTTCCAGCGTTAGCAATCTCAGAGTCAGTCAGCTGACCTGGGAGCAGGCGGGGGAAGGTTTCCGTGACGCGGGCGGCCTTCCGTGACGCCGGGCGGCCGGCGAGCCGCAGAGCGGAAGACGGCGTGTGGAAAAGGCTGCGTGGGAGGCATTCAGTTCCAGGCAGAGTCTCTACGGCACTGACCTCCGGGAGGGTGTAAAAAACGCAAACCATCTGTGAACATCGACACCCTCCCCCGGGAGGGGGGGCTGCCCCTGGCCCTGCCGTCTGCGTGCAGCGGTGTCTGTCTGCGGTGGTGGAACCTCGAGGCCCCAATCCGGTGCCTCAGCGACCCCCCACCGCCCCCATCCTGTAAAGGTCACCGTGAAATAATTTCCATTCTGCATCAACGGACACAAGCAAAATGTTATGTAACAAATTCTCAAGAGAACATTAAATTTTTGAAAAAGGATTTAAAATTTTGAAAACAATCTATGTCATGTATTAAAGGTGTACAGATTTAAATCTATGGGAAATAAATTTAATTGCTCTACAATTTAATGAACAGTGATCTTAAATAAATAAATAAATAAATAAATAAATAAATAAGCAAGAAATTTATTGTAGTAATCTGGGAAAAAACAGAAATAATCTCCTGAGAATATACTTGAATGGAAGTATTTTTCCTAGCAATTTAATGACTACTTATTCAAATTATTCACTACATTAAAAAAAAAAAAGTGGGACGTACGTTTTCCCTTTGAGTGCCTTTGAAGCACCTGCTTTGAAGCGGGATCACAGCCGATACAGGACACTGACTCATTTCATTTCAGTTGAAACGCTAACTAGGGTGGAAAACTGACATTTGGCTCAGGTACATGAAAATCTGCTGCAAATCTGTCCCAGTTGTTATTCATAGTACCCAAAAAAGGTCAGTGCTATTTTTGGAGCGTTTTTTAAATGTACACACGACTCAGTTTGGGGGTATTACAGGCTGTAAGAAAAGCCAGTGACGTCGTACAGTTGTGGGCAAGAAGGGCAGAGGTCTAGCCGTTTCCCTGCTCTTTCGAAATGACGCAGGTGGGGTGAATAACTACTGAACGCGAGCCAAGATCTGGCCTTAAACATCACTGGATTAAGTTACACTGTTAAAACCTCTTCCATTATGCTCACTGAGTGAAAAGTTCTTAATGGGATGGGGCTATTGGAGCACTCAAGCACAGAGGGCCCTTTTAAGATCATTTTGAGTGGAATCACTGCAGTTTGTGGTAAGGAGCTCGGCTTGTAACCTAAAGGTTGCCGGTGTGATTCCCAGGCAGAGTATGGCTGGTGTAACAATATACTTAACCTAAATTGCACTGGTGACATAATCTAGCTGTATAAACTGAAAATATTCAAAGTATGTAATTGTAAATTCCTTTGGATGAAAGTGTCTGCTGGGAAAGTAACGTCCTGGAGTCAGTGTTTCGTCTCTGGCTTGAGGTTCTGGACCGGGCTCATCCCTATTTTGGTCACGCTGACTTTTGCCTGAAATGCCAAAACCTCACCATTCCCCCCTGTGTAGCAACTTCCAGAGACATTTAATGTCTGTTGTGGAGCAACAGCTTGGGGAACACACACCACACAACTCACGCCCTCATGCACTAATCCAAGAAGTTATATGGGTCTCCTTCCTGTTCACCAGGCTGATTCATTCAGTAGAATGAAAGCCCTCCAAAACTAGGGCCATTTACCCAGTAGTGGTGATGGTCTTGAAACAGATGCTTTAAAGGCCTCTTCCTTGGCCTGAATAATTATCAAAACAATCAGTGTAAAGTCAAAATCAAGTCAAAAACTTTAAGCCTCTGTCAAAAACTGTGACCTTTTCTTCTGCCTTGTCTTTTCAGAAGAAAAAGAAAGACATGGATGGCGAGGCAACGGCAGAGGGCGAAGACTCCGCCCCCATGAACGAAGTGAGGTCTGGGAACCAGCTGGAGGACATCGTGGAGCTGCGGGAAGAGGAGGAGGACGAATGAAAGCGGGATTCAGGAAGGGAGGGAGAGAGAGATGGAGAGAGAGAGAGAGAGAGTGAGAGACAGGAAGGGGGAGTCGGAGGAGGGGAGCCCACCTTTGCTTTCCGGGGACGGTTTTGAATCACTTGCTGCCGCCCGTCGACACCACCCCACCCCCCGAAACCCCTTCACCCCACACCTGACTGTCCGTTAAAACCTGAGCGACCTGCGATGTTAGCTGCGGCGAGAATTCATCTTTAACAGGAAAATAAAGAGTTAAAAAAAAAACAACACCTGTCTGAAGATGGAGAGGAGCGGCTTCGCAAAAGCACGCAGCAGACTGGTGGCACGGACCCATGCGCTGCAGCGCATCCTCTTAAATGGCATAGAAACGCATCCATATAAACACACACACACACACACATATACGCGCATTCACGTCTTCCAGCTTTCATCTGGTCGCTACCCAACGCAGGACAGTGAAGATGCTAATTTGTACCAAAGCAGAAGTCGCAGATCAACTACTTTTTCCTGTCAGCTGAACTTTTTTTTTTCTTTTGTGCTGCCGTCCTTTTCATTCATGAACTGTTATTAAAAAAAGAGGAAATTTATATAACAACTTTCATTGCTTGGGAAAAACAAATGCTAAGACTTTCTACTTTGAATGTACGAGAACAACAAAGAGAATGACCCTGAGGTCTCCGTGCCGTGACCTCTGTGCTTTGGATATGCTGTAGAGCCGATTACCGACCAGCTACGCTTGGGTTCCAAAATAAATGCTTTTGGCTTTTATCAATGGCAGAACAGTTAGAGAAACGAATTAATTAATATCTACAGATTTCTATTTAAGTTGACTATCAGATAGAGGCAAGTGTTTTCATGACGTGCGAGTGCCGGTTGGTGCTTTAGTGCCATTTAAAGGAATTATTTTTTTATCGCATCGTGTTGTAGGTGTACAAATACTGGTACCAGTTTATTTTGTATGGGTGACATATTGTATTAATGAAATGGCAGGGAGGGAGGGGGGACGTGAACCGGGCGGTCAGGAAGGCCGCTCACGATTTTTAAACATGTCTGTTGCAACGAGTTTTTTCATTCGATCTGGGCATTTCTCTTTTTTAATCTCAGGACGTAGCTCCATGACTCCCATGGTTGTGTCCAGCTGTTGCTAACTCTTCTCTTCATTCAGTGGTTCCAAGCCCATTTAGCAGTTCTGATCTGCACAAGCACTCCAGGTGTCCGAGCTTCTGTAGTTTTGACAGGTTGTAGTGCATAGCCGAGTCTCGCCAAGGGGAATTTTGTATTGTGGCACGACCGCTGAACATGGCCGCTAAAAACCCTGACCGAAACAAAACATGACTAATGATATTCCTGTCTATGAAAAAAAACAAAGGGACAGAATTTAAGTATTCTTCAGTGATTAAAGGGTGATTCAATGGTTCGTGGTTGTAGTGTTATTATTATTACTGCTTGTTGCTTAAGCGTCATGTTCCCAGTTCTTCTGCTGATTTGATGACACTAATCATACCCAGTGTACAACTACAGCAAGGACAGCACCTTTCAAATAACACGGTCCTATTAAACATACAACACGCATCATCATTCTCATGTTTGTTTAATAAATGTGTCATGTGAGGGCCCAACCCTTTGTGCGTTGAATCTACAATCAAGACAATTGTGAAGAGAAGTAAAATTAACCCACAAAAAGATTTATTTAGGAAGCACACTATACCATCCTATCTGATCCAATTTGAGTGTAGCTCCAGGTCCTACTTACTATTTTTAAATTAATTCCACTGTTCCACCATATATTGTATAAAGTATTTACATCAATCCATACACAGACAATTACTGTCTGTTGTGGAGCAGCAGATTGAGGAACACATTCATTCTACACATACTGGATGTCTTGTGTCCCAGAGCTGTGAATCTGACACCACGCCACAGCTGGGCAACAGAAATGCATCTGGACTGAAGAGAGGAAGGTAAGGAATGAGAAGGAGCACAACAGCACCCCCTGCAGACTGATACTGTGTAAGGCAGTGCTGGTCGATCACATCTATCAGCCATTGCTAAGATTTTCTTCCTCTTGTCTGTGCTTTACCAATCCAGCTTACTAACTAATGTAGGTTTGAAAATACCTTCCGGAGAGTCCAGCCACCCAGAACCTCAATGACATCCTTTAATGTCAGTCATTACTGCTGAGCCAGGCTTGCTGATCGGCTTGCTTTCAGCTTTCAAGTATCCATACAATCTTCCATTCTAAGTGCTCTTCACAATCACCCAAATCTACATTAAACCGTGATCTGAACAGTAATACTAAAAAAAGACTAAGAAACAGACGCAAACTACAAATTGAAAGGGAGGGAAAGCAGGTCCTAGAAAATTAAGAAAACAAGTGAAACAAAAAACTTGAAACAAAAAATTGCCTCTGCCACTAATCTGGTGTGGTGTTCCACGCAGGAATTCCAGTCTACATACCACAAAAATACAAAATAAACTCAGTAATTAACATTCCCTGTCACATCAAGTACAGCATTCTCAGGGTGTTGTCTTCTCTTTGCTGCAATCCATTGTTATCAGTACCGAGAGATCTTCACTGATCAATAACATCTCCATTTTAGAGGGATATCCATTTCTTTATTCTGGAGTTCAACCTGTCCGGTCTCTGGGAGGGATCTGCCACCTTGCAATTCATGACTATCCACATCAGTGGAGATCAGCCCAGTGAGGTGGATTCTGGGACTTGAAGTCTGTCCCTCTTAGCTACGGGAACGTTGTAGTGCCGGTCGTCCTCGGTGACCAGACACACGCAGGGCCAGTCCTCCTTGTGGTCGTCGGGGTAGTAGGTGATGAACTCCTCCGTATCCGCTTTGTAGAGCCGGTACACCTTGATGGTCTGCTGCAGGGCATACCCCAGGAGGAACATCTCCACCTGCAGGAGAGGAGGAGTCCACGTCATACTCACCCACTTCTGCCTGCCCTCCTTTCCATTCAGGCCAATCACTGTAGATCACTGTATACTATATTTGCACACATGTACCTTTTGCATATATATTTAAATGCTGCTTCTGTGATGAGCAGCCTTCTGCACAATTAAAGAAAACATTAGTTTATTCAAGGCTTCCTCGAGCCACATGAGCATGGTATTTATTGGCTGGGGCAGGGACAAGTCAAGCCATCTGTGACCTAATTTGAAAAACCTCTAATGGACAAAAAAGGAACATTTTTAGTGGACCCAGATGTTATAATCTGCAAGAGGGCTAGCCTCATGAAAAGGTCCTTTGGACCAAAGCTACATAAGTTCTGAATCTTGCTTTACCCTTAATTTCACATGCGGTTTCCGACTGTACCGTGTGACATTATCAGGTAACTACAACCACAAATATCCCCTTCTAATATGTTCTTCTGAAACATCAATACTAACCATTCTACAGTGTGAACTGATCAAGCTAAAGACCTGAAAACAATCTATGAAAGATTAATATAATTATATAATAATATACTATAATATATAAGACAATTACTGTTACTATGTGATCTTGTGCTTCTCCACAGCTGGGGTGGTTGGGATAAACACAGGTCAACAAAATTGAGGTGCACAAAATAAATTTAAATGGATTTTTGCATCCAAATGAATCAAGTTTTGTTTGATCAAGTTTGCTTACTTCAGATTGACTCACCAATTTCATTTCATCAAGCTTCACATTTCATTTTGTCAGGGTACTCTTCATTTGATCAAAGTACCTTAATTTTATTATGTGTGATTTCACCTCTAAAAACTGCTGACAATGCACAGATGGTTTGAAGGTTGCCCAAGTTAAATCCATGCTATTGCCTAACTTTAACTAGTTTATCTTTCACTAAAAATAATGTGAAAGTTATACATTTGTTGAAATAATAACAAACAAAACAACAGTTGCCAAACAGAGTTTGACTCAGATTATTTTGCCATCAGGAAAATCAAGTGAGAATGAAATAAACACCATGGTCTTCATATTATGAAACTGAAGTGAAAAGACATTCATCCTTATTGGTATGCGGAGAGGGATACAAATTAAAGTACATAAAATGGACGAATGCTGACTTCTGACATCTCTCCAGCAGGGCTGTCATGCTTTTATTGATTTGGAGGAGCCAGTCTGGCAGTAGAGCAGAGCAAAGAATAATTTAGCTGTCATCAGGTAGTGCACTTCTTCAAATACTGTCATTTTAGGTGTATAGGTGCTAACTTATTATTATCTGTTTTAAAGTCCCTTAGTCTTTAACTAGCACCAGAAAACATATCCAGCAGGATTGCATTGCCCTGAATGAATGAATAGGCAATCAACCATAAAAAACACATAATGAAAAAATGTTACACTGTGCCAACCAATACAGTAATGTGCCAAGAGAAACAATCTTTTAAATAAAGCAATTTAATTTTTCTATAGCTTGTGAATTGTTCCTAATAAGGAACAAAAAGTATGTGCAATATTCATTAGAACATTTTTTATCATCTGTTGCCATGATGCCTTTTTAAGGATAAATGTATGATTTTAATGGATTATTTTTATTGTTGCAATAATCAAACCCCCACAAAATGGCTAGTCTGAACATGGGGGAATACTGCTGTAATTGTCAGAATACTGTTATATAAAATGTTTCCTATCTCCACTGACACACACTTGCAAATGCTCCTGCATCTCGTACAATAATACTTACCATGCATGACTGACAGTGGGCTTTATATGCAAGTGAGCCAACTGGTTTAACAATAACAGCCTGACTTGGAAAGACTTGATAATAAATGACATCACACTTGTGAGATACATGATATATGGACATAATTTGCTTGCTGTAAAATACATATTAAAAAGAATTTAATTTGTTTTTTTGGTTTGGTCAATTAAGACAATTGACCACTTTCAATAATTTTTTCAGTGACTTTTGAAGCACTTTCAAAGACAGTGGAAACCTTGAAATAATCAATCCCGCAACACTACGGGACCAAAGTAAGCATTTTAAGGATGTGGGTTACTGAGAGGTTTATCATGTGGAAGGTACTTCTGGCTCTGTGACACACTTTTCAAGGATGTTCAGATGCCATGCCTGCAAGTTACTGGCTATTTCTTGCTGTAGTCCGCTTTGATGAAACTATTCCATGGATATGTTCAGGCTTAGGGTGTTGGGGAAACAACCTTTCAGTTGCTTCCTCTGATAAACAAATCTGTAAGAGCATCCTAAAGTATGGGCCTGCAGGTTGTGGATCAGCACAGATTTAGGCATGAGTGTTTGCCTTTACTTATGTCAGAAACACCCAGTGAGAGGACAGATTGCTGAAAGACTGTAAAGAATTTACAAACCAAGGACAGCATGTGGGTCATTTTGTGTCAAACGAGAAAAATCTGGAAAATTCCATGCTGGCAGATTAAAATGGAATTGTTTCGGAGAGACACTACACTAAATGGGTAGTTCATATGTATCGACATATATTGAACCACAAAACAATTCACACAGTTCTCTCATGTTGGAAAATGTCACTGACTTTGGGAAAGTCAAAAAAGTTGAAAAAGTTCTTTATACACTGTTACTAAATTGCAGATACTGTAAATGATTGAGAGGCTGTTTTCAATGCTGGTGCCAGCCAACCAGTTGTCACAGTGACGGCTGTGATCTGATTCATTGATTAGTTCAGTTCAGTGACACTCAGATCCGCCACTACAGCTACAGTGGATACCTTTGACTCTGCAACATGGTGGCAGCATTAGAAGGGGCGAGGGACCGAGGCAGGTAGCGTGTCTGGATTGGTGGACAAAGTGGGGTTGGGGGTGGGGCCGGGCTCACCTGCTCCAATCCGCCGGTGGAGCCCACGTGGTTGAGGTGGTTGGTGAGGAAGGCGCGCGGGCAGGCGGAGGAGTCGCGGGCGAACAGCAGCCAGCAGAAGACGGGCACGTCGGCGCCGCGCTGCATGCGCTGGTGCAGCTCGGTGGCTGTGCGCAGCATCAGGAACTTCAGGGCCTCCAGGAGCCCGTACTCCTCGTCCTCGCCCTGGAAGACGTACGCGCACACCCGCTGCCTCTCCTCCGCGCTGCTGGCAGAGGCTGCCGCGTGCCACTGCACGCACACACACACGCACGCACGCACACACACACACACGCACACACACACAGACAGACACACACACAGACACAGATACACATGAACTCAAATAAACACATTACCTTGGAATACTGACCAATGAGGGATGCTGCCAGTACAAACAAATAACTGAAGGACCAAATGGTTGTCCGCAAACCCAAATTGCATTGTTCAAATGAAAGGCTATGGCCATATTATTTCACCGCTGTTACCATGGGATAACCGTACACGACAGATTCCCAGGGAATAAAATCGCTGTGAGCACGGCTCTTTTTCAGAACCTTGCTCCATTTGTCATCTGACTGTAACCTGGTTAGACTGCATTTCCACCGTGTTTCATCAGATTTAACTCATGATTCACAGGCCTGTGTCATGATGTATGATTACCAAACTCAGTGCTGAGTTTGCAGCACTGAAAACAACCTGGCAAACTGTTCAAAACTGTTGCTGCATCACTTTCTATCATTAACACATATTCACTAGTTTGTGAAAACCTGGGGGATGGACTCTTGGACATCATGGACAAGTTTTTTTTCAAGAACGCACTCAGAGGTAATCCCAGCAGGGTCCCCTCAACCAAAATACAAGACAAAAAAATGTGCCCCTTCAGCGTTAAGGGCTTGTTAAAATCGGGCAGAATTCCTCACAGTCAATTTGGAGGGTCCATGCTGTGCTTAGAAGGACACAGTGGGGATTAATAAGTTCCATACACTGTGTGTGCTCTTATCATTCTTCAGTTTAGTTAACAGATTCAGCCAGACATTCAAGTCTAGCAGGAATGGTTTCTTGGGCTGCCTATTGGTTACTGTTTATTCTTAAGAGCATTATCTTTCTCTGTTAAACCTCACATACAGAGTGCCATAAGTAAGTATGCACACTGACGGAAAAGACCTATTTTATCATTAGCACAAAGCAGAACTGACAGTTATGACAGGCATTGCTGTCGTACCCAAAATTGTTTTTGCCAGAAGGAAAGCAATTACTGATGATTTCTTCTGAAATAAGACACTTCAAACCATCAAGAAAAAGCGAAATATTCAGTAGCTAACACCAGTCCTTCAGTATTACACAACCCCAAAAATACTGTCAAATGCACAAGCAGTGAAATTCAAACCCAAAAGAATCCTTAATCACTGCTTATTGAAAAGATACCAACAATATAATAATGACAACTACAAAAGTAATTCCCCCTTTTCCCACCAAACAGAAAAAGAATTTGAACATGTGCAATTTACTTTCCAATGTAAATGTTTTTTGTTAATTTGGGGCCTTGATGCTCTAATCCGGTGGCTAAGTCTTTGTGTATATCTTGGCGTTTGCTGTGCTCCTTATGTATCATGTCCTAACTGCCACGGAGTATCATCATCAGTGCAGTCAGTGCAGTGCAGTCAGTGCAGTGCATCAACAGTCAGATGACACGATGAAAGGGGGCGGAGTTTACCCTAGTCTTCAGGAGTATCATATAGTGTTTCAGCTGCTCCACGGCACTTTCTGCTGTGTGCTCCTCCCTCTGCGCCAAGGGAAACCGCCACTGTCCAATCAGATCCTTCTGTGACAACAGCTTCTCCGGCCACTGTTGAGAACAGACAACAGAACACAAGCAAATGTGACATCATGTTCAAAGCAACACTCTTTTTTTTGGTTTTACCCATTGTTCCGTTTATAATTGAGCGATTTTTCAAGGGCAAAACAGCAACAGCTACCTGGAATTCTAACCTTAGGAAAGAATTCTAATTTTCTCCTGTGAAATACTACCGGACGCACAATATATGTTCAATACATAAGTCGCCCCACAAATGCGGTCAAATCTTGGTTATCACATGAAATTTCTTTCGTTTGCTAAAAATATTCAGTCGGGGTGAAATGATTGACACTTGCCAGGGTGATGTCATCCTTGAGCCAGAGGGGGAGCTGAGTGCTCTGGGCGAGGACCTGGAACAGGGTGGCCCTCAGGGCGCAGTAATTGTCCCCCCGCACTCTTCGCAGACCCTCGAAACTCTGCGACACGGCCTCATAGCCCTGGGTCGGGACAGACATGACAACTGTCACACGCCATACCACTGTCAGCCCACTCGCACATCCAGGGTATTTGATTGATTCTTACAAGGGAAGTGGGGGTAAAGCGAAAATGAGGCACAAACAGGGGGTCTCAAACAGGCTTAACACTTTCCATAGCTGCAGTCCAAATTAACTGTATTGTTTCCTCATGACCCCAGACTTAAATTGCTTATAAACACAACAGGAATAACAGCAGAGGCAAGAAACAGGGAAGGAGTGCCCAGTAATACAATCTCCTCCACAAACCTTCCTGATGAGGGCGCTCTTGGCCGTGTTGCCCCGCCACTCCCTCTGACTGTAGGACAGAAGGTCAACCACTGCTGCCACGCTGCTCCGGTCCTGAGCCTCTGTCACTGCATCCCGGTCACATAGAGAGAAAAGCATGGCAGGTGTTCAGCAGGACACAACACGCCAATACAAATATAACACTTCATTTCTGAATGAAACGACACATTTCCAAACCGGCCTTAGGGCAGCCAGAGGGCAATCCTATTTTGAGAACTGATCCAGGATCGGTTTTATAACAAACAAAACAAAAATCCTAATCCACAACATTGTGTGCACAGACCTGAAACTGACTCAGGATCAGTGTGTGATGTTTCCTATGTCAGTGCCGGCTGATCAGGGCTGTCAGACCCCACAGCTCTGGCGCAGTCGCTTCTGCTTTGGGTTTGTCACATTACTGCCACGCATCATAAGAAAGCCCTGCCGCACTGTGACAGCAGCAGTAGCACCGTGACACATTGCAAATCTCACCGTCTCCGCTGTGACACATCAGAGCGGTGAGATGCTTTATGACATGGGGCGGACATCAGCGCCGCTGCACCTATGACTGCATTTGCATACAGATAATCATCCTTACCCTGGGCGATTACCTGTATGTAAATGTACGTAGAGATAAACGGACATACAGACAATGATACGCAGATAGTCATCCTTATCCTGGACACATTCATATTCCAAAGAACCTGTTTCACACGCACTGTGATATCATTTATATTTCTGTATACATGGTTATCAAATTAACTGGAATAAGCCCTGTAAAGGGTGGGCTTGAATTTTCTTCTTTTCCTGCTGATTATCTTACTTAGGAGAACAGCTCGGTAGATGCTTGCTTTTGTATTATGTTGGGCTGTTTCTAAGCACTATAGCACCGTTAGCAAGATTGCTTACAGCAAACAGTTGTCTCCCCATCACTCCAAAAATGCTAACTTTTTTTGGCATTACAACTAGATAGCATGTGAATAATGAATCAAGACAATAACCCATGCTATTGTCACAATATTTGAACATCTGAGTTAATACTGGAATATTAACGTGCATGTGCATATAGTCAATGAGTCAACATGGAAAACTTTGGCCTGGATTAAATCAACATTTGTCCTGAGCTGTGACTGATCAGATAAACACAAGTTCCCCTATATAAACATGTTTTTTTTTTTCTTTCTTCATTACTGTGGGTAACCACTGAACTCACTGACCTGTGTTGGTGACTAAAAAAGGGAACACTTGCATTTTATTGCGGACTGAATCCAGACTTTGCTTTCCAATGTGGAAATGAACTTCACGCCACTCACTGCTTAAAACACTAAATGCTCTACACCAGTACAGCTCATGTACAATACAGAGTGCAGACACTTCTCAAAGCAAGAGGCAAGGAAGAGAGATCTGGGTCATGACTTCACACTGCATTCACAACAGGAACACAGGCGACGTTATGGGTGTTCTGATTAGATATCGCCGCCCCCTGGTCCTGTTGCAGTCCCCCTGAGGGGCCGTGTACGGAGCAGAGAGCCACTCACAGGTGTTCTGGGTCAGCGACGGCGCCTGTCCCTTTTTGCCCCGCTCCATCTCGATCTCCTCTGCCCCTCTGTAAAGGTCTTCATCGCTGAGGACAGTTAGACATGGAGGGATTTACACACAGGCACCTCCGTTTCCAATAACAGCCTCATAACGCATATGAAAATGAAATACATCGTAATACACAGAAATATGTTGCTAAGCCCAAGAATATATTGCTAATCAATTTATAACATTAATATGAAAGAAAAATAGATTGCAACATACTAAAACTGTAACAATTTTTCAATATATTCACCGAGTTAAAAATATATTCTCTAAAATACATTCTGAATATACTGTTTTTGTATGGGAAGATTACAGCCACAGAAAAATGGCATACTGGATTCAAAGCATGATATACACACTGCCAGCATGGTGTTGGGAGAAGTAGAGTTTGTCTGAAAGTGCACAACAATGCACAAACATCTACGGGAGGTATCAGTACATTAAATGGGTGTCTGGAGAATTTTGAGCACAAAGTGACTCTGGAAGTTCTCTGCAGAAGTAAACAACACATTCAACCCAGGAAATGACCTTATGTTCGCAATGTTATTATTGTCATTGTCATTTGTGCCAAATACATATGTGCCAAATACTTTGCTCTGGAACATGACTAATTGCTACAAGCTTTATGGGTAATATATAGCTTGATCACTGACTAAAGGCAATCAGTATCAAGCACAGGTTACTCAAAGATCATGCTACGGCATACTCTTCATGTATTTCCATGGAATTCAATCCACTGCCTTAAAAAGTAATGTTAGCACCTCAATAAGCTATTCCAGGTTTACAGGCAACAATAACCACATCTATGCAGTGGTCAAGCAAAGGGCTTAACAGACAGAAGAGAGGAGACGCAAACAAACAAACAAAAAAACAGGAAATGATTATCATGCTCCACATCCCCCAGGAATCACTAAATGAATGCCATCCAGCCTACGGCGAAGGTTAGGATTATTTCCGTAGCTGGAGAGCCACAAACCACTTATGATTGAAAGGGAACAAAAGAATGCAACAGGAGCCGCAAAAAATAAAGATCTGAGACAATCTACTGGAATTGCTGGGGAGACCGTGGTCAGAGGCGTGCTGGAATGGGTTATCCACAATCAGCATTCCGGGGCTTGACAGAACCCTTGGCTTGATTAAATATGTGCTGGGAAAGATACTCTGATACTCTGACATCTGAAAGCTCTTATCCGACCGGATGCAGATGCTGATGCAGTGCAGCTCCGGGTTCAATGCCACCCTTTGATAAAGGCAGGTTACATAAGGGCGTGTTCCAGAATAGTACATACTTCATGCGTGCCGAACCTACAACAGACGCGCCTTTACATTTCTGAATCTGCAGTGTAAGAGGACAGGTTTCGCAGTATACACCTACAGCTCTCATTTAATTCTACATATTTTTAATATGAGATCATAAATACCCTGCATACTGGTGTTCTATGTGACAACACCTGCAAATTTTACTTTTTTTTTTTTTTTTTACATTTTTGGTCTTAAGTCAGTCTTCAAAGACATTAGGAGACTACTGTCCCATATCTGTGCCAGTGCATCTTAATGTATGTACTGTGAACTCATATCTTACATTATAAGCAGTTGGATCTCATATTAAATTGCTACTGCAACAAGTAAATGCAGCAAATAAATGTAGACTATGCTACCATATTTCCTGCATGCTTTATGTCATTCCCATTATACTGTACACTGCACTTGGTGAAAAGTAATTTATGTGGGTCAAATGTAAAAAGGGGTGCGCTTCCCTGTGCAGTCAGCAGAAACAGTAAAGGGCATTTCCTGTAATTGTGCAGGACGCTGCTAGGATTGTCCAGAGACAAGGGAAAATAAGCTATGCTCCCAGTTCATGCTCCACAAGGCAGGGGAAAGCAGTTAGCAAACAGCTAGTGGTACAAAAGAGAGTCTATCAACATGAGGATTATCCACTGATAACTCCCCAGGATCTGCAACACAAATGCAGGTCTGCCATTCCTGAAATTACAGTGAGCAAACTAAGAGAGGAGCCATGAACTGGAATGATGGGAAGACAATGTGATATATAGATACGATATGTAAAAAGGATTATAGACACATCTGCACAAACGGTGGTGAAATTACTGCCTATGGCACAAGGAAGAAATTATTTGATTTTATGGGGGAAACAATGACTTAATAGTGTCAGAGATGTGTGGTCTCCAGATTGCCGCTCTATATATTTCCATATGTTTTGTTTGTGTAGTACACAAGTGAACACATTGCAATGTACTCCTCACCTACTTTGTGAGACAGCTCACGTACCTGTTGATCTCCTCCACTTCGGCGGGACCGCCCCCTCCTCTCATTGGCTCCCCTTTCACCTCCATGGGCTGGGGAGCTCCCTGATTGGTGGGATCCTGCCGGGTTTCTCCCTGGTCCGGGTGCGGGCTGCCCAGCTCCATCTTCTCGCCCTCGTCGCCGGCCTCCGTCTCCGCGGAGCCCACCTCCTTGGCCTGGCTCACACCCCTCTCACCGCCCCGCTCCCTCTCTCCCTCCTTCGGGGCGGCGTCCCCCGGGACGGTCGCCTCCTTCGACCCCGTGCACCTGGCCTTGGGGCTCTCTGTTCCCCGACCCTCAGCGGAGGCACTGTGGGAAACAAGCAGCAGGAGCAAGATGAGCTGCAAGACACTGGGACATGGGACCATTACGGCTCTTCAGTGAAAAATGACCTCACAAATTACCTCAAAATTACTACTTAATATCTGTATCTGAACGACGGAATTAATTTTATTTTGTCTGGAAAAAAAGACGAGTATTTAGAAATTAATCTTAGGGAAAGTGTTTAAAAAACACAGAGTCATTACAGGACAAAATAAACACCGAGGCCAGTGTGGCAGATAATACCAAATGTCTATAAATCTGCAAGGGCCATTTACTTGTTGTAGTTCAGCCAAGCGGGTAGTTTTGTATTACACTAGCAGATCTCTGTACATTCAACCCCATATCTCCACATCCCCAGTCACCATGGTGCTAAACATAATACATCCCACAATATTTTCCTTGCAGAGTAGGCATAATCACTTTGATTGTCCCAGACCAGGCTTGACGCAATGCTAGATACACTCTGAGCAGAGACGGGCTGTATGGCCTGTGAAACTGACCTGTGTTGTTATAATGGCATCATTGCTTCCAGTTCCACTCACCCACCAGCTATTGCCAACATCCCAATTTCTACTGTTGGGGCTGACTTAGCCTTACTTGAACCTTGGCTTTGATTAATTGTTAGTTTTATCCTGGGTTTCCTTTGTCCTTGATGGATATTATTGGCACAACCTTTGATACTAACATCCTTAATATCACACATAACACATAATAATGCCTGTCTTTCTTTTAAACATATGGAGTAAGAAGCATGCCTCTGCTCTGATGCTAAATGCTACGACAGTCAGCTAGCCGGTTTTCCAATTGACTTTAAGCAATAAAATATAATCCACAATTGAGGATGGTTGAAATACGGACCTATTTGTGAGGGAAGAGAATCATCTGCCATCATGAAAGTGGAAATCCAAAGCGAGTGTTTTAACAGGAAATTCTTTTGTATTTTTAAACCGACAAGCACATACCTTTCCCAAGAATGTGACATGACTCAAGGGGGAAAAAGGTTCAGAAATCTCTGACTTTGTCTGAAAAGCCCTTCAGAGCGGTCAGGCCTCAGCTTGACTGAAAGCAGCAAGGGGGGATTGTCAGAGTTTCACCGTGCCTCGGTGCAAGCCGTAACATTAGGTCAGAGTTAAAATGCGCCCTCTCCCTTTGTAAACACATCTCTCACGTTCAGCGCTGAGAGACATCCTCTCTGCGGGTCAGGACGCACCTCTCTACCGCAGCAGTCATATCGAGAATGCATCCTGCAGATCAGCAGGCTGCGAAACACCACCTTCTGGCTCAATTCGGTGGACTTCTCCCTGTCTTCCCTGCTCAGGCTGTCTGACGGTTGCTTGTATTGTCCTGTGCCTTTTGCTTCAAATGACAAGCCGATTCAATTAATGTACCTCGGACTCTCCCGGGACCGACGGGGTGCCGAAGGGCTAGAGGGGGCGAGAGGGGACACGATGGGAGAGAGCATGGAGGTGTAAGGGATTGGAATCACTGGGGCTGCCGGCGAGCCCGAGGGCTGGATGTGCTACAGGTGTCTGGAACAAGAGGGGACTGTTCTGCCCAATCTGTACCGACAGCTGTGGCTGCTGCCAGCTCAAGGGTCTGCCAGCTGGGACTGTTCCACTCTCTATTCCCACCATGCATTCCTCTAATGGCCTGACTAACAGTCTCAAACCCTGAACCCATAGAACCATGTTCCATTGCATACACACCACTCTAAAACACATGTGAAACAGAGTCACCTTTTTGTCACTGGCAAAAAAAGACTTGTTGTGACTCAACAGATCAGTGCCTAGGTTATTTGGGTGTTTCCATTCACAAATACAATAAATGGCTGTGATGCAAAGAAACTATTTTAACTGACTCAGAGTCAGAGTAGTCACGGTTAATACCGATTTAATGAGCTGGTGATCCACCAGCGATGTAATGTGCTAGGTCTCATAAAATTTCATGCCGAGCCCTGACTTCAGAGAAGACTGACCAGGAAATTCTGTGACACTGGCCTTTGACCTTGTGACCTAAAAACCACCAGGGTTTTCTGAGAGCGTAATTGGGCACCAGTTATGACCCAAACAAAAACAACCCAAAAGCATGCTTTTGACTCTGTCGACAGCCACTAAAAATGCTGGACAGGGCTATCCTAGAACAGGACTCAAGAATGCTGCTGCAGACAGCCCAGGGGGCCACAAGTGGCAGACACTCCAAGTAAATGGTCTAGCTGTCACACAAAAAGGAAGTAAAAACACTCAGACAGAAAAAAAAAACTAAATCAGCTATTTATTGATCAGTGATCACAGCAAAAAGGTGCAATACACTAGTGTAGAGAGAAATGTTTTCAGCTTCCCCATCAACAGTGCTTAAGCACTGATAAATAAGGAGCTATTTTTGGTAAAAAAAAAAAAAAAAGCTACTCATAAATGCTGATAAATGAACATGTACTGATAAACAAACATCGTTTTTTATTTTTCTAAGTTGGCTCTTAGGTTGTTTTTTTAGTCAGTTTTTACTGCGCATTTTGTAGGCCCGTGCACTTTTTAATTGCAAGCATCCAGCCTCAATCTAAGGCAATTTCCATTGCTGCTCTTCAAATACCTGCCACACAGCCACTCCATCCCATTCCTTTATCAATGTGTATCTGTTGCTATTTTACTCTGACGGGCAACAGCAAAAAGGAGGAGGTGTGAAGGATTGTGGTTCTACATTCCATTCTGAGTCGAGATAACTGAGAGGACTGAAAGCTTAACAGAGCTGTTCTTCGCCACAGCATAATACTAAACCAGTCAAACCTTAAACTTCTACAAGGCATTCATTCTTCAGCAGTCTGAATGCATACCGGCATTAAATCTGCATACTTCAGGGAGACGCATTTCCACATTAGGGCACACACCACTTAGCCGCCTGCAAATGGTATGCGTTTTATGCAGTTACGCAAACCATACTGCACGCAGAACCACTGACAACCATCATGAATTAATTGTTTGAACAATCTATATGCTATCTATCCAGAGAGAAAGACAGAGGGAGAGAGAGAGAAAAAGAAAAAGAAAGAAACAGACACACACATCAAATACACAGACATCCCTGGTTCCCTGGGTCAAAAGTCCAGACGAAACAAAAACTTCCCAGTGATCTCTTTGTGCCCCCTAGTGGAGATCCAGGCACATGACCGGCTGGACTTACCTCTTGCTGGTGGCAGGTTCTTTGTCCTTCTTGGGCTTCTTGGCTTGGCAGGCGGAGGCGGCGCTGTGGCTCACCGCCGGCGTTTCCCGCCTCGCTCTCCCCGGCTTGGGGCCGTCCGACGCGCCCTTCCCCCCGTCGCGCTCCTGTCCGCCTGGCTTTCCGTCCGGAAACATCGCGGAGCTCCCGTTGGCATTCTCCGGAGCGTTGCCCTGCGCGCTGTCATCAAAGGGGGAAAACAGGACTCGGTGACTCACTAGTCCTTTTGCGTGTGGCTCGGGCTCCTGTTATAACAGGAGCGGTGAGGTCACCGCAGTCGGCCTAAGCGGACAACGTCCACCCACGAAATTCCATTCTACACATAAAGCACCCACACAATTACATACTGACACTCTTTGTTAGTCATAAATACCTTCAGTCAGTATTCTTACACACTTATGGAATTTCCCATAAATTTCACATCTCGCCCCCTGGGTCTGTTTTTGTAAAGTCAACACCATGCTGGACAAAAAAACACGCTGAGAAATAGATCACTTATTGTTTACTTTGGATGAAGTTCTACCTGTCCTTAGGCTGTATGCAGACTGCCTGGCATCTCCCTTTGCTGATTTGCATTTAGAATCCACACAAGCAAGATGTTCAAGTACAACTCTTTCCAAAGTTCAAGGAAATCCCCAGTATCAATATTTGATTATTAAAAACTATTAAAAGTTATTTATATACTATTTATATATACCTTATTAAAAGTCCAGGAGAACTAGTTGTTAGTAAAATAAATTTGCTGTTCTGTTCTCATGACGATCCAAATGAAACATGTCAATATCTGCTCCCTAAACTAATTTAGGACAGTTGTCTCTGCTGATTTAAGTTTTATTAGCCATTTAATCATTTACTCTAGGCCTGAAGGCAATGTAGTGAGTGAACAGCTGGAGAGAAAATTACCCCAACCATCCAGAGTATCATCTAGATTACTACACTGTTGAAGATGCAGAAATTATAAAATAATACAGAAAGAAATACGGAGAAATTATAAAATAATACAGAAAGAAATACGCTCATTATGATCTTTAAGTACAAACATATCTCTCATGACCTATTCCTTCAACGACGGACTCAGAACTGATTTGAGCCTGCCAAACGTAACTAACTAATTCCCACTGGAGCTGAAACCAGCCCAGGACTGATAACACTGCTGGTCTGGATGCTCCAAGAAGTTGGATTTTTACTTCAGGAGTACAGGTATACATTTTACATTTTTTATTTTTGCCAATTAGAAGATGCTCTTATCCAGAGCGACAAACAAGATGTAAGCACATTTAACGTTGCATATACATTTTTGACATCCAGCAGACACTTATCTACAGTGACATCCAAGGTCAAGCACGAAGGGCATACAAAAAAATGTCATGAAAAGCTACACAAACAAGGACTCAGCCATTGATGCGTGAACAAGTGGCAGAGCCAAGACCACATATGTGCTCCCACCCAAGCACACAACTGCAACATAATCCAATACGAGCACTGTGCCACTCCAACACAATACTATCACATACCGAGTATTAAAATTTCCACCTGTAATGGATGGGATTAGATACACAAAGTTTAATTAAACTGATTAACAGTACAGTGTAGTGATGTGACAGGGCCTCCCCAGTCCCATCAACAGACTGCCAAAGATAGACTCCCTTGTCTTTGTAAGACAAGGCTGAGGCCGCTGCTTTCAGTTCTGTACCAACACACCCAATGAATACTCTGTTTAATTAGCAAGCATATGAGCAGACAGCTGAGATGTGAAGCCTATACTACCATTTTATTAGCTGTTCAAATGCACTTGTGAAACTAATCAAGGCGAAAAACAATAACATTGGTCTATGATGCCATGTGAATCCTTGCAGTGCTAAACAATACAACAGTTTCAGTCCATGACAGTACACAGTACTTAAGTTAGTCCTGTAGTATTACTAGTGTCTTGTTGCTCATGGAGCATGCACTGCCCTCTGAGTTGCCCGTCCTTGAACAAACCACTCTGCACTGGAAATGTCAGAGGCAGGGCTTCAAGACCGTACCATTCTGTGGGTCAATGATGTGATTTGCATTTCGTGTGTCCGAATCCACACATACGATTGTATTAGTAGGCCGAGCCCAGGCTCTTGGTGGGAAGAAGAGCAATTCAGAGAGGGGCTCCTGCTTAAAGAAGGTGACTATCTATCCGATTGTCCCATACCAGTGAGATTTTTATTTGGACATGTAGGACATTCTCCTTACTTTCACTTTTCTGCTTTCGCTTTCATTTTATTGTGCACATTAGAAGTACCACTATATTCTCCTGATCCGTGAATCAGATGCACCTCTGTTAATAAAGTGAATTCACCTCTGCAATAGGGATAACATTTTACACAAATAGTTTATAGTCTATATTTATGTTGACTGAATAGCTAGATAAATCAATCAATAAATGATGAAACGGATAAACAAAGCTGAAACCCTGGTCTCTATTCTTCATAATAGCACTCACCACCAGGCCTTTTGCATGTATATTTCCAGTGGCACAGCTCTATTTCAATAACATTTTCAGTGTGTCACCATATTCCTTCTTTTCATTTCAAACAGCAGAGCTGCAAAGTGACAGGTCGGGAGTATTTATTACAAAATTAATTAATTATTTATTGATATGTTAATTTATTATTCTGTTAATCATTTATGCAGAAAACATCTCCCCTAATCGAAAGGACAAGCATTTGCGACAGATCATTGTTAAACCCTCTGTGTCTCTCCACCATTAGTCTTTTCCTTGGCCTCTGTTTGAGGTTCTACTCCAGGACAATAATTCTGCTTTAATGGGTCATGCCTACCTACCTTAGGGTTTATCTTTACATCACTATCAGTGTTTCTTCTTATTTTTCAAACATACCCTGCATTACTATTAAAGCATAATTCATATCACATCAGAGAGAACTGCTGCAAGACATCACCACAGGAACCTATCAAGATGCCCACGAATATATGGGGCAGCTAATGATGTTGAAATAACATGGCAACTGTATGTTTGTACCGTTTGGTCTGTTGCTTCCCTCGTCCCTCTAATTCCTGAATGTGCAGCTTGTGCAAAGCGGGAAAGGCAACACCAACAACTTCACATACTGGTATTTTAAATGACTTCATTGCACATTGTCAGCAACAGAGCTACTGATAACATTGCAAAATGATCTTGAGCCACTGTTAGAGGTGTTGAGGTGCTGTTGGCTATATAAAAACGAAAGGAAACCAAAACTGAAAGCAATCACACTAGAAGAAACCACCTGCACCCCCAATTTAACCTGAATCTACATTGAATATATAAACGCACAGGACTCTAGGTTTAAAATTGTGCAGCAGGGCTAGCAGAATAAAAGGAAACAGTTTCCGACATGCTCAACACCAGATGCCGTAAACAGAACCGCCAACAATACCAAGCTGTTCGGAGGGAGAGAGATTAGAGCGTATTTACAAAGAGCGTCTTAACCGGCTAGCTAGCTAGCTACATTCACTGTTGTTTCTATTTCTCCTTTTTACCCACTTTCAAAGAAAAGGTACCTAACTAAAAGGCAGTGCCCTCACAAACTGGAATTCACTTGCCACCTAAAACAAATTAGGTGGGTGTGGTTGGCTCAGCCAGTAGTTCAGTATGTAGACTGGTTTTAGCGTTAGCAAGAAAGCTACAATAAACAGCGAGATACTTAGTCTAACTGGGTCAGTTCGCAGGTTTAACATTGGGCCCGACCAACTAGACAACGGCCAAACAACTATATGAACCCTAGCATTTCTAGATGGTTAGCTATTAAACTAGTTGTTTTAATTAGCTAGCTAGGTAGACTGACTTTTCTAAAGACAAAAAACATTTCATTCAATCGCAGCTGCTTTTACTGACATTTAAGTTAGGTAGTTTTGCTAGCTACACTAGTGGACAACTAGCTAGTTATCTTAACTACTAAGGCAACTATTAACATTTCTCATATGCATATCTGTACGTAGTTATTTATCTAGATAGCTAGTATACATTAGATAAACGTGGCAGGTTTTGCGTCTCACCTGGTAAAATAAGGAACCCAGCTAGCTGATATTGCTAGCTGCCTTTCCAGTTGCTTATCTTTCAAAAAGTTCAGTTCCCGCAAATTTTTATGGATGACACAAGTGTATCATTGCAGAAGAAAAGTGAGATGTCTGGAGATGTTGGTCCAAAATACCCCTAAAACACCGATATTCATATTTCTGGTTATAGTGTCAAAACTACACTTCCTGGCACTTTGCGTTGTATCATGTCCGCAAGCAAATGCAATCCCCTGTAAAACAACGCTGTACCAGACAAGGTTCCTCAATTTGGAGTTCCACATGCTGTAAGTGGAGTTAGTCGTTTTCATTGGTTTAGTGTTTTACCTTTCCATACTGCAATTTTCACAACACTGAAATGGTAGCATGTTTGAAAGTCTCATGCTTCAGTATATTTATTACTTCTTTAATTGTTAATTGTGTACAAATACCCTCTGTGTCATAAAAAATGTCTCATATTTTAAATGTAGGCCTTCAAATAACAGAGCATAACACATAGTGCCAGCTGATCAGACGCTCAATGTAATGTAAAGCTGACTTAAAATGCACTGCTCTGAAAATGATTACTTGCCCCTCTCTGATTAAAAATCAACAGTTCACAAAGCTATAAATCCTCAAAATGGTTGTCTTTAATCATATAATAATTTACCATCAGGTGTGCTTTGGTACAGAGAAATATTGAAGTAGACATTAGTAAATATGCATTTGTATACATAGATCAGACATATAAAACCCAAATTATGTCCAGCAGGTGCCTTGGTGATCATTTTCAGTGTCTCAGGACAGACTGTTTCTGTCTATTCCGTGCAGTCTGAATGGATCCTGCCCTGAGTTTCACTTGAGAAGAACTGACTTAAAACTCCAGAACATATGGACTGATTTTTAAAATGGGTGAGGGGTTGCTTGGTTTTATTTCTGAATAGCAAATAAAGACAAATTCAGTTACCATGAAAATGCTCTTCAGTCTCTGCCATGTTTGTATTCAGTAACTTTTTTGCATTACGTAATGTGACACTGTGGTTTCATACACGGTTTCAATCACATCCGCCATTGACTTGTATAATTATCATTTTATTATTACATTTAAAATGATCATGGTATAATGTCTAAAACACTCGTGCTTCATACCACCAACCCATCACTCTCTTCATCTGTCCAAATGTTTGTCTCTCTTAACAAACTAAAGCTGTCATATTAAGGATGTCTTGAAGTGAGCTCCTGAATACAGTGTTGCTGTGTGTTCTCCTTCTATTCTATCTTTTTCCCTGAGCCGTGACACCTTGGTCCCTTTATGCATGTCTTCAGAACCCCACGTGTCAGTCTCCTGTCTAACTGGCTGAGGGATGCCTGACATGCTTTCAGGGATCACATGTGGATTCTGGTCAAGACGGGTTTTGTAACCCTCAAACAACTCACACTTGCTCCCAGCAACCCGTGCTCAACAAGAGTCCTGTCAGAAACCATTGGCTTGACATAAACCGGTCTTTCATAACACTGAGAACTGGTATGTCCTTAGTAAATAAATCACATAAAAGGAAGCTCTCGCACTTACTACTTCCTATTTGTGGGATCTGGAGTTGAACAACAGCAAGCATTGTTATTTTTTTTTTCCATGCTAGCAGCATGATAAACCACTGATGAATCACAATCGGAACATACAATTCCATATTTGCCCAAAATGTCAGGAGTCGATCTTAAAGTCAAAATAAGACAGACTTACATGTTCTCCATCCAGTTGAACAATGGCTTACCTTTTTCTATGTGTTTCTTTTAAACCAGTGCCACCCTGCTCAGCCCGCTGCTCCAGAGGGACAACCTGGTTCCTGACAACCTTCAACCGGGAGCCGGCATCACTTCTGTCACCCTGGGCGCTGGCACCAGGTTTAGAGCCACACAGTAACGTTTTCCTTTCATTCACCGAGTCCATTTGGGGGGTCGAAACGCAACAGTTCCCCATTTGTGATCGCCGTAGGTTTTTTTTTTGCCCTCTCTGTGCCTTGGTAAACACAGAGACAGAGGCCTACGGCACACAAAGCAGGAACAGCGGGGAGCCAGTCATTTCCAGGACCTTTCCTTGTGACTCTGAGTGAAAGAGGAATTGATGCAAATGAAGGCTGTGACGCAGCAAGGGGAATGAGGAGTCACAGTTAAAGGTAGTCTTTAAGCCATAAGATGGTACTAAGATGTATTACTGTCACTCACAATGTATGCAGCACCTGTTGGAATAACATCAGCTGGTTATAATGGATCCACTGATTCGGATTTGTCTGTGTTTGTTGATGTCTTGACACAGGGATCCCAATACAAAAATTCAAAAAATAGGTTTTTTTTTGCTGAGAAATGGTTGAACTATTGGTTTAATAATCATTTGCAGTCCAAAATAATGACTATCAAGCACAAATGAGGATTCAGTGTAAAGTAACAATGTTTTTTTCTTAATGCTTTCGACTGTAGTCTGCATAATACATAATGTTTCTTTTTTGAACATGGTAACATCTTTAGAAATGTGTGTAGTCATAATAGCAACAAGCATTACACTGTTAGTCACATGCACAATGTCACCACTGATAATTTGTCCCACAAATAATCACATGACAACTTGCTAACAAGGTAACATTATTACATACCATGGTGTGAGCTTCCACAGACCTAAAGGCTGAAAGGCAGCCGGGTTGGGCATCTGGTTGCACGCGTATGTTCTATTGCCACGCAGAAATAATTCTCTTGAAATTAACGGAATGAATCGCTAGGTAACGCTCAAAATTTTGGAAGAACTGGCAAGCAGCAGCCGTTAAAACAAATCGTCATATGTCACCTTAGACTGGCTTTGATGTGCTTGTTTTCAAAAGAAGAGAAAATACCGCACAGGTCACCAGGAAGTTTGGTGTGCGTTTGGTTTCACTTTCCATGATGACACCCTCTCGCTCTATGTAACGGACGCTGAAGAACTAACCACATGCAAAAACAATGCGTAACATTTTCATTTTTGTAAACAATCGAGAACTACCCCAAATGCGTACGTTGCAGACGAGAAGGCGTATCGTACGTATCGCCGGGCGTCTCATGTAGAACACATGACTGCTGTCGTCTACCGTCAGGTTCCAGTTCCCAATCCATGCGCTTCGGTGTATGCGCACAAACTATTCAGCCCTCTCTCCATGCAACATGACTCCTACGAACTTTAGCACTAAAATAAACAGCTGCAACTCCCTGCAACAAACCCAGCCAAATGCAAAAAGGGCGTCAGTCCTGCGTCGACTTTACACCGTCCACGCAGCATACTCACCTTCCCGCCCCCTTCGTCTCCCACAGGAGGGCTTGCACTTTTTGCTCGTTTAGAACTGCGCCCAGGGTCTCTTGGGGCATATTCACCGGTTAGTTTGCTTTGGTTAAAATGCTCGGAAGGCAGGTAAGAACCAGCCAGGTCTGCCAGATCAGGGCGGGTCTCAGTCCTATGTCTCCACAATATCCACAAGAACCATCGCTAAATATTACACAAGCACAGGAAATTCAGAGGAAGAGGAAGAGTTTCAGTAGTGCTCCACAGCAGATTCAACAGTGCTGAAGTCGTAGTACAGCCTGTCGGTACGGGGTTGTAATGAGTTTCTCCACGTTAGTACCAGGTGCAGCCAGGATTTTGTGTTTTTGCTGAACACTCCCTTCCCAAACACACACACCCCGAGCCCCCATTTTGGGAGTGTCTGTGTTCAGCCAACAAAAACTGAATCCCTCGCCTCTCATATTACTGACCTAGGTATTTGACTAGCTGTATTAAACACGCAGGAATATCTCAATAATCAGGGGCGGTGAGGATGACGTCATGTCACAGGGAATGCTCTCCGTGGTCCTGAAACGACATCAACTAGTCATCTTAACTGAACATCTAATACTGAAAGTAGCACACCAGTCAGTTCTCATATATATTACAATTATTTCCCTCATCACCATTTAAAATGTCATGCATGCAGAATATTTCATGACATTGTACATTTTAAAGAAACCACCAGAAATGGAAACTTAAAAGGTTAAATATATTAAGTGTATTATACTATAATAATAACATATGCTGCAATATAAAGATAATATATATCCTTAAAAAATGCAATAATAGACTGAGCTTGCTGAGAAAGTGAAAAGAAGTTACACGATAATATTCCGCTAGATGGCAGCAAAGCTCATCGTTTTGGTTAACTGTGACCCAGGATCTGCTTTTTCCCAACATTATTGTAATGACTGCTCTTGAAGAAGAGCTATGAATGGTAAGCTATTGCTTTTTCTCCCTATTGAACATTCAGTCATAATAGAAAATGCAGGTGTTATAAGTTATATATACAGTATATAATATATTATAAACTAGGACAACAAATTCCAGAATTGCTTAATAGCTTATTGTTTATAAATGGAAAGGATAAAGCACGAGGCACTGAAATACAGGGAAGGGTGGTCTGCTGGGATCTTTGGCTTGACTTAGAGTCCAGTCCTTTTATCATCCTTTTCATCATCTACTATCCTTTAATGAAGGGCTGATGAGTCCAGATGAGGCAGAATACCCTGTTGCTGCTCTTAGCTGGGAGGGGACATAGCCACCAGTGCATGAAGTACCACCCCTCTATGACTGCACCCCTACTTGCATCCCAATATATACTCATATACAGTATATTTGGTGGTTTGGACTGGTTTTGGGAGAGTAAGCATGGATATTGGAATTTCCTGTGAACTTTCAATAAAACAATTTAAATTACAATTACATCTTCAGTCACATCCATAAGTCATCTACAATGTATGTAAGAAGGGACCTATGAACTATTGTAACTAAACATTGTGCTTACCTGTTCATGATGATCATGCTTAAGAATATTTTTCGGCCAGCAGATGGTGCTGCAGACATTTACTTTTTTATTTCTTATACAGAAAGCAGGTTTAAATTTTGACTTTGACAGACCATTTATATTCACGCCACAATCGTAATGAGCAGCTGCCAATGTTTTTTTTTTTAATCTGGTTCCTTGTGCGCTAAAAAAAAAGTGTCACAAAGGCAGGGTGACATCCCTAGGACCAGCTTGGCAGTTGTTGCTGAAGTCTCTTGAGTGCCGAATGCTAAGTGTGATTGCTCTAACAGTAGCTGTACTGCATCTTTATTTGCTCACATTTCCCAAAGAATCTCCCTTCCCTGGGCCCCTCCAGAACCCGAGACCCCAGGGCAATGCACCCTCCTCTAAGGAAACGCAGGACAGTAGCCAAAGGGGCCTAAACCATTCAAAATCTAACATGCATTTGATATGATATTGGCAAATTTGGTGTAATCCCGGTTAATGTGTTCATATAAAATACTGACCTCAGCCTGATATACAAATACAGCAGAGCAGCAAAATTTTTAACAAGCATTGGAGCAAGAGAGAATGCAGACAGACCTAACTGGAAGTTAGCTGGGTTTCCTGTTAGACTCAATTCCTTGACATGTGTGAATGAACACACTCTTTCTTATTTGATCAAAGACAATGTTTTGGACCTTGTAGCTATTGAGACAGTTACAAAAGGGTATCAGTATTACATGCGACAGTGAAAGCCCAGCCAGAGACGTATGGCCCTCAAAAAAAAGGTCGTTGCTATGGCAGATAAACAAGATTATAAAGTATCCATACGTCTCATGTTTTTGTTTGAACATGGTATGAAATCAGTATTCAAAATAGGAAAGAATATAAGAAATGAAGTTGTTTTGTTGGCACGCACAGAACGACAAGAATCGAAAGAAATTGTTTGAAATGAATGATGGGAACTGAAAGAAGCAGGAAGGCCAATCCACATCTCTCCAGATAAAATGGAGCAAGTGAAATTAAATCTACATAAAGGGGCAGTTCTGTTGAATCTGTACGCAAGTGATGATAAGGCCCTTGACGCTCAAAAGAGTGATTGTGTAATAAGATTCTTTCACCTTTCTCAGCATAGAATTTGCATCAGTGGACGAGTCAGAAAATATCTATCAATTTATCTGCTTCTAAGAGATCTCATTTTATCTCTGCATTCCTGTAACAAGTCTGCCTCCCCTACACAATAATACACACCCTCTAGCTCACCTCCTGTTGAAGTTTCAGTGAAGATGAGTGCTATTTTTTTTTTTTTAGAACAAAACGCATCAGCTCATTCATCAATATTTCACCCACTCCATTCCTCCATGCCCATTCCAAAAAACAAAAACAAAACAACAACAGAAGACCCCTGCTTTATTTTAAGGATGGACGGTGTTTTAAGTCTCCATCTAGGAAGACACAAGAGACAAGGAAGCGCTGCAGACAAATGCATTATACTCCGGTGAAATGCATTTGAGGGAGTAATCAGGAATAGCCAGGAGAATACCTCAGCCCCACACCAGAGTGTGGCGTGCGCCAGAAGTGGACTCCAGGCCCAATTCACAGCAGTCACGCCTTCCGTCCACAGCCCTGAGAGCATAAACATCGGGCCCGGAAGATAACCAGCTTGAGTGTTTCCCTTCTATTTGCGGGGCAGAATGTGTCAAATGGCACATGATTTCGCAGGAGCATCTGGTCAAGAATTAATCCTGGAATCAAAACACATTTTTTCCGGGCGCAATCTTCCATCAAGTATTGATTTTCCTACACTTACGGAGCCTGTACTCCCTAATTTAACCTGACAACAGGGCGCACACAATGGACTGGGAGTACCTTAGCAACTCACAAGAGAAACACTCTTCTCTCTCTCTCTCTCTCTCTCTCTCTCTCTCTCTGTCTTTCTTTCTCTCTCTTACTTTCTATCTTTCATGCTCCTCTCCCAGTGTAAGTGGAAAAAAGAACAACTGGTTTAAAACAACACATGCACGCACACACACACACACACACACACACACACACACACACACACACACACATATATACACGGCCCTGGTTGAAGATCATAATGGTATGGCTATGGAGTGCAGGGGACAGCAGGTGTTATTACCAGACTGCTGGCTTCGTCCTTCCTTGGCTTTGAGCTTTTACTGACCATTTTCTCCCAGTCATTTTCAGAGAGGATGGGTGTGATGGGGGGTGTTGCTGCAACCTTGTTAAAATGAACAGCAGGTCTACCTGGGAACCAACAAATACATTTATGAAAACTAAAGCAGACAGCAATCTGCTGGTTCTCATCCTACCCCTCTTGTTCTGTTTTTCTTTTTTTTTTTTATCATTTTTGTTTTTTAATTTATATTTTTTGAGCTGTCCATGTTTTGTTGAAGTCTATAAATGTAAGTGAGGAAAAGACAGAGTGTATTCCATTCAGTGCACAGTAAACTGTCAGATGAAATATCCCCCAAACTGATTCAAAAACATTTCACAGCCTCTAAAATATTCCCCAAACCACTGCAAGGCGCTTCCATGAACTGTCTGCAAAACCTGTCACAAAATATCAGAAAACATCCAACAAATCTATAATACACACACTAAGCGTAGAACAACCATGAAACTATAAAAAATAGTTCTCAAGAACTCTCTGTTGAAGGCCAACATGTTTACTTGTCAGCTTTTACTATTCTGCTTCTATATTACACCACACACAAAAGCAGCATCCTTACAGTGGTTTGTCCTCTTTTGATTCCTTTATCTGTGAAATGGAATGATACATGTTCAGTCCTGCTGCAGTATAGTTGTGTAGAGGGCTCTCTTGGTCCATTCTTTCCACAAGTCACTGCCAGGATACATACATACACAGAAGAATATTAGCCAGCCACTGATTCAGTAGATGTGGATTTCCATCCAATCAAAGCTTTTAGGTTGCTGACAATGTGGTCACAGCGGTACTTCATATTGTCTTGAGTCTGGTGACAGGATCACACCTGGCCATAGGCCGAGGTTGTTGACCTCCTGTATGGACATTATAAACTGAGAAAAGGGGGAATGGTGTAAAGGAGGGATGCTGTGAACAGTTAAAGTTTAAGGGAAGCGGTAAGAGTGATTTTATAATCGTGCATGGGACCAGTTCGTCTAGGTTTGGTGAATTGCAAAGGGATTGTCTATAAATTCTTCTCCCAAATTTTCTTTCGGAACTTCAGTAAAATGCACCACAGTCAGCAGAAAGCAGCAATGCAGAATAACTATACTTTTGAAATGGGCCCTGGTAACATTGGGTTCCGTATGCATATCTGAAGTTCATATAGTCAACTGTCAGAAACCCAAGCAAGGGCCTATAACATTGTACACCTACATCAACAACCAATCATCAGAAGTAATGTGATAACAGTATATTATTTTTCTGTTTAGTATACACCATTTCCACTGCAACTTAGATAGATGACATTTCACATAGTTTCTATAGAGCTGGATGTTTATCTGTCTATTTATTGACATTACCTATAGGTTCTGTAGTAAATAAAAAATACATATTGCTTTTCTGTATACAGTAACAACCAGTGCACTTTCAATACTGGAGGTCAGTTACGAAATGCTGTCATCGGTGCATGTTATGAGTGAATTTAATTTAATTCTGTGAGTGGATTCTGTCCAGCTTGCCTTTAATGTTGTGGGTGAATATAATCCAGCTTGTCCTTTGATTGTGTAACAGGGAAATGAAATGCACTGTAGCACTGACGTGAAAAGAGCCTTCATGTATGCATCTTAATACAAACCCCTCTGAAATCTGGACGTCCCTGACTCTGGAGTCTTTTGAAGTGAAAAACAAGCACCTTAAACACCTGTGCCTTTCTCACTTTCAGTTAATGGCATTGTTGAATGTTTGTACAGTATGTGTGTGTGTGTGTGTGTGTGTGTGTGTGTGTGTGTGTGTGTGTGTGTGTGTGTGTGTGTGTGTGTGTGTGTGTTTGTGTGTGTGTGTGTGTGTGCGCACTTGTATTTATTCAGTTTCAGAAGATCAGAAAAACCATTCCACACAACAGTGCTTGCAGGTGCTGGTTTTGCATGATAAAGATTTGTTACCTGAAGAAGAACATTATCAGCCTACTTTAAACAAAGAAAGTGGCTTGAAGTCAAATTGCGAAAACCAATAAAAGGAAAGAAAGAGGGTCTCCTCCACACTATTCTGACAAAGACCAACCTGCCAAAGTAGAACCAAAATGAGTTCTATTTCTATATTTTTTTTATCTAAAACATGACAGAACAATATTAAGGATCTGTTTGATAAGCTCACATAAAAGTGCTAACAATTTTTGAGCAACACTGTCATAAGCACTGGGATAGATTTTCTGTCAGTCAGAGTCATCGACCACTATTGACCAGTGCAAATGAAGGCAGATGTATCGCGTGATGGGTGGAACACTGGACTGGGGGGTTGGGGTGGTACTGTATGTTTGTGACACAACTAGTTTACCCTGGCTCAAGCCATTTCAAAATTTTGCATAAAAACAGCACCATTTCCCCTGCAGATCTTTAAAATGGGTCTGTAAGATGTCAATTCCCAACAACTGCACAGTCTTCTGCACTCTAAACCTTTTGTAATGTGAGTGTGAAAGAAAAAATCCACATTGTGTGATGTCACGCCACAGATAGGAGTGGAACGCTTGACATTTTCTTAATGCATTAGAGCCAGAAAGAGACACACAAAGTGAATGTGAAGACACAACGCATGTACGCACACCCATAAAAGACAAAACGTGCCATTCATGTCAAACAATTGTTTAATATTTATGGTACAAATAAAGGTGACAGACCTGAAGCAGTTTTAAAATTGCGCAAAGTGCAGCCGCACTGACCAAATGGGTATTGCTCTAGTGATAAAATACAGTTTACAGTTTATAACACTGAAATAAAACTGTGCAGATTTGTTAGCTTTGGTTTCAAGGTTGATGTGATGTCCTACTTTTAAAACCAGTTTGTATGTGTTTGTATCCATTTCAGTATTTCTTTAGGATGCATTCATAGTTGATTTGGTCACAAAGCTATCCTTACCCCAAATACAGTGGAATTTCAAATGATTGAAAGTTTATCAGTGTAGATTTCACAGCATGGTAATTACACAAAAAACAAAAGTAAAGAATAGTTACATAGTTTTGCAGCTCTGTACAAACCCTGATGACCATTGAACAACAGTAAACTAGAATAATAAAAAAACCAGTGTGCCTCACAAAATTTACAAAAGAAAAACATCATTCTGTTTCCTTCTGTTTGTTTTGGAACTTTGGAACAGGGGTTTCTTATGGCATTGCCCATGGATCCCAGATTCAATCTAACTACATTGCACTTTGTCCTTATCTTTGACTAGAGATCTGAAGCCAGTGCTGTTTTTGTTCTGAAATGCATTCCCCATCAGTGGAAAATTGGTGCTTGATTTGAGAAGTCAAAGTTCATTATAATCAATAGCATTTTGTATGTTGTCCTTGTGCCACCAGTAGCACAATGTTGCCTATCTGTAAATGTAATACTCAAAGCTAAGTAGAAGCTCGGTGAGATTGAATCTGGGGACGGGTACAGTGCTGAGGTAAATTCTTATGTATCTATCGCTCTCTTTTTTCTTCTTTAAATAACAGTTTCATATTGCAAGATTGTCGGCGACATAATACCACATCTCTGTACAATGTGCACATTGCGACATTACTCTGACCTTTGGTCCAACATTGATAAAAGGCATTATAATCATTTCTTTTTTTGGTTATATTGTTAAGTTTCTCAGCTGTTCCACAGTGTATTTATACCAGGAAAGAGAGGGTGCAGTGAAAAAAACAGGAATAAACAGTATTTATATCACACCAAAATGCACTCACTCACACACATTCAGCATAGAAGCAAGTTCAGAGAAAATACACAACAGTATACTGTTAAACACCTGACAAAAACTGATATATTTGCAGATATAAATGAATAAACAAGGAGCAGAACTGAAATCCATTGGAGAAAAGAATCTTCAGGATGCACATTTATTTTTCCCTACTCAACCTCTCAGTATAGGAGCTTTCCAGTGGGGAAACTACAGACAGTGCTATTGTATTCTGACATCTTTATTGCCCTTTTTGTGTCTGAAATCAAGAAATTGGCATTTTGGACAATGACTTCAGCATATAAAATAAGATCACTTTGGGAAAAAAGCACTGAAACTGAAATAATCTTAGTATTGTCATGGAACGTTCAATAATTGATGTACATGTAAGGGAAAGCAACATAAAAACAACCTCAAATTCTGTGACTGTGGAAGTTAGTTTCAGTGTAAGCACTGGGTGCTTCATTTGTAACTTTGAATAACAAAATTAAGTGATATGTTCTACGTTACTTTTTTGGGGGTTAATTGTCACAATTGCCAAGCTTTTAATGGTATGCGAGAAACTGAAAAGTTAAGGACAAAGCACAATAAAACTGGTCATGATTTCCATTAATGAATATTCAGTACTTTAAATTATTTACTTAACTATTTATTTATTTCAGTTGCATTTGCCATTTTAACTGTCAATCATATTGAATTGGCAATCAACCATAATTAAAGTTATGGGGTCCTCAAAACATAATTGTATTCAAAACCTTTATAGATTAGAAACCTTTAAAGTTAGAAAACTAAAATGGAAAATTGTCCTTTAATTTGATGGTGGCTTTATTTGTTCTCAGGAAGAGTAATTGAAATTGTTAATAGCTGCAAACCACTGGCTAAATTCAGGCTGTGTCTCTACAATGGTGCCTCATGTTATTTATTATTGACTGTCACCAAAAGCTGCTTTGGCCTGGATTCCATTTTACTCCATCACATTTCGTCTGTAGCTTTGGCCAAATTCCATTTTATCTTACTGCACTGCGTTTTGTACTTTAAGTATCCAGTGTTAAATAAGTGTTACTCTTTTCTTCATCTTGGAGATGGTGGAACACACAATTATGTGTACAGTACATAACAAAAATGTAACCCCGCTTTTACTATCCTGGAAAAGTTAAGGACAATCTACAGAAAGGACAGAACACCCTCAGGTTTACACAAATTTATGACAGAAAAGTACAAGATTAATAGTAAGATTATTTATAAGAGAAAAAAATGCAATTTATTTTTTAAAGCAAGTTAAGTATACTGTAACTATGTCTGTTGTAATCCTCAGGATTCAGGACAGAATGAATAAGCTTTGATAGAACTAAATTTTCCAACTTCAAATGGATAATCCTCAATGTTTTTGGGCAACGATATCAAAAACAAAAAAGAAGGAATATCTGAGTGCCTTTTCCATCTCACAGGAAACTACTTTCCTCTCCAGAAAGTCAACGTAGAACAAAACTCCTCAGCTGGGCAGGAAACAATTCTTCTGATGTTAAGATAATTAGATGTACTATGAAGGTTCCTTCCTTGCAATATCTGTCTGTCTTATACCTATTCCTCTCCATTTTCTTGGAGACAGGGCTGAAACCAAACTTAATGACTGCAACAGGAAAGCACACTCTTATCACACATGTGTTATTCTGTTATTCTGACATCATTAAGACATCTATACAGCAATTATGGCATCCATCCTCTGTCATATTCCTGTCTGTTCAATCCCTTAGGCCCAATAAGGTAAGAGACTTTTTTTTATTGGTAGTGGAAGAGTGAGCCTTCACAAACTCCAAAATGGCTGGAACTATCCTTTATCATCATTGCGTATTGCGGAGTTTTGCTGTGGAGAGCAAATTCTTTTGATTCGTTCAGACAAGTTAGTGTTTGGCAGCACAATAGTAGCTTCACCCAGTATGGGGTATGAAATTCTCCTTTCACCGCTTAATATGATGAAAAACTATATATATATATATATATATATATATATATATATATATATATATATATATATATATATATATATATATATATATATATATGTTTTTCTTTCCTAGTCTATCAATTCAGCCGTTGCTGATTTTTTTCCTTCCATTTTCCTCTTATAGTCAAACTTTCTTTGTGTAAAGTGTCTCTGCCAGGCGTTCATTTGGTTGGAGCTGTTCTGTAAAAGTTTGCAGTCTGAAAGAAAAAAAGACCTTCTCAAACAAGCTAAATACAATGAAATATTCAAAAACTCCAAGGGCTGTGTTCTGCTTTCAGTAGAATTGAACAGAAATTGCATAACACAACATGAAAAAAATGTATTCCTTTGTAATATAACATTAGGGTAACCTCTTTATTTGAGGCAGTGAAATAATCATAAATAATAATGGAGAATCTTCATTCAGTATCAAGTATATATGCATAAATAGGAACAATAAATAAACATCAGTGGTACTTTTAGCTTTGGGAAAAATCTTCATAAGCCCTTGGACCCATAACAGGGTTCTTTGGCTATCAGGGAACACAATGGAATTACATTGCTCCATGCTGCTGTGATCAGTGACAGGCAGCCGAAAAGGAGAGCAAGATGTTTTTTGGTGTTGAAAAACAAACAGAACAGCGAGAAAAGACATTGTTTTTAGGTTGTGTGTCAGATTTAAAAAATCACATTTTGTAGATACGGTACATATATCTTATGAAAGCCCCTAAACCGATGTAAGAACCAATCTCTGACAATTATCTGAAGTCTCTTAGCCTAACTAATGAACAACACATACAAAACGCTGTGTTTTAAAATATGAACTGTTCATGAGAGCCATTTTGCTTTGGACCTTTCAGAGGCATGAACTGCATTTAGAGTGTCGAAATAATCACGAGCACAAAACTAGCCATACAAGCAAAGTGAGACATGAAAACAAAACTTCAGAAGGGTTACCCACAACCATACAGTTTTGTACACGGTCAATATAAATGTAAAAATCCATAACACATTTACTCTAAAAAAGAAATAAATAGATTTTTCATAAGGATCAGAAACACCAGTTCAGACTTTGGTTAGTTGTTTTTTGTCCCTCCTCCTGTACTTGTACTAAAATTCCAATACAGGGCATCGAAAAATATTCAAGTCTCTCATCTCAGCAGGCATGTATGAACTCTTTTCCACAGATTATGCACTTTTTTAAAATCCTTTTTACACTTTCACAGAAACAGTATATTTTTATCATTTTATATTTGGTTTTTCAATGAAGTCCCTCAGTTTGGATGAAGTAATGATGCTGATGTACAGTCATGAGTGTACTTCTGTTTGCAGTTGCTGCTGGTTTGACTGATCTTGAGAAACGTTAGACAGAAATTGTCCGGTGATGACCCCCGCTGCCCACAAAATGATTCTCAGGCTTGACACTCGAGCACCTGGCTTTCGCTTTGAGCTGGAATCAATCCGAGAGTTTGAGTTTTGGTGTTTGCGGTTTCTTGTTCTGTCGTTATTTTGATTTTTTAAAAAACCCCGTCCTCAGGGGTGTTTCTCCAGCGGGTTCAGGAGGTCGTCCGCAAGTGCGTCCATCGGGGGGGCCGGGTCGAGCTCGGCCGGTTTCAACCGCTTTATTGTGTTCTTCAGCGCCTGCCGCTTGTTGCAGAACCAGACGCGCACGACCTCGCGGTCGTAGTTCAGCCTCTCGGCGATCTCCGTCATTTCTTGCCCGGAGGGGTGCGTGTTCTTCTCGAAGTGGGTGTTGAGGATCTCCAGCGCCTGCGGGGTGAACGAGGTCCGCCGCTTGCGCTTTTTGGAGGGCTCGCTGCCGATAAACTCGGACAGGTTCTGAACCCCGGCTCGGTGCCGGGCCTCTGCCTCGGCCATCCAGCACTCCAGAACGGGCTTAATCTTCTGGGCGCTTTTTGGGGTGATGTCCAACTTCTCGAACCTGGCGGGGTATAAAAGGCCAGGGTTCAGTTTGGCACTCAGCCCGCTAGCTACAGCGCTCTCCTGGGCTTCCTGCGGGAGGAAAAAGTGGCTTCGCAGGATGGTGTGTCTGGGGGAGAATTGAGAGAAAACAGTCTTACTTGGGCACCCTGTCCTGCCTGCCTTTGTGATTTTGATGGGGAGAGGGGGGTCTCCCTAGGACACTGGAACAGAAAGCCATCACAAGCCATTGCTACACTGAGGTCTTGGAATCTGAAATCTCTGAAACCTACTTTGACTAAGAACCTTAGTCTTATTCTCTGTCTTGGGTAACTAGCAAAGCCCCTGTCAATGGTCCTCTTTACCTCAAGTTTTAAAGGCATGAGAGGTCTTTGTCAACATCAGGGTTGGGGAACCCATTTTCCAAAGTTTTTGAGGATGGTTTTTTATTGTGCCTTAGCATAAAGAGCATCACTTCACCTGCTGTTATGAGTGTTAATCAGATGTTGACTAAGTTACTATTCAAGTAGCTACTGGTTTAGAATGGGAAAGCACTTGAGGTGACTGCCAATTTAGTGACTGAAGTTAAAATTTTACATACTGAGGCACAGTAAACACCAGCAGGCTTGCAGCCCTTCTGGGCCAGGGTTCCCCAAGCTTGCTCTACATGATGCTGAAGTAGTTACTTGAAGCTGCATACAGCCACAGTTCAACTCTGCTCCCTTCAACTGCATAAGGAGACCCCTCCAAAGAATGGCAGAGATATTGGCCCAAGGAACAGCCTATACTACAATATAGGTATTGTTCATTGACAGTTTATCATCTGAAGTGGAATAAAAAAGGTATTCAAAATGAATCCATGAAATTAGTACCTTGCACTGCTTTTAACTAATTAATCACATTGTTACATTACTGTGTCAAGATCCCACACTGACCCATGCATTAATTAACAAGCAAATGCTCCTGTTCAAATGGCATGTACTTTTAATGGCACATACTGTTAAAGGCACATACTACTCATGAAGACATGCAAAAAGAACATAAGCTTGAGACAGCATAATGAACAACACGGCAATTAATGAAATAATATAATGAGGGCCTTATATATGGCCATCTAAATTAAGGTGTTACAAAAACACAGAAAAGACATAGGGTGAAATGCACTGAACAAAGTAAAATGACCAATATTATCAAATAGACAGCACACTTTGACTCCTGTTCAGATCAACTGTAAAATATTCCAAAATGATTTATGTATATTTAATTAACCTGTTTTATTAATTTTTTTTTTTTAACTTAGTGACCCTGGACCATGTTATATTTCATTAAATATTTGAAACACATACCTTCTCGTGAATCATGTACGCAGTTACAAATTTATGAAGAGTTACCATAGAAACATTTAAATATGTGCTCATCTTATGCATCTGTAGTATATGTATAAATTATGTATACCTGTCTGTGAACTTTCAAAGCAAGTAAGTGGACTCACAAGAGCTCAAAAGGCTCGAGCACATCACACAAGGTTTTGACAGGGTGCTACACTAAACACAACAGCACCATCTAATGTAATTACCGGTAATGCAGCTCAGGATAGGACTGCAGAGACATTACAGCCATACAACATCAGAACTTAAAAATGCGTGGTTAAAGTCATGCTCACCATGCACTTTAGCAGTGTAAGGGTTTATCTATTCTCATTTATTTACTGCGTGTGTGACCTGACTCCAGCCGCTATGGCGTAAGGATCAGCGGAGATGAAAATCCTGTCAAACTGCATGGGCGCAACACATGCAGGGCTCAAGAGCGCAATACAGCCCTGCCTGGCGTTTGAGTGACTCAGCCTTACATGCGGCCTTTGCCACAGGCCACGTCACTCCTAGGAGCGAGGTCCTTCTATTCAACTCAATGGTATTTTTGGCCCTTGGGCACCATGGAAGCCAGTAGCCTACACACCCTGCACCGGGATGGATGTCTTTCATGGGACTCCACAGGCAGGTAAGGAGCCAACATCTATGGCCGTCTCAGGGTTAGAAAGCGTGCTGAGGTCACATTGTTATAGTGCAGGTGTTTGTTGAACCACAGCGCCTCTGTTTGGGTTCTTGCGCGTACTAATGCACTGCAGGTCCCTGGAATGCAGCTGCACACGCTGCACCCCTTGGCGCCTTATTTATGACCCCGTACCCCTTTACAGAGGGAGAACAAAGCCCCTCTGCGGGGAATATGGAAGGAACAGAAAAAAAAAATACGTGGGACATTCCATGGATCGATGAGACCCAAACCCACTCAGTCAGCAAAGGCATGCTCCCCCAGCGAGCTTAACGAGTCTTTGCGCCGTGCAGACACACTTAACGAGTCTCTGCACCATACAGACATGCACGCACAGCGTGGCCTGCTTTCACAGAGTTTCATTGTAAGGATGGACATTTTTACACTGTGGATAAGACAGGACAGCGATGGGCTACCCAACGTCTTCTCGCATAGCTTAGCTTTGCTACACACAACTTTGAAAGGACGGCCATCACTGGCAAGACTAGACGAGAAGTCCAACCGAAAGGATATAAAATTACATTTGCTTCGCAGACACTCTTATCTGGATCAAAGTGAAAAAACTGCACACTGCTCTCTTACTGTGGCTCTAGAGGTTAATGTAAGCAACTGTAGCTGATGTTCACCTGTTCAGTCACATTTTGGAAATATGCTACAGATAGCCAAAATGAATTTGGGGTGCACATGTACTTCAATGTACTTTAATGTGAGTCATACTCTGTCATGTAACACAGCAAAAGTATTACCAATCTTTTTCATTTTTTAATATATTTTTCCTGGTTTAGCTGGTTTGTGTGATAATGCACGGGAATTAATGTCATACCGCACAAATATACAATTTTAAATAAATTACATACCGATTATAGATGTTCTAGTTTGAGTGCCTGAATGTATTGAATGTATCAAACATTTAATTTAAATTCAACCTTTGATTGCCATGTCTACCTGTTCTATCTGATGAAATTCTGAAACATTTCTAACATATCTCTAACATGTTACTTTATTGTAAATATTTCATCATTAGACGTTATATACTTTTCAAAAATATGAACGAATCCAACATACATGCTCATATGCTGTATCTGAATATTTTATCAAATTTGTTATGGCCCAGTCTACAGAACCATTTAGACCATTATATTGTGAAACACATTATTACTATCATTATTTAATGACTATCCTGTGAAATGTGGAAGTGGTGGTATTAGGTCTTAGTAATTATTAAATGGCATAAGTGCTTAAGTGCCTTGAACTGCACTCAGGGTAATGCATTTTGAATTGGAGTAAGATTTTCATCATTTAGTAAAATAGACAACGGATCTCTAAAGAATAAAACTGAGGCAAAATACACTAATATAAACTGCTATAAGATAAATGAAATGAGATTATAACACAACTTTCTTTCATACTTCAATGTCATATCAAGCAGGCATGTTGGGAGCTGCATAGCTAGCTAGGATACTGTGTCTAAATTTCAGATGTCTAAAGCTTTCAGTTGTGTCACATGGTGTATTTTATCAGGAATAGGCATTGCTGAAATATGCCCACAACATAAACGTTATGTCTATATTTAAAAAAGGGAACTGTGACTGTGTGAATGTTTGCAATTGTATTGTTATGCTATTTTATTTGTCCTTTTTAATATATAGACTACATTTCCATATATTCCACAAGCCTTTATGCTTTTGGAGTATATTTTAGTATACTGGCGTCTGTTTTTAATATCCTTGTAACGCTAACTGTCTCATATTGTAATGGGATCCCACTGTCCTTCAAGTATCTTGAAACCAGTAACAACAGGCTGACTGAAGCTGATAGCAAATTGGAATACCTATCAGATCTGGCTTTATGATTTGAAAACAGATACCTTTGATAAGGACCTCAATAAAACATTTCTGCATGTGGCATATTTTAGGTAGTCAACGTTAGTTTGAGTCCTGAAATGACTAAAGGGAGTAATTCACAAACCACAGTTAGCCAATTTGCTTAGCTACATTCATTAATAAATGAATGTACAACAGATTTTTTTTAAAGGTTTTTTTTTTAAAGAACAATTCACTTGTGATGTTAAATAAGAAAAACTCTGTAAGACACAATGCAACACAAAAACACAAAAAACAGTGCACAAAAATCATAGAACTGACAAGCCACACTCCTGAAATTTAATGTAAGAAAAAAATAAGCGATGGAGGCAGCGGGGCTGCAGTTGCATGTGCTTACCTGCAGATGGCAGACTGACTGTAGGCGGGGCCCTCTGCAGCACTGAGGGCCTGGCCCACCTGAGTCTGCGTCAGCCCCAGAGACAGGCGGCGGATCTTGAACGCTTTGGCGAACTCGCGGATCTCCTCGAGGTTGACCCCGTCCACCTCACTGGGGGTCGTCTGGGGGTCTGAGAATGACAGATAGGGTGTCCTCCACTGCCTCATTGCCTCAGTTTCCATAATTTGACTAATTTTTGCCTTCCCTCCGTATTTGTAGACTAGAAAAAAGCTGTGGTAGTGCACACAAAAGACCTTCCAACACTGTGCGTGTGTGTGTGTGTGTGTGTGTGTGTGTGTGTGTGTGTGTGTGTGTGTGTGTGTGTGTGTGTGTATGTATTTCATTTAATGCATTTCCTATAAACTTTTTATCATTAAGGGCCTGGAATACTGTTATATCGTGACAATTTTCCTGCTTAGTCATAAAGAAGGACTAATTTTTTTAGTTCATAATTATGATTATTAAACTGATGAGGCAAGAGGGTAATAGCCAGGGAGTGAATTTTAAACTTATGGTTATGGAATCTAAACTGTATTCCAAAACAAGTCAGAATATATGACTACATTTAAAAATAATGTGCAAAGAATTTGCTGATTTAAAAGTCTGTTCAATGTTTACCACCTGTAACTAAAGTTACTCCTTTAAAACTAAGTCAGGTTTCATTGGCAATGGTTTTACACATATGCTCTCCATCAATTTAAACAATTTAAACTCTGAAATGATGATTTATTTTTTGCATTTTCCTCCCTTTTTTACCCAAGGCAAAGGCAGATGCTTCTCCCAACGTGACAACATTTCCGCTTGTGGGAGGTGAATGCAGTACAAATGTACACCAAAGTGAATATTTTTCATACTGCAAGTCCTGCAATGTGCTACACCGAAGTGGGCACTAACTGGAGACCGCTGACATTGTGCGAGCACCCCGCAGCTTCTTGACGAGACTCAAGGTTCCACGACAGTTTTAGGATGGGGACCCTGAGCAACCTATCCACTGCTACCCCAGGTGGAATGCGGCCAGTTTGTCTGGTCATTGTGGTCTCCTGGTTTTTGTCCACGGATTACATGGCTGGTTTCAACCCTGTGCCATAGGGCTCCACTTGCATTCAAGAGAGCCCTGCCAATGTAACCATTTGGATGCCCTTCAACAAATTTCTATTTGGCCAACGTTCAGTGGATACTTTCAATTATCCCATGATTCAACAGGGTAATCTAATCTCATTTATCCTAGCTGTTCTCAGAAATATATATATTGATGATGTCAACCTGGTACATAACACATTCTGGAAGAACACAACCGATCATTGCGAAGGACAATTGAAGGACAAATGAGTCTGACACATTTTAAATGAAATCTTTTCAGGACTCTGAAACTCTTTCATAAACATCCTTTTTGGTCATTCTAACAAAATTCTATGCTGAATGGAATCAACAGTGAAGTCAGACAGAGTGAATACAATATCATTTCTTTTTTTCCTTTTTAATGGCCTCAGATATAAATACAAAGGCACCTCTTGAAAGTGCTGTGCAACACTGCGAAGATTCTATTAACATTTGCCATTCTCAACATTCCTTTGTTACTCATGTTGATGCAGGATGAATGGAAACGTTTCATAAGCAGACACGCAATTCACTTAGAAGGTACAATTACAGCCTTATCCTTAGTTTTGTCCCTGGTCAATTCAATCCATGGTGATGGTGTCTTCTGTTCAATTTAACCACAATGAGCTTTACCTCTTGGTAACAAATGGAATTGTGGTATCTTGAACAAATCACTGTACCCTACACTCTACTTCTAACTCTGCATTCTACCAAAAAAGCAAGGGTTGATTCAATACCTCTGCATTGCTACATTGTCCCTGTACACATTTCCAAGCTTTGTGTTTTACTGCCTTTGTCCATGGGGTTCTCCAGGCCAAGCTAGGCTGACCGGGCCGGGGTGGAATAGAAAAATAGAAGAAACATACTACCCAGTAATTGTTGGCTAAGAAAAAGTTGGCATATATTGGTGTGCTATGTTGTCTGTGTCCCTCTTTGAAAGAACATTAAAGAAGCCACTGCTAATCAGCATTGCTTGTGTTTATGTACACCTCTGTGTCTCCATCTTTAAAATATTTTTATGAGCTTCTTACAATGCCATGTGATATCTGTCTGTCTGGCTTTCTGTTTATCCCTTTCCAATGAATTTGAATGGGGGGAAATGGCTACATGGTGTGAGAGTAACTGCCAGGAGCATTTCATTTGCAATGATGACAGATGGAGTCATTTAATCCCATACTAAATAACTTCTGCTTTGTGAAATGAATGAGCTCTGTGAAGAATTTAAGGGAATATTTTAAAGTGGGTTGGGTGAATTTTGTTGAGGCTGAGAATGCATATGAGAATTTAGAGGTCCCTGTGTTTGTATCTACTGTGGCACATAGATTCTTAACAGCAGAAAAACTACATTCCAAGTGAATGTATTAGGCATAAAAATTTTGGTGGGTAAAAATACTTTAACCGTAACCATTATAAAACACTGGCATGGTTATTTTTGGTCTCCAGGGTGAAAGTGAGACCATCCACTGTAATGTCGCGGAGGTGTAATGCAATTCATTGGAGAGGTGCAGTGGTTGCCACGGTTACTTACTGTTGATCAGCTGCCCCACACTGAGGGCTGAGGAGGAGGGTGAGCTGGAGGAGGGGGAGGTCTGCCGCACAGGACTCTGGGAAAGCGAGGGCTGGCTGTGTGACTGGTGAAGGAGGCCAGCCTGGACAGACATTGGCCCCACTTGCCCCTGGGGGACCTGAGGCAGCTAGAAATGAAAGACAGACACCACCTTTACTGCTCACTAATCCCACCAGCTAGCACCTCACAAAATTATACTCAAATACAATACAGGCAATCAAGCCAATCGAGTTCTCAAGAAGACATTTCCCCATCGCTGCCATTAGCTACTCAAATGTTCAGCTCTAGTTTTCTAGCGTTGCATGTAGAAGCTGGGTGATGTTGAGTAAATTCTGTAACCTTGAAGGCAACAGGAATTGATCAACATTTATGAAACATGAGAAAAGAAAGCAGTCCATATGCCCTACTGCGGATAAAATAACTCAGCGCGAAGTAGCTGGTGGGATGAAGCATTTATTAGCCATGTACATGGGTCTTTAAAAGTAGAGTCTGACATACAGTAAGAGCCATGTATTTTCACATTATGCGGGACAGTTTGACTCGAGTGTGATGCTACATTGGGTATACCAGCGCTTCACTAATGCCACCATCCAGGGCCGTTTGGTTAAGGCTTTGGATGGAAGATGGCAGATTGTCACAGGGCAACAAGACAGATTTATCCTTGCCCAGCTGTGATATTTCTTGCAGAAGGATATTAGGAGTAGTACAAGGGGACCTCAATGGTCTTGACACACTTTCAAGAATAAGGATTGAAACTGTTTGGAGACATACATGATGACATTTCAAAAAAAGACTAACAGCCAACATGAAATGTCTACATCTATCTATTAATATATTAATGGTCACAGTTTGGAATGTCTTCATAATAGAAGTGAACACTCAATCAGAGATATTTTAGTACAGTAAATTAACCCGAAAAAGAATTAGTACATACTGTATGTATACCTTTCTCCATCAAGCCACAATGCTTATGACCAGAGCAAATTCAATAATTGCTTGTCTGGACCACAATGATGGTGGTAAATACACAAGATGTTTCTCATAGCCCAGTCATAAAAGATGTACCAGTGGCTTCAATTTATTGTTATAGTTATTGTTACACGCCTGAACTATTTCATTTATTTGAGCTTAAAATGAAGGACAGTGTTTGAAAAACACCTGAAAAAACACCATGAAACCTTCATTGGAAGTTCGGGCCAATGTGCAATGTGGGAAGATTGCATTCTTCTCCTAATGGTTTTTAAAGCATCAGTCAGTTTTCAAAGCATGGTTTTCTCACTAGATATTCAGAGAGCCTTCAGTAAATCCATTCATCTGACAGAGAGCTGAGCTGCCCTTGAGGTTGTGAGAAATGTTGCAGATTTCATAATGATGGTTTATAATATTAAATTTATAGTGTCTGGGGTGAGCTTCAAATGCACTGGACAAAATAATCAAGTGAACAAAACACCGCAAAAAAGCAAACACAGTCTTTCCATCATGGCAGCTACAAAGTTATTTCTTTTTTTGATCAATGAATGCTGAAAATTTAATTGACTTCCCTTCAGATTTAACAATGTTACATGGCTCAGCAGACAGAATGCAATTAAAAATACAGAAGAAAAAGAAATGTTTTTGTTCTGAATTGGAAGTGTGGAATAGTATAGAACTTAAGTTTTAGACATAGCCTTATCCAGCTATTGGCCCTAATCACACTGCATTCTCAATTGTTCCTGCTAATTCCTACCAGTTTGATCATGGTAGCATCTTTGCAAGGAATTAGTTTGTCATAAGTACGAGGATGCCAGAGGCCCATCATTCACTTGTCAATCACATGACTGTTAACTAGTAATTAGATCCATGTGTCAGTTAACTGTAATGTAGCCTATAATGCTGTTAAGCTGTACATGTGTATGTTTATGCATATATACCTGCTGTCCTGGCTTCACTGGTGACAGCGTGATTCCCTGGGTGTTGATGACGGGCAGGATCTGGTTGCCGATGACGGTGGCGATGACCTGGCCTTGGGCGTTGGTCAAGAGCTGAGGCGTGATTGGCTGAACCGGTAGGCCCGGGGCGCCCCCTGATTGGCTGGGGGACCCGGCAGAGTTGGACATCAGTGGGATGGTTCCGATGATCTGCACAGAAGAAAGGGGGAGCGCACAGAATAAGATACAGCGCTGGCGTTGCAAACACTCTGTGTGTGGGCTGTAGGTTGAGGATTTGAGACACCCCTGCTATATTTTTCTGTGTTCTGTATTCTGTATTTTTTCTGTATTTTTCTGTATTACACTGTATTCAAAAAATAAATAAAAAACAAACAAACATACTCATAAATATGCAGCTGCTTATTGTTAATTTTAAATTTTTTACATTTTTACATTTTACTCATAATTGCATATTGTTGATTTGCAAATTGCCAAGAGTTGATTACACCTTATTAGGACAGGATCAAGACTGCAGTGGCAATAAAAAAATAAAAATGCCTCAAAAGCTATGACTGTTACTAAAATAGACGTTAAAAAAGACAAAATGAAAATAAATTATGCAGAGAGTTGCAGGTGTAGTTCAGAGAAGAACTAGACCTGGAGAAGGTGAAAAAGGCTTCGATCAGCCCTTGCTGAAATAAACGCCGGCTTCAAAATGTCTGTGGCAGTCTCCTGCAAACGCAGTAGACAGCCTGTTCTAAATAGCCTCTGTCTTAAAGGTCAGCTCTTAATACCTGCTCTATCTGTGTGCTGGTGCAGACCAGTGCCTGACTCATCCATCCACAGACCTTGAAGATGTTTGGGGAGGGGGGCAGGCATGGGGGGGGGGGGGTTTGCAATAATGTGGTAGCTGAGAGTTCCTCTAATGCTCACTCATTACTAATTCAGGACTCCAACATCCCCTGGGTGGGGCCCCCAGCCCCTAATTTGAAGACCCCCAATTGGACAGCACAGATCCAGAGAGGGCCCTTTAATGTCACTTCCGCAGTTCAGCGCATCAGCACTGAACAGTCTAACCCAGCCCTCAACCCTCTTGTAAGAAACAAGGAATGACGCCACCTGGGGTCCATGCGAATCTACCGCATTGCTGCTCATGAGATACCTACGAACACCCACAGTGTAGAAAACACCTGAGAATGGACAGCAAGCTGTTACATGACTGTTGGAGGCCCCTCACTACAATGTCGTATACAAAGCACAGTACGGATATTCAGTTCTGTGATATTGTGACATGCAACAAGAAACTATAGTGAGAAAATGCACTGACAGTAAGGATAAAATCACATTTAAGTTCCCCCTCACAGCTTCACAATGGACACCTCTTGGCCCGCTTATTAAAAAAATTGGTCATCAGTTGAACCTATTTCTTAAAATAAATGTTATATTTAAAAACAGCTTTCACGGCTCAGCCCCTCTTCACTGGCAACCTTTTTACACATTTCCTAAACTGTACAGCAGGGGCTGCCTGCAAAAGACACAGGACGTGTTGTTGCTCTCTGGCTATGCTAGGGGGCAGTGGACTCTAATAGTACTTTTCCAAATGTGCAGTACAATAGACCTACCCATTTTGAATTCTGACACAAGAAATGAGGGCAAATGGTTTTTTTTTTACTTCCTTAAACAATCTGAAGTAAATCTGAAGTAATCAGTAGGACTAAGTCATCTGTCAATTTGGACAATTTTTGAAATTGTTTATTTCGGTGCACGTAATGGTCTTTTTGAAAATGACTGCTTGGCCTATTTTATAATGTGGGTGAAGGGAACAAAATAATGTGTGAATTGGAAACTGGCAGAGACGGCACTGATGGACAAAGGGTGGGGCAGCGTGCTCCACTAAGCCTAAAAATGAGAGATAGAAAGGCACTTTTGTCCTCTGCATGGGCCACCCCAACTACAAGAGAGCAGCTACACTGCAATGTCAATGGGCTACACATGCTAATTAGCAGTCACCGGCTGGACAGCACATGCTTTATTATGAGCGCATATGGTTGTTAGTCATCAAGAGGCAGCATAGGATGCCTTTGAAAATGGGGGACGTCTTTTCACATGAGTGCAGATGCAACAGGCTGGGATCCGCCGTCTCGGGCTTCTTGCCTCAGATGCCACAGGTTGGCGTGTGACCCCCCCCCCGCTCCGGCAGCTGGCAGAAATCCGGCGCGTGACCGGACGCACCCGCCTGCAGCCTCGGCCCGGCGGCGCTGATCCGAGCCCGTCCCGGAGCCCTGCCTAGCCTGCCACTCCGCGCTTCCCCGGCTCTCTGACATAATGAGGAGGAACGACTGGCGAAGGAAGGCAGGCCGGTAATCTGTAATTCATCCCGCTCACGGCTCATTTGCTCGCGTTGCTTCGCATTAAGAGGCAGATAATTCATCGCTCCCAGCTTCCCCGGGCTTCCCCGCGCGGCCCTGCACCCGGCGTGTCTCGGCGTGCCGGGAAAGACGCTCACGTGTACTGACGTTTTACATGCACGCATAGCAAAGGCGGCGCGATTAAATATTTACCGAGACGCTCCATCTGGTGCAGATGCACTGGAAAGAGGGCAGGGAAGTGCAGCTGTGGTCTTGTTTTCTGGCTCTCGGATTTTTTTTTTCTTCCCTTTCCCCTTCTTTCTCTCGGTGTTGTGCTCATCTCTCCGTGTTCCACTTAGAAATTCTGGGATTATCTCCCACCCTAGGATCCAAGAATTTCTCATCTCTCTGCCCCGGGACCAGAACTCATTACAATTACACTTGGCTTTGCTTCCACTGAAATGCCATCACGTCTCTCCGGCCTGGACAATTTGTGGCTTTATCCATGGTCGCCAGGCAATTTTCTCAGTCCATTTCTCTTCCCTTTTCTTTTTTATGGGGGGTGGGGAAATGTGGGGTTGCTGGCTGGGTACTAAGAGTGTTTTTAAGGAACATTAAGTTAAGATGCATTAACAGAGGATGAACAGTACTTATAGTTTGATTTAAAAAAGAAACACTCATAATACACTCTGAGACAAATAATCCATATTCTACAGGTTTTTGAAAACTTGTTCTATGAATAGAAAACCTTAAACCAATACAAAAAGTGGTGAAACAGGTCTCCTGAGTGGCTCAGGCAGTAAAAGTTCTTGTTTCAAGTATAGGCTGAATCCAATGGGCTGGGTTCAAAACTAGCTGAGTTCAAAACTGGGCATATTATGTGCCAACAATGACTGGAACTCCACATGGGACCAACAGAGTGGCTTAATTCCACTAGGGGTAGGTAGATTGACCAGTGAACTTGGGTGACAATGGTGTAAAATGCAAAAAATATGAAAAGAGGTAAAGAGTAAACTGCCTTTCACCACGTAGCTACTTCCTAATAATCTGATGTTTCTGCTTTCCCGCTGCCCTCAGGAGATTTGCTACAAAGAAGTATTGCAGGTGTGCTTTCACTAACAATCAAGTTTGTTTACACATGTTTCCTCTCTGTCCTGCAGTTGTGATCAATATTCAATTGCTTGGCTACAGTTTTTCTTTCTTCTGAGCTAAATTAAACATTACGTACTTTACACAGGTTTGCTTCTATTCTGCAGGATGAGAACGTTATATGACATACACAGTATCGCCCCAATATTAGTGCATGAAACATCACTCCCATGGGTGATGAGGGTGCTTTAAATCAAGATTGATTTCGTTTTCCACTTGACTGAATTCATTGACTTGTGACATTCATAAAAGAACAGGAACTGGCTCTTAAACGATTACCTACATTAACTCCAGTGTCCTTTATTAAAACTGGAGGTCTTATTCATTAATTTTGTCAAAAATGTCCCTGAAGATGCTCAGTGAGGAAGAAATTGAAAATATCTTATGGGCAAAAATGTGTAAAATTTCTTTTTTACTCCACTTTTTTACACAAATCTCTAATCATTTGTATGGACAACAAAACAATCAGGCGCACATCAGTTACAGAGGAAAAGCGGGCAGAGATAAGTGTGAGGTCAAGGGCTGGCTTGCGACATAGAGGAGGAAAGTGCTCATAGCTTTTGTCAGAAGGCGACGCTTATGAATCACTTTTTGAGACAGCCTTCATATTTCAGCTAGTTCCTTTGCAGCACTTATGAACTGCAAAAGAGCTCAGGATGTTCAGGGCCAGGTGATACACTAACAAAGTGCAGCACCATTTTTGCATTTGTTTATTTGCTGACCTAATATCCCGGTTCCTATTTTACATGGCACACTTGTAGAGAGGGCATACTTCATGTGCACCATTGAGCCATGCGACAAACAAAGTGATGCAGACGCCATTTTTGAAATCAGAGCCAGGATCTGGACCACAAAGGAGCAACCATACGACATGGAAAAAAGTCAGGCTATACTTCAGCCTGACGGATTTGATTTACAGGATTTTTCAAAATAACATCACAGAAAAAACACTGACAGTATTGTAATGAATGCAGTAGCCTGCTTGCATGTCACCTGCACTGAAAATGCATTACAAGCAAGGAAATGATTTCATCGGTGCTGATTACCATACCACAGTATTGATACTGAAGTTGAACACTGATATCTCAATCAATATCTATAGAGAATGAGTGAACATGGTCTGGAATCAGCATTTTCTAGCTTTAGTGAAACTGGTAAGATTATATTTCATTCTCCTGAATAGGAATATGAATATGAATATGAACAGGAATATTTATTTTCTCTGATCTGTGTTGTTGTTATCATGCATGTGATACACGTGCTATGATACTAACTGACTAGCTGTCACCTCCCAGATTTTTTGCTTTTTAAACAAACTAGTCACTTGATTTTCACAATAATTATTTTCTGATGGTGCTGGCCTGCAAAAAAAAAAAAAAAAAAACACCAAACAGTCAACCTCTTCTTGTAAGGAAAGTGTCTCAGTCATATATTTTTAGATTCACGGCCTGTACAGGGGGATTGGAAAGTATTTGTTACGATCCTGTTTCACCAAAGACCTCGGAGGTAATGATGCCCCCTTAATAAGGCACAGAGCACAAACACCGGCCGCGGGGCTCTGACCGCTTCAGCGACCTGATTATGTCAGAGAGTGTCAGCGACCGGAACACAACAATAGCAGAGCAGGCGTCCGATCACATCCGTCTACCTCGCCGTCAGCGCCGAGGGCTGCAGCCACCTTTAGGCCCCGGCTCATTGCCAGTGTTTAGCATCAGGAGGCACGGACCGACAGCTTTCTGGGCCGCCAGCCCTGTGCCAACCCACCACTGCATGCGCAAATAGCAAATGAGCAAGCACGTGCACGTGATACACAGCCAGACAAATAAACATGGAGACATTTGAGCTCATTATTCGGAATGACAAAAATGTATTGATGACCTATTATTATTATTATTATTATTATTATTATTATTATAGCACATTAAAAAAATCTAACAGATGTGCAGATTCCATATATATAAATATATGTATTTTAAAACTGATTTACAGTTTTAACATTATATATAATAATGTAAATGTAAATGCATTTTTTCATGGAAATACATTAGAATATTGTAAATAACACTACCCCCCACCTTCATAAGTTGGAAACTTTCATAAGCATTCACAAAAAAAGCAATATTCTTCAGTTTTGCTGATAAAACTGTCAGATTTATCCTCATCACAACTTTATTTACAATTTTTTCCTTTTATTAATACATATTATTTTGGATTTTTTCTGGAAAATAAAAAAATCAAATGGAAAAAACAGCAAAGGTATAAAATAAAAAAAAACAACATCACTCAGGGGGGCTCAAGTCTTCATTAAAGTATGGGCACCCTGCCATTGTCTTTATGGTCCCTTGTGAGCCATCTCATTGGTTGGACTGATCAAAATCAAAATTTATCAAGCAGCTCCAGAAACCTCTTGAAGAGAAGCGATGTACTAGTGAGAAGCAAATCCTCAAGACAATCTCAGTGCCTCTCCCTCTTTCTCTTTCTCTGTGTTAAGGGAACTATCCTCTCAAAACAGTGAGCGGCTACCCACCATTATTTAAAGCTTGTTACAAAGGCAATGTCACCCGAGGAAATGTGTGGTGAAACATGAGTTAGGGATAATAGCCTGGATTTGGTGTACAGGGCTCATTGTCTGAACAATGCTCCTTTAATAGGTGCTATGTACACCGGCGATAACATGATTCATTAGATAGGGCCCTGCTCTGACAAGCATCGTTCTTCAGACCTCTGTCTCCTGATGACAGTGCTCCTCTATAAATACACAGTCAGCGGTTTACAGTCACAGTGTCAGGGAGTCTGGCTTTGTTTATTCCCTTGCAGTTTGCCATGCACTGGCTGGTGTATACCCACCCCGTTGCCCGGTCACAAATCCCACCCAGCCGAACACGGCAAACAAGCTGGCTTTTTTTGTTGAACCATTCCACAGTCCTCCCTATTGCTGGGCTGCCCCGTCTGAATGCTTTTTTTTGTCTAAACTGCTTTGGCTGCGGCCCCATCTCTGTGTTTGCAGCAAACCTTTTACACGGTGATATGTTAAACGACCCATGAACTCACTTGCCCCTGGATAACATGGCATTCTCTCAGCCATTCTCTCAGCCCAGAAGCGCTGAGTCTGTGACTGCTGGTCTAATGGGCTGCCAGCCAAATGATTTTAAGCATCTGACCTAAGGTGATAATGATGATATAGCTCAAGTTTAAATCATCATGCTAAAAGCGAAATCCAAACAGGGTGGTGCATCTCTGCTAACATAAAAAGGAGTATTTACTTAGGTTAAATGTGTACTGCTTGATTGTACCCTAACAGATGACACGGCGTTAATGAGATATATCACAGATACTTGAATTATCTGCCTCTTTTGTGCAACACACAAGCTATCAAAAAGGACCCAGTGCATTACCGAGTAGCCAGTGAATGACAAGCGCTGATGTCACTCACCTGTCCCTGTGCATTGGTGACCAGCTGTCCGCTGACCCCTTGCAGGCCTGGCAAGGTGTTGCCGAATGCTTGGGAACCACCCATGGAGCCGAGGGCTGCTGCCTGATTGGCTCGTGAGTTCAGCTGGAAGAGAAGAGAGCGGTCATAAGAAACTGTGCTGGAGTCACAATGCCATGTATCTCTGCACAAGGTAGAATGCTGTAGCAGACCACAGACATAACACATCAGAATCAGTATTAGCAACGACATCCATTTCGATTGCACCACAGTGCTATTTGTGGATTATGGATTACGAGCATAAATCCATTAATGACAATGCTGCTGCAAACCAGTGAACTTAAATTCAGTGTAAACAGGGAGCATGAAATCATGTTTTCGAGGAATATGGGGAAGAGGCTGCAAAATTGTCCAACTGTCAGGAAACAGTCTGAAGGCAAAATAAGTTGGGTTGAAACAGGCAGAGGCAGCAAATGTCGATTTCTTGAAATTTTTGAAATTTTCAAACCTAAAGTGGGTGGGACAGTAGAAATAGACCAAGAATCAAAACTGTCAGAGGTGAAGGAAGAACACTCCATGAGCATCCAATTTGGAAGAGGAGCGGCATCAAACCTTATTCACAAATACTGTTTGCCAGTTACCATGCTGAAGATTTCAACTGTCGCAATGTGTAAGGTGAGCTCTATGACATAAAGGTTTTTATAGAATTTTCAGACATGAGTGCTCTGGAAAGGTAGATTTGCCCTTTAAAAAAGCTTCACAGGAGGCAGATGCACTGATTGTGAACTGTCTTTGTTCGATTTCTTTTTCACCTCCAACAGCACCCTTTTTGGTTTTACCGTGGACACTAGTCGCACTCCTGAAACATTTTCTAATTTTGATTGTTTGAATTTATTGACTGGGATTACATCCAAAATGCCTCGGACCTTTCTTCAGGGTTGCCAAGGGAAAGGCCGGAGGGATTTTAGCAAAAACGTGGGCGGTTTACAACATGTTCCCGTAGGCCTGGGGGGAGAGCCTTCTGGGACTGGTAACATCTTGCAGAGGATGCTTAGCCCAGGCCTTGCCCTTATAAAATGGAGGGTGTCTATACTGCCATGCATCACCCTAACTTGTCCTGTCACCTTCACAAAGAACTCTAAAAATTCCAGCCCGCTGCATGGCTTCCTCGGTAAGAGGAAGAGGGGGTTAAAAATGACAGTGCTTTATCTTTATGCCAGGGCTACCTATTTCAGTGTCACGCAATAAACTCATCCAGAAATGGACACACAGGGCCTGCTCTAGCCTACATCTTGTTTGAGCCTTGGGTCTTCCTGCAGAGGCTGCCTGTACTTTACTATTACCCATAAAATAGGAGCTGACCACCTCTTATGGCTGAAATTGCACCTGTTCATTTGGCTGGTCTCTGATCTGAGATCACGCTGGCAGAACTGTAATAGGTTTTATAGGCACCAGTAGTTGAAAGCACAGACAGCTTACCAACAAAGGATTTTTCAAAAATCATTCAAAAATATACACATATGGATTATGAAGAGATGTCCATACATTGAAATATGCAAATATACAAGGCAGGTTATGCTGGCCAACTCTTAAACCTATATATCATTTGTTTTGGATGACCAAAGGGAATCTATACACATATATAATTATATATAGTATACTGTATCAATATAGTATCACTGTTATTGATATACAGTATACTGTATAGTATACTGTATCGATACAATAAAGAATGTATATAAGGACATTAGATAAAAACATAAAAGATACTTTCAATTCATGAAAACATTTAACACTGAAGTAACAATTCATTTCCAAAAATAATTTTTGAAGTGGCCTTTATGTATTTGTACAGTATATTGAAACCAAAGACTGTGGATTAGTGAGTGAGATGACAACATTTCAGATTTAATTGTACATACATGTGATATACTGTTAGGAAACAGTCTCCTTCTAACCTTCAGAAAAGGATCTAAATGTACCATTTAATATAGCATTACTCCATGGGGACATTGGATTACTCAGATTGAGACCATTGAGTCGCCAGTCATTTTTATGGCCATATTTTATTGCCGTTCTTTAAATCTAATGGAAAAAAATACCATGAAACAATCGATACCTTTTTCATTGACAGTGAAGGTTAAGCACATTAGAAATGACACAGTTGTTCTTGTTTAAAATTGTGTTTCATGTTAGCGGCCTCAAATTGCCCAAGATGGATGCCATGTCTCCTGGCTGGAAAGTCAACTGCATTGTCTCCAGAGATGAGCACAAAGAGGGGAACCTGTAGACAAGCCGGACTGTTATCCATCACATCCCTTTATTGGATCTAACGTCTGCCCTTCCCTCGAGTCAAATGCCAAACTGCAATATAAGGAACCATCACTATGAACAAACAAATGGAATCACCATTATCTTGTTGAAAGCTAATGATCACCCAGTTGTTGCCTAGACGATGGGGTGTATGCATTAACCCGATGGAGAGGAACATACCGTTGCTTAGAAATGCATAAAGACCTTTGCTGCTAAAGATGGTAACACTAAACAAAATGGCCTGAACTGCAGTCACACATGCTACAGAAAATATTGCTGTTAAAACCAAATGCAAGGCTCTGTCTCGTATTAAGCAGGTAGAAAGTGTTGTGCTGTATGTTTAAAGTGCCATCTACACAGGAATCAGTTAGTCTGTCTCTCTGTCCATCTATCTGTCTGTTTATACCTGCCTGTCAATGCATTTGCCTATTTTTCAATCTGCCTTTCCATCTCTGGGAAAAAAGACATTTATTATTGTGAGATTAAACCCAGGTAAAGTATTTGGTTGGACCTAGTAGATGGCCTTTTCCAAGACGAGCAGACGAGCGCTTCATAACCTCCCTCAAACATTGAAAACAGCCATGGGTGATGAGACAGTTATGTGGAACACTTCAGCTGATTAGAACATGGGTTGCTGGTTGGTTTTTTGTTTTGCTGTTGCGCTCCCGCAGAAAACTGCCCTACGGATAAAGTCTTGCGTTGTATCAGCTGTCTGAAAGTGTGATGCCTGGGTCCCTTTTCATCCACACCCTATTGAAAAGACAATCTTGTCTCGGAAGCTGTAAAACCTCTCCTAATGGAAACATGATACCCCTATAAGTGAGGCACTAGATTTGAGTGAAGCTTATCTCAGGCAGCTATCTCCAAAGGAACACATATTTCTGTAGAGGAAACTTAGAGACTGCCATTGAGCCGCAGTACCTGGGAGGCCTCGCCGACTATTTCCTTCCCGCGATTGCATTAAAAGATAACCGCCTACGCAAGTCCGACTGTATAGATTGCTCTCAGCCCAGGAGAGTTTTGATCATTTGAAGAGTGATAAGCAAGTCTGGCCAGTGCTTCTGGAGGATCAGCCGCGGACGGCCGGATCAGAAGTGCCCCTGCTGAAGTGTTTACAGGGCTTGGCGGTAGCTGTTGAATTTTTGATGCGAGGACTTGCGAGGCCTCGTGGAAGTGGGCAGAGGGACCCGAGGCAACCGCAACCCATAGACACAGAATTATCAGGATGGTCCAAGGCTCTAACTGCTGTCTTCTGATCCCCCACTGTTTTGGAGTGTTCCACAGTGCTTCTCCCCATAATTGTTTCAGGTGAGATGTTTTCCTCTGGACGCAAATGTGGATAACACCCTTTAGATGACCTTCTGTATGGAAAAATCGAGTGCGGTGAAAATGCTCTTCAGAAGAGATCCTGTCCACTTATTTTGAATAAAGATATTCCATATTAGCATTCAGCAAACAGCATGAGAACTTATGCACAGGACACAATTCCTTCACATCCTACTATCGCAGTGCCTTCAACCACATAATAAAACATTTAAATCTGACGTTATCCAATATGACACAACCATCACTATTCATGAGTATAATTATTTAATTATATTTCAACTCAAAACCATTGAGAGGGGATGTGCCAAGTACTGGGCATGATGGCAGCAGGATACAAATGGCATGACTGTCACCATCTCTGTCACAGGTTCCTGTAATTCTGCGACTCCTTTCCCTTTATGATGTTGTATAACAGATAAATATTAAATCAAACAGGAGCCTGCATTTTATTTCAAAAATATAAACTTTAAATCAGGTAACAACAAATCCCTCTTTTTGAGGGGTGGCGTCAGGAATCTGGTAACACCCTGTTAACGAATCAAAAACCCCATGGCTCAGGTTGCCGTCTACTTTTGAGTAAAATAAATAAATAAGTAAAATAGATAAGAGAGGTGTGAACGGTGTGTGAAGTGGATGTGATGATGGCCTGCTTTAGGGGAGCGGAGGTAAAGCGAGAAGGGCGGGAGCTATTATGCTCAGTGTGATTCCCCCCTCCCATTATTTTCATAACCCCCGCTCCGACAAAACAGCACCTGGCCCGTTTCGGGATCCCTCTTTTTTCCATAATGGAAATGGTGGTGTTGCGGTGTTGGCGGTGTTGGCGGTGGCGGGGTGGAGAGGACGCCGGCGGTGTTGCCTGAATGCGCTGTAACGCCGCATGGTGAGGTGCTCGCTGGGTTTGACTAGTAAACAGGCTATTTTTGCCTGCGGTGATTTGTCACGCTCCCGCAGAGGGAAGCGGAAAATAACAGTCCCCGGCTGGTGGCGGGACACCCCGTGATTTGAACTGATTGTGTGTGTTGCAGGGGATAAACGGCTGTTGTTCCGTTTTTTGAACTCATGTATGTACAGTCGAGGTAAACGCCTCATGTTGCCTCCCGCGAATCTGGTCAGGGGATACTCGGAGGTTTGAAACTGAACTCCACTGCTGTTACTTTGAGTTTAAAGGATTCATATGGTTCAGCTTGTCCAAGAGGATCTGGTGTTGATCTGAGCGATACCTTAACAGCAGCTATAAAGAGCACAGGGGAGGAGCATTTCCTGTGAGAATTGACTGAGATCAATTCAATGGCAATGTACCAGCTGTTCCACCATGACCTTTGTGAACCATTATGAAAAGGGACAATATTCTTACAATCTAAGCTCAACACTTTGTTAGTTGAACGAGAAGGTAAGCTATTAGTGAGCCACCCTAACTATGGGGTCTCCTGGGATTTTAGTGAAGGATCCAGGTAACACAACAAACAGGATGGGAATCCAACAGTAACACTTTATTTGCCAGCTGGTAATTTTTTTGCTCTAGAAGCATTGTAGCATACTTCTTCATACCGTCTCTTTCCAGTGAAAGCGGTTCATTAAAAATTCCAAATACAACATCATCTTCCTACATGTCCCATGAAACGCATACTAGAGTATTCTCACATCTTTGTAAGCTCCATCGGAGCTGACAGCTACCTGTAAGAGATCTGTCAATACTGATTATGAGCTGCTGGGTGACAGGGAAATGTTGTATGTCTGACATTGGCTCCTGGGTAGAGAGCAGGGAAACCAGGAAAGACTGTGTGACTCTGGTCCCTGCACTCTGTGTTCTGATTTAAATGACTCCTACAAGGCCAGGGAATGTCTGTCTGAAAAAACAATCAGCACTTTACCTTACAATCAGCATTAATCACACCTAATTTGAACTTCAAATTAAATTTGAATTAAAGTTTTTAGGTGTAATATGTAATTCCGAGCACCAAGCACATACCAGGAAAATGTCCCTGTGAAACCTGAGTCATAAATGTGTGGGATATTCAACCAATTGGCTTTATTCAATCATAACAGGAGAGGGAAAGCAATTCCCTTCTATTTGTAGGGAATCTTAGCTCTATAATCGTATCCCCATCATTTATACAGGAGCACTGAATAAACTAAATTGTCTAGGTATGAACAGGTGGCAAGATAAAAAATGAAGGGAACTAAAATTGAAAAAACAGAAAATACTCTGTTCTGTTCAGTGTTCTCTGTGCTTAACATTGGACCATTAGGGTCAGCCAGTGCAATAGCCCATGTAATCTCCTGGACTGAGGAGAACAATTAAACTTCATGCCACTGGAGAGACCCCTGGAAACTGAAATTCCGGAGACAGGGAAATTGATGCTTACTTTCTGCTTTTTCTTTTTGCGTTGCTGTCTTTAAAGGCATCGTCTCTCCTGCTAACAGATTCAGACCTAAACCGCAGTGTAATACATACCATTACCTGGTGCACATTCAAGCAACAAATAAAGCTAATACAGACCTCTGATTTCTTCTTTTACTTGAATTTGATTGATCATTTCTGCATTCAGTTTCTATATACAAGCTATGCATCAATCTGAATCTAGACATGCTGCCCCATACTCTGTGGCATTCAGTGTACTTTAATATCTGTTGTATAAGAGCTTTGGAACAAACACAGCTTTGCTGCAGTGATATCTGGTATTGGCTATAGAATTGACATGAATAGAAATGACCTTGGGAGGGTCCTAAGGTAGGGCAATTGAAATTGTTATCAGTCAAATTTATACCTTACAATTGACCTATGCTCTAATATGCAATGACATGAAGGGCACATCTGACAATATCAGAGACTGCAAATCATTTTCATGTCCACATTTCCTTTTTAAAATGTGCATTTGTTTCATGGGGGAACATTATGACTGGTGTCAGAAAGAGGACAGATATAAAAACAGGAGAAAATAAAGGGTGTTAAAGGGCAGCTCTCGGAAAAGTTGTTGGTAGTTCAGCTTACAACTAACACTTTCATTTGCTATGAACACTAGCAAGTCTTGGCATGTTTGTAAGTATTTGTAACCAACAGAAATAGTTGACAGTTTACCAGTCCAGCACTGTTTTCTTATAAAACCAACCCATAGCATCCGGCAAATATCAACAATTGAAACACCTTGCAGGACTCCCTTATTGAGTATGTGGTAGAGGTTTGCTAAAACCTTTTTGATTGAATTAAAGAGTGATTTCAGAATTTCTTTTGTTCCTGGATTCCAGCTGAATTCCATTCAGTGTTTTCTGGCCCTGTGACTGTACCCTTACAATAAAGTTCCCCCTCAGAATAAAGTAAAGACACTGCAAATGTTTCATCTTTAAATTATGTCATTATGTGACATGTCAGCTATGAACATGTTCAAAGGATCTCTGCATTCCTTTGATATACATATGTAAAATAGACCAAACAGGTTCAACAACATCAAGCACATCACATCAGAAAGACAACTCAAAATGGAATGTATAACAAGGCAACACAGTCCGTGTCTTTTTTACAGTCACTTTCCTGTAAACCATTCCCTGAAATGGGGGAAAACACACCAGACGAGACACAAAACAATACTCATAGTCTATTTAAGAGGGAAACTGTGTAGTGTGTTTGGGCACGGCACTAAGATGGAAGATTTTCTTACAAAGATCTTGCCCCCTCGTCATTTCCCCTGCTCCTTCCCACCTCTGTGTGGAAGTAATCAAGTGTGACATGAGAAAATGCACAGGCTCCAGTCCTCCTGCTGCCTGTCAAATGTCCCCAGCAGTCCGATGCCCGAGTCTCCACAATGATCTCCCCCCCATCAATTTTGCACATGAACATCAAAATTCCATTAGACCTGCTCACAAACACCTCCGGCCCGCAGGCCCCTGGCTTGACCTGACTCCGCACTCCGGCTGGGCTCCGTGGGCCCTTGCTGGTTCGAGCCAAAGGATTTTTCATCCGCTTTTCTCGTGATGATAATGAAAATTAACTCACAATGGCTCACTTCTCTGGAGATGTTCTACTGCTAACTGGGAACGGGGGAGTCTGAGTGGGAGGAAAGTTGAACCAGAAAGGCCACTTTAAAATATGTTAGAAGCATCTGGCAGGCTTAAGGTGACAGTCACTGGAGAGCCAGATTGGCATCAAGCACACACTTCATGAAATGGGTGTTCATAATATCAGTGGGACTGGTCAGATTCAAAAGGCCTAATGCGAATGCACACATGGCAATGGCCGTATACTCTGACCACACTCTGTACACAAGTGACCTAGGGGAGAGATACTAAATCTCCTCATTAGTTTTGGTTTTGGTATTTCTTGGGCATTTAATAATTACATTAATTTATTAACTAATTTACTTTACATTTTTTTCTTGACAATCCTGAGCAGTTCAGGGTGGGATTTTGGTTTTGACGCATATCTGCATTACAATTATTAGTCGTAGACACATAAGAACGAACGTTGATTTAAAACAGGGAGGCAGGTGACTGCAAATGCAGCATAACAAAGTTGTCTCAGGGGGTTATTTATGCATAAACTTCAGAAATACAAAACAGTCTATTATCATTCACTTTCATCACATGCCCCAGGTCAAAGCCATTGTGGAAAATAATGTGAGTTTCGGACAGATTTCTGTCATGTGTGATTTGGTGGCTTCAGCACACAGATTAACCATGTGGCAAAGTCAATAACCTATCCCTAAGTCACAGTTCTTACATCAATTTTACAGTAAAAGATGCAATGAATGGATGATACCAGAAAATTTTCATATTGACCACAATTGACCACAACGGAAATATTGACTTATTTGAGAGCTTTCTGTGTATGAAAGTATGAATTTTTTTTTTTTACAAAATAATGTTTATATTAATTACAAAAATTACTCAATAATTATTTATTAAAAGGTCTGGAACTCTACATAATCATTAATGACTTACATAATGCTTGTTTCAATACAGCACGTGTACACTAAGCAGCAATTCAGGTTGCTGCTGCTCCTGCAATGTAATGTCGCAGCTCTGTACCCTGCCTGTGGACATTAATGCCGGCGAAAATTAACCAGATCCTATGGGAAACTAGCTGATGGATGGGAACGCTAGCTGTCATAATATTTGTTTCAATTAAATGGGCATTCTTCAACTGGTAGAGCAGCAGGTGTTCCATGTCCTATTTACAAGTCCACTGTGAATTTTTAATGTCCCTCACCCCTGGGTTCAGGAAAGAAAGGATGATTTCAGCGGAGTGTCTCCATTCGCTGCCGTCTTAATAGTTTCCTGAACTAAAGCAAACAAAAGTCCAGGTATGATAGAATCTAGTGGTGGCAAAGTCTCAGCTGGGACCTGACCTGAACCCATTTATAAACTCTTTGGGAAAGGCTGAATATACAAGCATTAGTCGTGAATAGCTTTTAATATGCAACACACCATCTGTTTATACAATAGCTAGGGTAAGAAGCTGGACCTTATGCCATTTGCAGAATAAAAAGCCAGAGACGATGTGTTGAGATCCTGGATGCAATTTGCAAAACTGACCTTGTTTTGATTTCTTTTCTGATATCACCTGCTCCAGTGTCTTTTTCAAGGCTCCAGACAAATTAACTGAAATCACCCAGAATTGCATTGAAATTCACAGGCCTCCGAACACTGAACATTTTTGCCCTTAATGTCCAAGTGATTCACCATGAATCACCATGAAGTGAATAACTTCCCATTTGGACCACCCTCTCTAAGACTGTTCAGAGAAAAAGTAATCAATTGTTTCATTTAAATAGAGCCACCTCACACAAGTTATCAGCTCCCAATGCTAAACTAATTTTACTGAGACATAAAATCAACTTGTTGATAACTAATTGAATGAAAACATTAGAGCTTCCCACTAGACACTGACAGACACTGCAACCAGGAACACTCAGGACCCTCAATTATCAACTATCAAATTCATAATAAATTCACAATTACCCCTAGTTCAAAATAAAATATAGATAACTGCACAGATGTGAAAATTACAGCAACATATAGTATACATATAGTACAAACACAATTGGACATGAATATGTCTACACATCAGCTTTCTTGACGGGGTATTAAAGAGCTGTAAGAAGTATCTTCTGATACAGTGATGGTGTAAGGCCTTGCTCTTGACCCACCTTGAATATTGCATAAGGTCAGGTTAGCACATTTGCCTTGAAGGAAACCTTGCCTTGTACTCTTTTTCACAAAGGACCAACAGGAGCTCCTCGATTCAAAGATGAAATAGTGCAATTTCTTAAAGACAAAAGGTATTTTACCATTTGACTGACACCAAAATAGGTGCCCCTCATTGTCTATACAAAATGCATATTTGGCCATTGCTTGGTCAGTTCTGTTCTTTCCAATATTGAATCACATGATTTCAAACTGCGTAATGAGTGATACTGTAATACAGCAAGCTCTTAGTGGGGAGATGCACAGTCCCCCAGCAAGTACAGGACTTTCACTGATTCACTATGCTGAAGCTTGTGAAGTAATCTTTGAAACGTGAAGAAATAAAAAATGCATTTTAACTAAGAAAAGTAAATTGATATTTGGGAAAAGAGCAAATAATTGTCTCCTGTAACAATAACATGAAAAAACTATTAAAGCTAGGTGTACGTGTATGTGTGTGTGTGTGTATTTTATAGGAATGAGTACCTTCCAGCTGAAGACTGTTATAGTGAACTGTAAACAATAGACTGAAAGAAGGAACAAAAATTTTGAAACACAAGGATGTTTTCTCAAAGACCATTACATATATATTTTAGAAAGGGGTGGGGAAGAACAAGTGGAATGGACAGTGAGTTGGGTAGACAGGACAATGAAAGCCCCTTGCATTTGACAGCTGTTGACAACAGAGGCAGTGGTATCACACAAGAGGGGTCTGACCATGGTTGATTGCAAGAGAGCAATGGGGAAGGACAGAGCGAGAGACAGGGCTCAGGTAATTGCGGCATTTATTGTAACTTTGGATGACCGTGATAGGACACTCCTTCTGGTTTCCGTGACAACAAATCAGTCCTCCAAGCAGGTAAAAATAGGATCTAAACCCTGTGGTGGGTGCATCGTGACAGAGGTGCGCACCTCAGAGCAAAAGGGAAAGCGCCTCAGACCATAACTGCCGCTGTGCGCCTGTTGATTTAAGCTGAACTCCCAAAATGGCAGGTTTTTGAGCTGTCCTGGAGGGGTGGGTTAGCCCTGACAGAGACGCGAAGTGGTGATGGCAGAGTCCAGGGGAAGGGAGACAGAAGGCTGGCGACTGATGGACTCGATTCTGTCAGAGCGGCTCTCCCAGGAGCCACCGAGGCAGATGCCGTGCCAAGGACAGGGGCTGTTAGCGAACATGCAATGTGCATTTGTGACAGGACAGAGAGGGATTGAGAGAACAGAGAGAGAGAGAGCGAGAGCAGAGAAAGGAGGAAAAGAAAAAAGAACACAAGCAGAAAAAATAATGAAGGAACTATGATAAAAACAAAAAAAAAAGAGAAATGAAGGCTTGGTAAATGCTCGAAGGTCAGAATGAAACTGAAAAATTAAATGGGTATAAAAATAAAAGTGGGGGGAAAGAAACTGAGAGCAAAAGATACACCAAAAGAGACTAGAAACAGAAAGAGGAGAAAGTGAAATAAAGACAAAGAGAAGAAAAACATACAATAGGGCCTTTGATGTTTGCGCTAAAGTTTCTGCCTGCCGCTTGCGCCGCTCGCCTGATCTATGCCGCATGAGCGGGCATGCCTGGTGGCAGCATCAACAGCCCCATGCTGTGTTCATTCGGCTAGCACCTGGAGGTCAAGAACAAGAGTCCGCCCTCAATGGAATAAAGGTCTCCGCATTGGCTGCCCCGAGCTACCAGCTGTTACGACCCGGCACGTACCGCGCCGGCTCTCCTCCCTGCCCGGGCCGTTGTAACTCACTGGAGTGGCAAATTACTCCACACCTACAGCCGTGGCCCGACATTATGATTAATTTGACCGGTAATTTCTCCTGTTTTTCATTTTAATCGGCTCAGCCATTCTGCCGTGGCAGGCCTTTCAGATCTAATTAAGATAAATTCCCGCGCAACAGACTTGGCGGTTCTCCCCTCGTCAAATCCCCAAAGCTCCCCGGATATACGGATACCCTCCGTTCCAATCAATCAACTCCCACGAAATCCGCCGGGCTCCACCCCTCCGCAATCAGCCTGTGAACACACTTAGGCCGAAAGCACATGATTTCCATATTATTTTTCATAACTCTTATTTCACAGGCTATCAAGGCCCGCTATATTCTGCCTCTCTGCTCTGAGATGGAGTGGAATAAGGGGGGCGTAGGCAGTGCAGACATCTGTACAAGAGCCTTTTTTTTCCTTTTTGATCCCCTGACCTCATAGGTTATGTCTCAATTGTACGGCCTTCACAATGTGTGGGTTTATTTTGCAGGCAGCTTTGATAGTACAACAGAAAATCTATTATATATAAAAACCATCCATTGTATCTGTGTATGAGAGACATTAAATCCGACTTGTTAATGCTCTTTAAAACACGGACATTAACATACTATTTACTGGTGCTGTCATTGATCAGTTTATGGGTATAATGAAAAAGATCACTTGTAAAAGGCCTCATCTTCTTAATAACAATGCTGAATTGAAAAATTTGAATGGCGAGCACTTTGATTTCTAGGAAGATGTTAGTTCTACTCCCATTTGGTTACTGCAGTTAACTTGAATGGACATACATGACAGCCCTTAACTGCACAGAAACCTGGATCCATCTCTGCAAAGAAACAAAGCTTTCAGCAAGGAATCCAGACAGCTATTTCATCAATGAGAACTGCAGCGAAGGAAGTCCGCGCTAATGAGGAGCACACACGCTGCATGGCATCACCTTTTCAGATCAGTTTTCAACCTAGGCCAAGAGATGAGGGAGCCCCCCTGACCAGTGTACAGAATTCTGGGAAGGGAGTACAGTCTGGGGGTTGGGGGGTAGGGGGGCTCGGAGGCCTGGGCTAGCCGACACGTGGACGTGTCACCAGCTCAGGGGACGCTGGAACTTGGGGCCTATTAGGGCCCGGCCCTGTTTTTCTCTTTGGAGCAACACTGGTCTCTGACAGGGCGAAGAAGGGAGCAGACAAACAAATGGATAATCTCATCCCGGCCATCAAGATGGGCCCTCCACCACCCAATTAGGGCCTGACACTGACGAATGTGACTGAGGGGAGAGAGGCGATCTTGGACGGCCTCCTCCAGATATGAAATTGTGAGGAGGGGGGTTGGGGGGAGGGTTATAAAAGAAAATCATCATTAGAGTGACAGCCAGACAGACTGAGATGGAGAGATGGATAGACAGACTGAAAGAGAGACAACGAGGTCAACGGAAAAAAGAAACAGGACAGTGCTCAGTTTGAAGCAGAGGGAGCATCCAGAAAAAAACCGTTGATGGACTGCTCATATTTACTGATGATTTGAAGATCTGAAGCTGATTTAAAGGCAATTAGCCAACCTCATATTACACTCTTCACTTAAACTTGATATATTAAAGCACTGGACACATTTATAAGAATCTAGAGAATCGAGAATCAGAAGTGGAAGAAGCACAACCCAATTTAATGTAATGTACTGTAATGTAATATATATATATATATAAATATATATAAAATTATGTATGGCCACAGAAGCATGGGATTGAACAGCTTTGCTTGTAAACTGCTGATAACAATGTTGAAGTTTGATGCTAATGAATCCATATAAACCTAACTGCACTTTTCAAAGTTCAGATTCAGTCCTTACTAAACCATGCTAAACATTGAACAGGATCAGTGATGCTAATGCTGCACACACTTACCAGATTTGCCCTCTCAGTCAGCATTATTTCATTGATCCTGAAATGCATGTTATTCTGGAAACCCAAGAAATCAACAAGCTCAGATTTAACATTAAACAAATGCTCAGTGTAGTCGTTAATACCAGCTACAGGATTTCTAATCTTCAATGTACATAGTACATATGATATAGGGAGCCTCATTGGCAGGTATGGCTTTTAAAATATATATTTGTCAGCTGAAAATATATGTTGTCACTGATTGATTCACCTTTTATGATTGATTCCCTGTTTATTTGCTGCTGGGCCATATATCCTTCATATCTCTATGTATTAAAGTGATGACATTTGAGATAGCAAATTAGATTTGGGGGCCTACAATCATTAAAGAGCAATTTAACCTCCACACTGTATTTCCTCTCGATATTAGTTGGGCCCAACAGCTTCAATATAACATTTATTGTATCCAGACACTGCTCATCTGCAGTGTCTTTCAGAAAATTATGATAAAACACTGCCTAATTAAGTTTCATGGCCTCATCGCTCAAAGACATCATGATACGATTCTCGAAGCAATATACCTCTCATGTTCATTTTCTTTGTGCGTCTGAAAACCATCTAGCGGGAGACTAAAGCCTAAACCATTTACTTTCAATTTCATTTTCTTTTCGGAAGACATGACAGCAGTCCAATGTATTTCTTCAGAAACAATATTTTTTAGTCTGGTTTCCTGGCACAAATGCAATCATTCGGAATTACCTTCCCCTCTTATGACAATCACTCTGCTGCCCAGCTTGTTGGAAAATATTTTTTTCCCCAGACAGATTGTGAATAATGTAAAAGGATGAACCAAAACTGAAAACTGGAATGTATTGAGAGGGTGAAATTCAAGCTGTCACTTTCAACAGCCCCCCAACACACACACACACACACACACACACACACACACACACTCTTCCTGAACATAAGCCTTCCCTAGAAGCACCAACATGGACACCTTTATGCTTAAAGACTTTAAGACAGCTTTATGCTTAAGTCATACCCTTTGGTTACTGTAATTCAGCTCTGTTTTTTGTAGAAGGATATTTTGTAGTTTTCAGTATTTTTTATCTTCTCCACACATTTGCAAGGAGCAATGTCCCACCTGATTTAATCAAGTGTCATGTTAGATAAAACTGTGATCCCTTCACAAAGGCTCTTGATTATATTGGTATAGGAGACACAACATGCTCATAAAATTAAATACATGCAATAAACAAAACAATGAATAAAACAAAAACACTTAGCAGATAAGTCAATGAAACTGCAATGCTTTAACATTTTCAGATGTTGATTTTCATCAGTTTCTGTTCTCTTTCATTACTTACAGTATGTTTTTTGTTTTACATTTGCTGATGATCAAAATTATGAAAAAGGTATTGATTCCATAATCATAAATCCTATTGAAATTTAAGACAAATTCACTTTGTGGTTGGACTGACTTGCCTCCCAAGTGTCACCCCATAGCACCGTGTCATTCATAATGAGCAGTCTAATCTTTAGAAAAAAACACAGCCATGGATATTGTATATAGTGACCAGATTTTGGGAACCTGTTTATGCAGAATATCTGTGACGGAACATTTGCGGACACCGCCTTCACTGTAGCTCTGCGCTCAGCGTGGGGCGGGGTTGGCGCTCTCACCTGGAGGGGCGTGGGCGGGGTGAGGGGCGAGGGCAGGCTCCGAGGGGGCGAGTGGCTCTGCGTGGGAGGTGGCGAACTTCTGGGGCCCTGGGATGCGGGTAAGGGGGAGAAGGATGAGGGGGAGTGCTGCTGGCTGGGTGAGGCTCGCTGATGCTGGGATGACTGCTGGTTTGCGGGCTGAGAGAGGGTTTGCCCCGGGTACTGCTGCTGCTGTTGCTGTTGCCGCTGCTGCTGCTGCTGTTGCAGATGCTGTTGCTGCTGTTGCTGCTGCCGCTGCTGCTGCTGCTGTTGCAGATGCTGTTGCTGCTGCTGCTGTTGCCGCTGCTGCTGCTGCTGTTGCTGCTGCTGCTGTTGCTGTTGGTGCTGCTGCTGCAGCTGCTGGAGCTTCTGCAGGTGCTGGAGGCGGGAGTTCAGGGATGAGGTAGCTGTCACGAGAAAGATTGAGAAAAGAAATTCGGGTGATGGCGATTTAGGGATTTCCACTAAATAAAGGGCTCAAGTGGTAATTCCTGTGCATGACTTGTAGTTGAAATGAATCAAAAACGATTAGTGAGAGACGGACAAAGCACCTGAAATGTAAATTCTCTCACAGTCTCTTGCTGAAATTCATTACACAAAGTTGACTGCAAAGCACGCTGTGCTTAGATTGAACAGATGCCCTGGCTGTGTGCAGAGGAAATTGGGAGTGGGGGGGGGCGCATAGACCAGAGTCAACGGAGTAGCAGTGGGGGAGAGGGGGAGGGCGGGAATGACACCTCAAGGTCAAGCCACGGAGCGACTGATCAACCATTCTGTCAGCATTCCCGGGTCTTAGCCGTCATCCCGTCATGGCTGCGCCTTAAGAACGCGGCGGCACTGACAGCGCTCATCAGCGGGGGGGCCAACCGCCGGTCAGAGGCGAGGCCGCCGCGGGGAGGCTTTCCCCCGCACGCCTCGCAGGTTACTTAGGCGACCAGGCGGGGGGTAGAGCAGACCTGGGGAAGATCAAACCGCGAGACCAGCCACCTCACCACGGCAGCTCAGCTTTACACATACTGAGAAGTGGGCACAGCAGAGAGAAGATCATCTGAACGGACTTAACCATGTGATAATCTCAAGTTCTCTCTCGAAATCTAACCGATTTATTTCTAAAATGTGTACTGTTGAGTATTACTGATACAAGAAAAACTCCTTTGATAAATTATATGAAATGTTAGTCATAAATTAATATAATGTTACTCTGTTACAAATACATACATTAATGCAGTGTAATGTAATGTAATTCTAATCAGTGCTTTGGTAAAATTGATATTATCCCTATTAAAAAATGAATAAATAAAAACAATATATTCATGCACAAATTGCCCTTGCAGCTCCAGTACAGCAATTTTGGGACTACCATGACTCCTAGGAGCTACCATGCAACAACACATTTTTACAAAGTAACCATGTAGTTATGTGACGTGTGTAATTTCACAGGTTGTCAGAACAACCCTGTTGATCCTGCTGATCCTAATTCCAGCCTATAATGATCAAATCAAAAGGCCTTCCCCTGATTATATAACTTGTTTAGCAATGGAAAACTGTACGGAAGTTGCACATTATTCCCTCGCAATTACAGTGTAACCAAAATTAAAAAGTAAGATTAATAGAAAATGTGGTCAAATTTAAAGCGAAAAATGAATGAAAAATATAACCAAAATGTAAATCATAATTTGTTTTTTGTGTATCTCTGTCCATTTGGAGTGTATATGTAGCAGACTGTAACAAAGAAACAGTAACATGCTTTATGACATAAGGAGCAGGGATAGGAGACAAAAAGATTTTATATTAGATATTAATGTTTAATTTAAATTTAATTGGAAAAGACTGGCTTATGCTTTTCTTGGTTTTTGGAAGATAAGATTATTCAGCATTTCTACAATGAGAACTGCTGCCATTGATTGCCATTCCATTTAGTAGTAGTAGCAGAATTGGGAGTAGAAGGAACAGCACAAGTACAAGACCACGCTACATAGATAGCTATGCAGAAATTACCAGATTAAAAGTATAATACATGCTCAGAAATGCATTGGCATTTCCTGGTGTGTAAATATAATGGCTGCATAACACACATTATATCATTTATAATGCTTTAGAATGTTTGATGCTGGCATTAATATACATTTGTAATAGCTTATATTTACACTTACAATACGTAATAAAAATATACTTAAACCACTAGCACAGCAATGTATCTATGCACTCCATGGACATACTGTAAAGCAATACACTTAAAAAGTGTTAATTAATGAGAAAATGCCAATTATTTTAGTCGTAACAATGGAGCTACTGGGTACAGCCACGGTGCCAATGCATGATGGAAAATTTGCTTTGAGACACTAATCCCTTTTTTCAGAAGAATTTTAAATCGACTCCTCCATTGACAGCTTGACACCGCTCTGGGTACTGCACTATGAATTAAATATAATCTGCACTCGAAAGCCAGGAGTCCAGCTTTTGCTCGAACGTCAGGGGCAAGTTCTGACAGGACCAGATGATCATGTTCTATTGTACTTATTTATTTTACGAGGGGAATGGAAGATTTGGAGTGATGTCGCAGTGACAGAAACACACACACACACACACACACACACACACACACACACACACACACACACACACACAGAAGCACACATACAAAAGAGGGAAAAGTTCTGTCGGGGAATGATCTGACCCAGGGGAAGATCAGATCTGATTGGAGGGTTTTCTCCGTCTCCGTTTCTCCCTTCCTCCGGGCCGCGCAGCTAAAGAAAACCCAAAGAACGACGACAGGAAAGGAAAACAAATTTGAGTGCTGCGGCTACAAGCCCCGAGTGAGCTTGTTATGTGGCGGCTCTGCAGGTAACTGTATTCCTTAACAGCAGTGCTTTATAAATTCTGTCATCTTGTTAAGACCGTCAGGACCGCTGACCCTCCCGCCCCGGCTAACAAGGCGCGCGTTTCTTTGAGCAATGCTCTTCGAGAGCGCCGGCAAAGCAGGGAATTTGGCAGCTCCCGCAAAACTAATGGCATCTCCTACCGCAGGCCCTGAATGAAAAACAGAGGAGTTTGGACGAAAGGGACAGAGGAGACAAGGCAGGGATGTACCCCTCGATTCTCGTTAATTCTTGTTTCCCCTCTTGTTGTACAGCCTTAGGGTCATATTAACACTTTAGGTCTTCCCACCAGCCCCACCTCACAATGGGACACTAAATCAACTGAGTAAAGCAACCTTAGCCGGATAAACGTCCTAAGTGTCAATGGCAAATATGTTAAATACGTTCATATTGTTTAAGAATGCAAGGGTTTGATGACTTCGAACAGCGCGTTTTGCGATCTGGCTCAGGAGAATGGTCTTGTTTTTAGGGTTGGTGCAATTGTTCATCACCAAGAAAACTAAGGAATTCAGGAAGGGGTACATGTATTTTTTGTGGGATTCGATAAATTAGATGTTAATAAAACAAAGATTACTTATCAAGGTCAGAACCTCTGGAATGAGGACTGGCCAATATAAAACTAAAGTGTGTTAAATACACAACCCTGAATATTTTAATGTATGTCAAATATGTGTGACAATGCATTGAATATGTTCCAAAAATATTGCTTATTGCCACATTCTTAGAATGCAAAATATGTGACCTGCTCAAAACCAGTCACTTTGGACCCCAAGATGCATTTTGAGTTTTACCTAGAGTTGAAAGGGGTGAAACTCAGCTCCCTACAGATACCAATTTTATTTCTCAACTCAAAGCGAATGGCACACTGTTACCTGCAGTTCCAGAACAGTGGCTTTGAGAAAAATACCGCCAAAGTCAAAATCAAAGCCAAAGGCTATATATAATCTCTTGTGCTTGCTAATTTGCATCCAGTTACATCCAACTGATTTTGATAGAAAGCATCACATGTTTTGTAAAATATATCCAACATATGCATAATATGTACAGTAGCCATATGAAAATAGCAATAACTGATATATTGGGTATTATAAGCTGTATAATTTGATATACATTCTATTTACATAAAATATATATGTATATATATCTGTATTATGCATATATTTGATTTGATCATTTATTATGGTGACATATATTACTTTTTAACAAGGGAGAAACAATAAATGCATGTTTGATTTCTTTTCAATCCCAATTCTCACATCTCCCACCGCCCCTTCAGTGTTCATTCCAATTGTAAGCAACTACAGTCAAAGCGCGGAAAGCAAAGCTGTAATTCTTTATGAAGCAGCCGGCGAGATTGATTGTCAGAGGTCAAAAGGCTAGGTCAAGCGTGGCTCATTCGTCGGAGGAATGTCATTTTTGCTTTGTCTGCGGCAGGGGAGGCTGGGGAGAAGCGAAAGCGCTCCCCCCTGCTCATTACTCCGAGAACCGGGTTCCGTTCCCCGCCGGCGTGTATTAACTGAGCCCGGCCTCACGTCCTTCTTTCGCCTCTCATCTCCGTTGCCTCCGCTCCGATTTTGTTTCCAGGAGTGTCTCTTTTCTTGTGTCTCCTCGCCTCCTCAGTCTTGGAAACCTGAGACTCAGCGAGGGGGCTGGTGTTGTTTTTGCCTGCCTTGACGGGTGTCAATTGAGTCCTCGTACATTCGAGTGTGTGTGTGTGTGTGTGTGTGTACATGTATGTTTTTGCGTGTGTGCCTGTGTTCATGTCTGCACGTTCGTGCATGGGTGGGCGTGTTTGTGCACTTTAATTCAAGCTCCATAACAGCTGTTATTTCCCACCTGGGACCAGGCCGACTTGCAAAGGTATCATCAGTGATGATGGTACGGTTCCTATGGAACAGGAGTGGTGAGAGAATTGTTGATTGCACTGAAGAGTTGTTACGGGGGTGCTACGGTAAACACAGCCTCCCTGGAAGAGAGCACACCCCAGTCTTCATCCTCCTCGATCCTGCCTTTACGTGACAGCTTTACATAATGCCCCTGCTGTTGCCGGAGCGTTGAGCAGACCGGGTCATTTATATTGGACTCACATCGCTGTTGAACAAATTAGTTGAAAGGAGTATCACATTTCAGTACTCCTGAGTCTGGCCCTTGGTCCTTGTAACCCTTGTTTATTTCCTGCTTGGTCCACAAGGTCTGACATCTGAAGCGAGTCACCCTCCATAACCGCTGGGGTCAGCAGGTACGTAAAAATAATCTGCCTCCTCTTGATGGCACGCCTCCAGCACTGTTGCTGTGAGATGTCCTCAAAACCCGTGAGCAGTTTTTTGCTCGTTGCCCAACATGCCTCTCACATCAAAAGACGATTTTCACCAGGTAAAAAAAAAAAAGACCATTCTGTTACTTTCAAGGGTTTCGTGGCACCCTTTCCACTGTCTCCATGCATATTTTTCAAGTGGCCCAGCTTGGGGCGATTTCTGTACTGTGGCTTTTTAAACCGTACTGGAAAAGAAATCCACATAATGGCCTTGCGGACCGACCCATGGGCTTGTCCTGAAATCGTGTGAGGTGCGATGAGATTCTGACTGGGAAAGTTTGGGAGATGTGCGGGACAGTTAGCAAACCCCAGAGGCTTCATTGTCCCTTCTGTGTTGTGTCGCACCTGTCAAAAACAAGCTCATCAGATTTTGCTTCCATGCACCTGAAAAAGGAATGCAACTGGACCATGAGTCTGAGGGATGCTGGGTAACATTTTGGTTCATCGGTTTCTTTGGACTAAAAAAAACCCCTGACTTACTTTGAATTTTCAAAATAGCGGATTCTGAACTCACGTACTGGGGAGGGGAAAAAACATTGCTGTACTTCACAACATCTTCGCCAAACAGTGTGCTACACAGTTATGGCAAAGAAGATATCCTAAGGATTCCTGCTGTGCAGTGTATGCCATTGCCATAAAATCCTCCCCTTAAAGGAAGAGGTGGGGATAAAAACAAGGCTGTATCTTAAAACATTGAACATCCAGTGTTTCAGCAGCGCGTCGGAGGGGCTTAGAGGGAACAAAACGAAGACAGAGACAACTGTCAAGTGGGCTTACGCACTAAGGTCTATTACTTGTTGGGATCTAAGGAGAGAAAAAAAAAAAAAACCTTCCACTTTGTGGTGCAGGATGATATCAGACCATCTTGTACAATTCCAGCTCCCGCGGAGAGGGGGGATTTGAAAGTATTGGGTACGACTCCATCAAGATGAGAACGGAGGAAGAAAAAACAGCACATGAAAAGGGGAAAAAAAGAGAGGCGGACGGCCTACGCTTTTGATGTTTCACCCATTGATTATCTCTGCGCTCCCCGGGAGGAGAGACAGCTCCTGCCTCACCCCCCCACTCGATCTCGGCGAGATGGTGCGGGAGAGGCGAGGGAAGCAGCAGCAGATGCCACCGATATGGAAATGATAGCAGCGCACCTTTCGTGCAAGATGACTCGGTGGACCCTCTGCCCTTTGTCCTTCAAGCCGGCGTGAAAGTCAGTCCCGACACCCACAGACAGGCCCCGCACCGCCGTGAAAGCGGCCCTCCCTCGCCAGCCATGGATCGTCAGACCAGGGAAGGGACTGAGGAGAGGGTGTCTCATGCAAAATGCATGTTTAAGTACAGCCGTTTCGGGGAAGATCAATATGTTACATTTGGTGCACAGAACGACTGAGTGTTCCCTGGCGGATATAAACAGACCCAGGGGCTGCTTTTTTGTACCTAGCCAGAGGACTGTCAAAAATGCCACCTTTGTCTTGTGATAACACCTTTCTTTAAAATTGCTTCAAGAAATTGCTGCGGTACAAGAGTCATTTTACTGTGATGCATGTGTGCACCCAGTGGGGAACTCTGTAACCTAAGAGATAGCCCCTGTGCGCTGTGCAAAGATCAGATCTCTGAATGTAACTCTGACCTTAAGCCTAAACCACTTAACAACAATGCCTGCCAAATAAAAGCTGCATGTGGCAGGCTATTGACATGCTTTGGTTATCTAGTGTATCGGCTAGTTCAAACATATTCTAAGACTCCTAAGTTATTTCCTTGCAAGCTAGTTAACTATATGAACCGAATAAATGGAGCCACAGTCAACACATTTTCAAACATAAGATTAACAGTGAATTTAACAGAATCTGTTAAACCCACATACTCACACACAATTGACATTTAGCATCATATAGTTGCTAACCCACATCAGCTATCTGTTCAGTGATGGAGATTTTGTCATCTCAGGACAGAGGCCTTCCATTGTTCCCAACATGCCATCAAGCCCTGACTTGTTCAAATGACTTTTGCGTGGCTGGTGACTTAGGCCTATGTTAATTGGTAATGCACTTTAGTTCTACTCAACTGTAAAAATGCAATGCAGACAAATCCGTATTGAATACATTTGTATACAATGAGGCAAACATTCATTTTGTTGTCAGTTTCAAAGATATGCTTCATTCTCCATACAGACCAGCTCAGTTTAAAATTTCACTTTATTCTATCAATTTTCTTTTACCAACACTGGAATTTTGGGTTTTCTTGTTTCAATCCGTCTCTGCTTTTTAAGTACAAGCAGCGGTTACATTACCACATAATCTCCTCCATTCGTTGTTTATACAGAAAGACTGCTTTTTTCGTCACTTCAGTGGTTTTCCCTGAATAGCGAGATATTTGAGTGTCTAAAACAATGTATGATGAATGAAGTGCTAGGCTGTTTCCCCGCTTATCACGTTCGCGGAGCGGAGACGAGTTCAGCTGAGGGCGCCGCCGGTAAATGAAATTTTCCTACAGGACAATATATCATCCGAGGAAATGTATGCACCTGCATTTCAAAGCGCTTTCTCCGGTTGCGGACAACGTACGGGATGCGCAGAAGAAAGGACCGCAGACGGCAGGCGAAACAGTTTCCAATCAGCTAAACTATCCTTAAAAAAAATCACATTGGATTGAATGTGGAATCACCCGTGTTAAAGTGAAATCGCTCCATGATAAGCCCGCTTTATTTTACAGAACGTTGCATAGGTGCTTTTATTTGTGCATGTGTAAACCCTTTACATCGTTGGATGGATGCTACGCGCATCCTTCATGGTATGTCTAGAGTGTTGTCTGTGCCTCAGGAATTATCAGGGCTGATCGATGGTGTGACAGGAGACTTTAAAATGAAGGAGACGCATAATGCATTATGCATCACAACCTCATTTCTTGTTGCACCCAAGCACATGCCAAAATATTACAAATGCAGAAATATATATGTTAATGTTCCCTGCTGCATTATACTCTGTAGAGAAATTTAGTGTAACGGTGCAGGATAACTGCCAGAATAATTCTAGACTTATGTGATTTTATTTCTAGGACCACTATTAGCCACTGATACCCTTAATTTGGAGATTTTTAGACAGAAACTCGTATCCCATGTTTGCATAAAATAATGTCTTAAAATGATTTTGGCATTTTTACAAATAAAGTTTTACAATGAATATAACACTATCAGTTTGAGGTCTTTAATGCTGGACTGTTCAAATACCATCTGTATTCAAATAACCTGAGCATCCATGTATATATACTGTATATACACAGTACAAAAGGCAATGTGTATAAATGTAAATGAATAATTTAAGAATAATATATGAATCCTCCAATAATATCTATGTTCAACTCAAATCACAGGGTCGAAGCAAATTCGTTTGAGATTTAGATTTTTTTTTTTGGTTTGAAAAACAAAATACATTTTAGATTACAAAAGACAGCAGAGAGAAAGAGCAAATAAAGAGAAAGAAGAAAGAGGGAGTGGGGAGAAAAGCGAGAGGAGAAGGTGTCTGAGACCGGAGACGGGCGAAGAAGGGGAGGCTCAGACAGATGAGAGTATGGATCGGACCCTGGGGTGGGCAGGGACAGACTGCGGTCTCCTAAAGCTCGGATGTACTTAACACCACCAGCGGCTGTCTTTAATCTGGCTGAAAAGGATCCGGGGCCCTCCACTCCGGGGCCCGCGGAGATGCCATCTAATCTATCCCTGATGTGCTTGAGGTTAATCCCGTCAGGGCCCCCTGGGGATCATTCGACTCCGCTCCACTCTTTCCGACACCCTGCCCGGGTCGGCCAAAAATACAGAAGCAGCACGTCGGCCCTCTACTAAGAGTGGCTATTAATTAGGGTAATTAGGCCCCATCCTGCCATCTCAAACCGCAGGCAGCTTTTAGTGCTGTCGGCCTTCTCAATGCTGATGTTTCCTCTTGGGTTCATTTACAAGCCATTTGCTGATGGCGGGTGACCACTGGTTTTTGTTTCACAAGACTGGGGGAGGGACTGAAACTGATACCCCAAATTGACCTTTCTGGCGAGGAGGGGGAAGGGGTGCCCTGACTTATTTTGTGCAGCTCACCCCACCAACACATTGTGCTGTGAGGCCTCTTATTATTTCACTTTGGTCGGCGTTGTTGGTGGTTCTGCTGTCGGCCTCTCTCACTCTCCCCTCTTGCCATCTGGTCGAATGATACCGCAGCTTCTGGGGAGTGATCAAATTTCATCGATAATGCCCGACCACGAATCTGAGTGCAAAACACATTCTGAAGTGAAGGAGCACTTGGCAGTTGACACAGCAGTCTAAAGATCTGTATAAACATAAGGGAAAAAACTGGCTAGATAATAAAATGCAGCATTTTTGCTGTATTTTTCACAGCTCAGTTCACATTGACTAATATTTGCTAGATAGTTCCTTCTGCAGCTTGCCACGATTGAAGTTATATCTTGCTTTGTTGAAGCAGAGCCATTTCCTGTTACTGCTGTCATTGTTTCAATCTGACTGTAAGAATATTCTTTCCTGCAAACACAAGATGCAAGAAGACAATTCCCCATCCTCTGGGCCATTGTACTTCTGTGGTTTAACTGGACCGACAACGCCACCAGCTAGGGACATCGCCACGTATAAAAGTGACAGCACTGAGACCTAGGGAAGTGCGACTGTGTGAGACAAAAAGCTAGTGACAATAAAAGTACAACTCAGAAAGCAAAGAATGACGGTAAAAGTCACATGCTACCACAAGGACTTGTTCCCAGTGCATTACGCAGTAGCCAGAAACTATGGAATGAGTGACAGTCTTCATAAGCTGTCGTTGCAATTCTTAAAGGAAACCATGATGATCAATTGCTTCCTTTCTTTACTTGCTGTTTTTCTACATTAGATGGATTCCTTCAACATCAGCTGAGAGAGATGCACTGGACCTTTGAATTTGTATAAGGATTTGGGGTTATCTATGCATGGCAAAAAGGAGCAACCCCTAAACTGAGCATGTTTTGCCTTTAAATGTGGTGCAAAGCTCACAATTGCTTAGAAAGTGCTAAAACAAGTATTTTGGGATAGTGTGTGTATGTCAGCATATTCAGAAATACATTCAGGACTGTGCTGTTCTTTACCGACTCAAACACTCACCCAACCCACTTCAAACTAGCACAGCCACTTTACTTAAAAGCCAGCGATGAAACATTGTTGGAAATCAATGGCGCCAAAGAGCACCATGGGAAACTGAGTCACCGCCACCGCTGGGACGTCTCAGAGACTCTTATTCAGCCCTGTGCCTCCTCTCTGCCACCACCTCTCACTCTCAGTTGCGTGGCCGCTGTCACAACCAATAAATCGGATCACAGCCGAGGCTTTGCGCCGCCACTCTCCCTGCGCTGCAGGTCGCATTATCTTTGGAAATGCGTGGGGGGTTATAAATTTCTGTCTCCATTACTCATTCTGCGCGGCTCTGTCCCCTGGGGAGTTATTTTACAAGTGTAACCAACTTATGTCATTAAATGTCGACGTGGAAGACGACTTGCAGAGAGCATTTTGAATTCATCCGCACACAGAGGTCTCGGTGCAGATATAGTGCTGGGCCGATTTATTTGGGGAATAAAGGGATATTATTATTCGTAATAACCCTTCTGGGACACAGGTTTTGTAGTGATTTTCTTTCTCCATAAACCGAGCCATGTTTGTCCCTTTGAATTACAAAAGCAACTTTGCTCACCTCTGCCCAAAACCATTAGTATAAAAGTCAGTTACATTTTTCTGAGGAGCCAAAAACACCAATGTCAGTGGCTTTATTGACTTTCTGGGCTGACACATTGGAGTCGATTGAACTCTATTAACATCTTTATCTTCTTATAAATGAATCAAGATAGGTCAGCCTTCTGTAACCTTTTTGGAACATTCCAGCACCAATGGCATAACATCCCTGCAACATTCGAGAAACAACCGAGAATGAGCCCTAGTAGTGTTGACTGGCCTTGACAAGACCAGTAGCTTCTATGGACTGTTTTGTGGACAAAGAACTACTTTGACAGAATGTGATGATGTCATGATAAATATTTTGCTCTTCCACTGTCATAATAAGGATGATAATCCCCATAACTAGTGTCAAACACCATCTTCCCCCCACATGAATGCAATGATTTGAATTTCATCCAAACAAATGGCTGACATCAGCACTCATTGCTTTACATAAACAGAACAGAAGCCATGATGTAGATTATGACAGATGTCATTTAATAGGAATTGTTATTATTGTATTATATTAAATTTATAAATTACTTTTATTATGTAGATTTAACAGGAATTATCTAAGTGAACCTAGAGTATTTACAGATAACAATATGTCAATTTACATGGTAGTTGTCTTTGTAGCTCCGTTGACATGAGGAGTTTGATCACAGAGCTCTCAATTCAAGCTGACTGCAGTACAGTATGTCTTTAACTTTGTGTACCAGATAATATCCCACTTATAATGACTTCACTCTTAAATTGTCATCAGTTTTCAAATTACCTCACAGCTCCTCTTGATGACTACCCAGTAGAGCAGTAGAGCCACCCAACCACACCACAAGGACAAAAAAAAACAACGCTGATAATTTGCACAATATCAACTGCTACATTAAGTCTGAATCCCTGTAGCACCCTGTAGCATACCCAGATCTGCTCATGTGAACCTAATTACTGTGGATCTTTACAATACTCCCCCCCTTCGCCTCACTTACCCTCACTGCCCCCCTGTCTTATTAAGCATTCATTAGACGGGTCAGAACATTTAAATACAGCCATAGCTAGCACTGCCTTGAACCTCTTTTTCATTGCTCAGACCTGATCTGACATTAATTAGCTGGAGGCGAGCGAGTTGTAAAACACTGTAGTTCCAGAGTCACACCGTGGATCGGCCAGCCGTGGAGGGGGGTGGAGGGGTGGGGGGACGGGGGTGGGGGAGTCGGATTAATCAGGCTGGGGACCAGGGCACGGTGCTGGCAGGACACTCAGCAGGAAGTGCTGTGCCAGCAAGTATCACCTCGCCGAGGTCTGATCACACAGGACAGGGGCGACGGAGAAATTCCTGACGTGGCCACAGGCCGCTGAGAGAGTCAGGACGTTTAGCATCACTTGTGTCACTTTTTTTCTCTCTCTGGCGATTTGTTCCCTTTCTCTTTCTCTCTTTCTCTATTCCTCTCTCTCTCCAACATGCTCAAGTAAGAATGCCAGGTATGTGTTGCAGATAGCTATGTGCAGAAGAGAGAAATCAAAGCATTGTACTCTCCGATCAAACTATGTTGCCTGGGAGCGTTTGACAATCCAGGGTCAACAGACATCAAAAATAACAGGAGATTGCTAATTATATACAGTATATGACATGGTTGAAAGGTACATACTTTTTCTTCATAGCAATTATATTTTTGTGCTTGAGTCTGAGTCAGTAATAGTAGCCATTGGCAAAGAGATCGAGCCAAAAAGAATAGGGAATAAAGCTGTCATGACTTTGGCAATAGCTGGATTATTTATGTATGAATTCAAGCCTCACTGTCAACAGTAAAAAGCTCATTTAAAACTTGCACTGTACCTACATGCAGTCGATGTTAGCAGGATGCTTCCATCAGCCAAACACGGTGTCTGAAGATGATTTCACCACCGTTTCAAACCAAAAGCTCCTCCCCCCTCCCAAAAAAAGATGGCCAAATGGGTCGTCGCCATTGCCGAGCCGTTGCATATGTAAACCACTCTAAAAGCGGGCCCCGGGTCTCGCGGGTCCATTAGACTGACCTGGCTGAGTGCATTCCAATGGGGGCAGACTCTAAATAGATGCGAGCGTTTAATAACTTCCCCCCGTCTCCACCGTCCCTACACATGTTGTTATTTATGCATGCTCCTCCATCAGGGTTTTCGCCCCTCCAGCTTCCAGGGCCTTCTCCCCTGCAGTGGTTCTCCTCGACCCCCCCCTCTTGCCGCTGCCCGCGCATTATTTTAATCCCTGAGGACCTCTGTTTTACATGCCCTTTTCCAAATTTATAGGGGGCGCATTTTTTTGTGTGCATTAGCGTGTCTTCCTCATCTAAGATTCATGGCTGATAGGTTCTCTACCGCTCAATCTAATGGCATAAAAGAGACAATATTTTAAACATTAAAATGAAAACCATTTACAAGTGCGGTCAAAAGAGAACATTTGGGCATGAAAGTTTAAAAAGGGGGAGTTAAGTATGGACAGGTGATTGTAAATGAAAGGAGGGCCGCTCGCTGACGCAGTGATGGAAGAGGGAAAGTGCTTCTTCAAAACGCTGACCTCAGGTCTGTACGACTCTTCACTGCAGGTGCAGCAGGTAGGCTTTGGAGTGAATGATGGGAAGCACCTTGTAAATGGTTTCATCTGCACTTCATCAATGGATGACTACTCTATGGTGGGTGACATGAAACAGAACCACAACACCCAGCATGCTGTTGGATGGCTGCTTTGCTGGAGCCGACTCATCATTAACACTGAACATTAACATTAACATGAACACTTCCCAGTGGTAGTTTCATCGGCAGATTTTGTCAGCACAAAGCCAATTTCTAAAAGTGGTTCCACTTGTTCAGGCCTAGACATGGCTGAAGAAACATTTATCTAAGATTACTAACTGATGTCACTATTTCTGTTTGAAAAATTATGACTTTCATGTCCCTTATCATGGATAGAGGAATTCCGGGTTTTATTCTGGGATCAATGAAGGGTAAATGCAATGTACATATGCGCTAAAATTGTTAAGACTGCATTGTCAAATCGGTCCCTTCGTTTTATTGTTTGCCCTTGCTAACATTACAAAACCCCGACAAATCAGAGCTGCCAGAGGTAGGCAGAGCCCCGCGGGCCAGGTGGTGACTGGTCTCCCTGCATTTTCGTCAGCTGACCCCTGTGACCCCTCAGCCGGACCAATGAGAATCCGGGTCTTTCCTGCGTGCCCTCACCTTGAAGGTTCTGTAGTGGCAGGGACATGATGCCGCCTGCCGCCGCCGCCGCTACCAGTCCCTGGATGTTGGCGAGGTTGGCGGTGGGCATGGTGAGCAGCAGGCCCTGCTGGCCGCTCAGCTGCCCGGCCATGTTGAACGGGATGAGGACGGGTTGGTTGAGCCCCGGGGGGCCCCCTGGCATCACCCCCGCCACGGCCGACGCCAGCTGCTGGGCCGCCAACAAATGCTGCAACACAGGGGGCGCGGGCGTTAGTGGGCGGCCGAGCTGGTGTGCCGGGAAGCACCATTTTACACCACAGTCACACCTCCTTATCGGTACATGCCCTGGACACATGAGAGACTTCCAAAATGTCTGCTTGAGAAAAACCCGGCTACCCTGGCTCATTGGAATTCCTCTGAATACTGAAATGAGACACTGTTAGCCATCACTCCAAACCAAAATACATCATAGGCTTGATAAGGCACAACCAAATGGTTGAGTGAATGAAATTTAATGGACAAAGAATTAGGGTCTGAAATCAAATAACAACTCTTTTTAAGACCTTCGCTACACTTACCATTTCCACATAGCGCAAAGAATGTCATTGATGGAATTCTGAGCTCAGTTATGGAATGCAGAGCCTTGGCAACTTGTAGAAAATGCATGCATTTCTATATTTCAAAGGTTGGATTTACACTGCAGTGCTCTGTTGTCAGGAGAGTGTCCATGCGATGCTGTATACAACCACAGATGCATAAAATGTGTTTTCCAGAGATGGAGCGCCACAAACAAAAGTGACGTTCCAAAATGGAGTGAATGGCCACAGTCTGAGTTTGCGCTGCATTTTTATAACAGGCGCAGAAAGATGTGGTATATTTCTGTAATGGCACACTCCCCTAAGCATTACAGTTATTTCCTCAGTTCTATGCTGTAAATATTGATAGGATTAATCAAGCACAAATAAAATAGGTAACAGCACAAAACAACATAGGAAGAATATGACAAAACATGCTACATATCTGTTGATGTGGTGCTTTTTTCATTATCATAAAATGATTTAGAGAGTCACCACATACGCTGACATTGAGTAGCACGCTCATTTTTGACAATTTTCACAAGATAACCACAGTCACAGCAGCAGGTCAAGAATGTGCCTTCAGTTGCATCAAAGCAACATCCTGTTTGCAGGAGTCTCAGCATGTATAGTTTTTCCTCTCCCTGTCAGCGCAGACTCACAGAGGCATGTATGTTTTCGGCTTGTCTCTCCTCAGCTGCCCTGTGGCCCCAGCGCTGGCTGCCAGTGTTTCCGACCACTCAAAGGACTTACTGTCCAGCTATCTGCCTCGATTTTTATGATGCATGACATGCTGTTAACAACAACCTTCACTGTACGGATTGTCTTTGGAACTGTCTGGACTTGTCAGTCCGAGGCCAGAGTTAGCGCGGGGAGGTTGTATTGCATGTATTTTAGAGGCTGTTCGCTCCACTCTTTCTGCTGTGTGGCAATCCAAAGGTGTTCCCCGGTGAGGTGCCATTATGACTGGAGATCTGATGGAGGCATCCAGGGGAGCTCTGAGGAGAAAGTGGCCTCCTGCCTGGCTGAGATTCAGGTGCCACAGGCAACACCTCCCCTGTACCTCTTCACTTTCTCTCCGGGATCCTCTCCCTCCTGTGTTTTTATAAAAAGTTTTCTGACTCCTTACATAAACTCAAGCTTTTAAAGAAGACTTTAAAGATAGCGCTATTTAAAGGTAGTGCCTCCTTAAGGAATAAGCACTTAACAGTCAAGGCACTCGCAAGACATCAGCAATGAGAGAGAGAGGCCTTTTGAATCCCAAAATGGGCAGAGCAATCATATTCTCTAAGTGACTTTTATCAGTGATTGACAGCTCATGTTAGCTCCGCCCATTCCAGGGTTCACAAAGCCTCTGATGACTCTCCCCTGATTACAAAGGGACAGTCACAATGGGTACAGTCCATTTAAGGAATGTCTCCATCACCTTTGTGGTATATGATCTATGATGCGGTAAAACAGCAGCGAAAAGGACAGAACTGCACTGCCCTATACCATCCACCCCCCTAAAGAATTCCTAATGTCTGTGCCCATTTGCTCTCGCTTGGGGGTTTCCACCTGCAGAGGTGATATGCAGGGTGCACAAGCAGAGATCAGCCCAGGGCTGACTGGCGATGCAGGCCCTCCCAGGGAAGCAGCGTTTGGGGGATTTACAGAGACCCACATGGAGTGAAGACGCCCGCTGCCCTGGGGCGTCCATCATCAGACAGCGGGGCTCACTAAAGTGGATCCCACTTGTCACTCTGTGGAATAACGTGTAATTCCTCCCAGAGACGGGCTGGCAGAAAATGACTGTGTTGAGGCAGGAGGCCAATGGTGTAAGCATGGATTAGCATGGAGATAGCAGCTTTCTCAGAGTGTCGGCCTCTCTGCAGGGTGAGGGGAGCATCAGGCTCAGGTCTGGGAATATGTTGAATCATATTGATCAACAGGGGACAACGTTTACATTAATCCCAAACCAAATTAGTTATGCTAAGTGGTAGCTTGGAGAACATTGTCCCAGTGACACAAATGTGCTTTCAGTGTATTACTTCCTTACTTTTATCGTGTTGATAAGACATGGAAATGGTAGGATCAGAGTTGACAGGCTTACTTCTGTGATGTGTCATATGAAGCTGCTAAAATGAACTAATTTCGGCATGATCACTTTATTTTTGACACACCCAGTTCAGATCATAAATTACATCAATATTTAGACAATTTCCCACAGTGATTCTAATTGACAAGTTCTGGTATAAGTAATGTAGCTGCTGTAAGCATATGTGTTATTAGCTTTAAACTATGCTGTGTAAGAAACTTGCTTCAGAACCCTGGAAATTGCCTAGCTAAGAAAAAGTTGATTTGAACAAATGATTAAAAACATACACAGAACATGAAAAAGGGCCTCTTCTGAGGTGTCCAATGGAAGACTCAGGAAGAGTCAACCTGTGAATTTGGATTCATTATATTAATTTATGTATGTCAGCACTAGGCAAAACTGAAAAAATATAATTGAGACAGCTTTCAATTATTACTGTAACAAACAGTAATAACATAATATACATTTACATGTATACATATACAGGCCCAGAGGTGCATACAGATACACCTGTAATGCAAGCACAATTGACAATTGACAGTTGGTCAATTAATACCAGGTGCATACTCATAATATCTGAACATTTACAGTCCAGGGAAGGTGCTGGTTTTGACAACACACTTCTATTAGTTTTATAAGGCACATTAATATTCATGCCCTATATTTGTTCTGTCCATCCAAATAATTTAGCTGGTTTTCATTTTTCAAATACTAATGAAGTGTCCAGAAAAGTTAAAAATAATTTTACATGTCATATTTATTTAATTAATGTCTAATCTTTAGATTAGTGATTTAGATTAATTTTAATTCATATCTGACTAATTGAATATTAATTTAAAAAATTCTCAGAGCACAGTACCTAAATTCCTTATGAAAAAAGTTCCGTAAGCTGGTTTAAATAACATACAAATAAAAGGCATAATAATAATAAGCCATCATTCCACCCACAGTCTAGAGGACATTAGGTCTAACTCAGTTTCCTCTCTATAGCGGTGAGAGCAGGTGGTGGGTGGTTATTGGCCTCTTTGCAAAGTGGTGAAAAAAAAATATTTTGAATAAAATCAATGCGGGTCAAAAGCAATAAAGTGTACTGCCCGTAACACAGACAACCTCCCCGCTCTGATTAAAGGCTACACCTTTCAATTAGCCCAGTTTAGCACTTAGTCGTTAAGGGGAGAGTTTAACACTTGGGTCGATATTCTTTCTGAGAGACAGCCTTGTAGTGCAGAACCCTGGAGAGGAGTCTACCTCATCTGTGCAGTCCTGAAGCACTATTACCCAGACAGACAAATGTGCTCTATGACAATACATTACCGTTGGTGCAGAACTTTACATGGTTATAGTTACTGATTGAGTATGACCTGTGCAACAAAACCTGTGCAATAAAAACATACTAAAGATAAACACATATACAGTATTGAAATTTATGTCTACCTTATATGTGAATGTGTAAGTGGAGACCAACCTCTCAAGTAATTTTCAGCACACACTCGGTATAAAAGAGTCATGCATAAGGCACAGGGACTGGGGACTGCTACACTCCTGTAAGTGATCTACTGTACTCTGTTAGGAACACAGAATGCAGATCCTGTGTACCTTTTAGGAGAAATGATGTACAGTGGTCTCGATGGCACAGAACAAGGAAGGAAGCACCTACCTGTGGTCCTACGGGGTATGTAGGGTACGACTGACTGAGTTTACTCTGCTCTGAGGGGCTGCTGGGTTCATCACGCTGAGATGAGCTTCCATGAGTTCCTGAGACAGAAAGAGAGAGAGGGAGAAAAAAAGAGTGAAGGGAGGATGAGAGGGAGCGGAAAAGAGAGGGGAGGAATGAGAAGGAGAAAAGAAAGGGAAGCAGAGAGAAAGAGGAAAATAGGGAGAGGGATAGAGAGAAATCAGGGAGAGGGATCAGGAAAGGGACCAAAGGAGAGAGAAGGAGAGAGAGAGATCTGTTCAAATAACCACAGCACCAGCAGAGATTGAGCAAGCACGCTCTTTGAATTACATTGTCTCACAGACATACATTCTCACATGTGTGCCAAACATAGAGGAGAGAGCAAACTCCCGCTTGGGCTCAACCACCTCACTCCCAAATGCATAGCATCACTTCACATCAACACCCAGAAGATGATGCACCAAAGTCAAGTGTCAAGACCTCCGACACTGGGGTCTTGAATCCGTGAAAATTGTATCATCGCCTAATTTCGGTTAGGGCTTTTTGAGGAAGAGGTTCCATGCTAGTGACAACCAGGTTAAGGTCAAAGCTGAGGAATAACACAGGGACGACCTGGTGACTACAACACACCAATCAGCATCCCGGAGGACTCCACCCACCCCCTGTGCTGACCCCACAACAACTTCCCGCCTTAAGAGAGACACAATGCTGAATCCCTCCAAGGCCACAACACTTCTAGAGACGATGGCAGGAGTTTCAGATCACGCTCCACTTACATGCCTCACTCGGGCATTTTCAACTCTATAAGGCTTTTAATTCATACAGTCCATTGACAATGGGCTTTGTCCTTCACTTTGAGAGAGGAATTCAAGCCTCTCTTACCTGCTTTCATTTCTTACACTCCACTGCCTGTTGAGTCCGGCAATGGCCAAACCCACGATCATTTATTATTTATTTACCTGTCAAACACTCCGGATAAGAGCGGCTTTCAAATCCATCATGGTGGGATGCACACAGTATATTGCATGTCAAAACAGCGGCGGGAACGAGCGCCTTAGCAAAGAATAGCGCATCGGTGATAGAATAGCACATCGGTGATAAAGCATCAAGCGACAAAGCAGCGCTAAGATAAGCAAACAATCAAATGGGAGGGGGAGTGTATACACAGTGACTGAAATGTACCATAACGTAAGTCCTTTCCTTATCTCACATAGCATGGAAAATGTCTAACAAAGGACGAGACATATTATTATTATTTTCTGAGCATAAACCTCGCTTAGGTGTGTACTGAAGAGCCATCTGGCTGAGCAGAGGTGTGAGGTTTTTCTCAGCAACTCATCTTCCCGCTTTCCTCTGTGCTGTTGTTGCACACTGTGTGTCTGCACACCAGGGCACCCACAGTCCAACGTCCTTCCTCAGGCCTTCATTAAATGTGAACAGGCGGCAAACTACATGGAATTACAGCAAAGTGGTGGTCTGGCGGGCTGGGAACCAGAGGGCTGAGGTAGGTGGTGGCTTTTAAAGGTGGTGGTGCTGGCCGGTTGGTGACTGTGAATTAAATGTGCGCGGGAGCTACTCGAAAGTTCCCGCTTCATATTGTGCTCCCATCCCTGCTGCTACATGTGACTGGAATAAAGGGAAAACAGTTGGTACTATAAACACTTTGACCCTCTGAAAGCCTCACATTCTCAAGATGGTGTTTTTTCTAAATGGAATCAGCAGTTATAAATGATAAACTGCATACAAACAGCACAGTGGTTTAGGCAGAGGCAAGATTTTTTCTGACAGGGAAAGCAGCAGCTGCAACAGAATTGAAATTTCCCATAAGCAGCAGGCTCGACTTTGCGAATGAATTCTCTTGCCTTGCTGAAAACCCCAGCCTCTCAGCGCTCCAGATGTTATCACATATGATCATTTCTGTTTAGGACTGTTCACTTGTTCATTGCTATTGACAAAGTCTAAATCCTGATGGCGTTATGAGCCATGAGGAGTCCAGCTAAAAGACTGAAAATAAACAACTCAAGTAGCAGCTCCATGTGCAGTGAAATATACTTTCACATTTATTGCTTTTGTTTTATTTTCCCTTATAAATGGCTTAATAGCTCCCATGCTAGTGTCAAGTGAAAACCTCCATTTACAGGTGCCATTTATCGACTGCATTTGACCTAAAAAAAAAACACATTACTGTCTGTTGACAGTAAATTACATCAAATTCACAAAGCTATTGGCCAATGAGGCAATAGAACAGACCACTGCCGATGACACATTCAGGGGGAAAGCATTCTCAGCAAACAGTGAGCGCAAGCGGACATGAGACCTGAGTGAGATTTTCTCCCATGGATGCATGCCAGGACATCACATAATCAGCACCCCATGCCGTGCAACCAGCATCTCTGTGACTGGGAGTTGAGAACCCTGCAGAAGGCATGGCTGGGAGCTATCTCTCCTGGTCATTGTGATTAAAGTTGTGCAAACAGTCCAGGACAGGAAAGACAGAGGTGATGCCCTCAGTCATGAAGAAGCGCCTTGGGCCAGCCTCTCTCGGATAAGGTCAAAGGGTCACGGTAACACTGAAACACTTTCCTCTAATGCTACGGCATCATCTCTTTATAACAGATCTGTGTAATTGGTTGAGGATGTAAAAGGGTATCACGCACATGATCAATAACAGGTCATTTGCATCGGGGCTAGTTTTGGTAGCCTCAGGGACAGGCACAGTCACTAATGATATCACTGGCATCCAGCCCCCCTGGCTGTGTAATAGTATCAGTAGGTTTCCATTCATGCTCAAGTTCCCACATGACAAATGTATTGTGAGCTGAATACTCTAATCTCAATATTTATTTATACCCCTGGCTGGATTTTTAAAATGTTATACTTGAATCTTGTAGTGCACAGGACACAGATAAAATTCACAAACAGCGTATTAAATTCAGAAAATCGGCACCAACATATTGTTAACTGAATGTTCAGTTAAAGCTTCTGGAAGAAATAATTATCAATAAGCATGCATTGTCATGGGCAGAGAGCTCTCTGAAGACTGCAGGTACCTCCCACTGTAGTGTCCATTATTAAGAAGTTTAAAGCTGGTGGTAGAGTTGCAGCCCTGCCAAGAAGAGGATGAATGTCTGTGTTGCCTCCATGGGGTGTGAGTCAAGTGGCTCAAAGGGCAACCATAAAGGCAACAGCCGGAGATCTCCTGGACACACTGGCATCTTCTGGTTACAAAGTCTCAAGAAGAGCCACTGAGAGTTGCAATGCATGAATGTTGCTTTCATGGTCTGGGAGTGTTGCTTTCATGGGCATAGTAACACAGTGGTCAGGAGCAGGGCTTGTGACCAAAAGGCTGCTGGTTTGATTCCTTGCTGGAGCACTGCTGCTGTACCCTTGGGCATGGTACTTAACCCAGAATTCCCCCATGCAAAATGATAGTAATGTAACATACTATATGAGTACAAGTGAAAGGGGAGTCACATAAAGTGGCGACACATGAATTGACAATTGTCAGATGAATTGAAAGTTGAATCTTTAGACATATATGCTTAACAGCTTCACACCTGGCATAAATATGTGTAGCTTATGTTGAGAAAGAATGCATGCCCAGTATGGTTTTTATGTTTTGAGATTGTTGACATTTCTTGCATAACAATGATCCAAAGTACTCATCCAGATGTACAAATAAATACTTAGCTAAGTACAAAACAAAATCTCAATCCAGTCCAACTCAAAAAAGTAATTCACCCATGAGAATCCAAAGATCTCACCTAGACCAATTCTGGCAGAGGGAGTGGTCAAAATCCCTTTCAGAAGTGCCAAAATGTCTCAGGTTCAATGTATCTCATAGCTGTTAGGTGCAGAGAAGGAGCAGGCCCTGCAAGCCATCAGAAGATAGCTACGAAGTGACAAATATTTAACCAGCTGTCTTTGTGTCGGATCTCCAAGTGAGGCTCTTCTCTCCGAGCCTGGATAGCAGGAGTATCTGTGAGGACTGGCAGGATCAATGTCTCCCTTTTTTACTGTCCACTGCAGCCAGCCCCGCAGTCTCCTGCAGCAAAGGTCACCGAAAGCGCCGGACCGCCCGCCTCATTATTGTTTCATGCCATGACATTCCGAGGCCTTTCCTAGCAACGTGAAGCCAAAGGTCAGCCGGGATGACACCTGGCTGGTGTCCGGCCGCGGGAACCCGCTCGTTACGAGGCGGTGCGGCGGAGCCTCCCTGACACATCCTCGCTTTCAAACCCGGCCCAGCATCGCTTAGGAGTGCACCCAGTGATGCACAACAATGTCCCTTACGCTTGTGTCCTTCTACTCCTTCCTGCCAGAGATCTGCCACCTTGCCTAAAATGCTATCTCTCCTGTAGACCACAAGAGTCCTTTTTCCAACAGTGAAATTGGCGTCTGCCTGAGGTGCAAACCTACACAGGAAAATGGCCAGTTTATTCAGCTCTAAGAGAGCTGAACTCAAAGGACTGTTCTACACTCCACAGAACATAAAGTCCTTGAAAGGAAGTGGCTACAAAGAGTTGGTAAGCAAAATAACAGACTTATTATTCTAACAGGTTAAACAGGAACATTCCTCTTTTTGTCCATTCTCACTCTGAAGTTTAACAGTCAAAGACTGCCTCCTCTCAGGCACAAAAGAGACCCAATGCATGAGGAGCTACAAAAGCCAATCACCATCTGACTGTACTATACTTTGCACATGTACAGAGCTTGCACTCTTTTTAATGTAACATCTATCCTTTTTTCAAAGTACATAATGTATGGGGTCCTGAGTGGTTCAATCAGCAAGGAATTCAAGTACAAACAGAACACTAAGGCTTGGGTTAAAAACCAGCTGTGGGTATGTGGGTAGGTCAGACAATGATTCATCAAGCACTGTAGTACTGTGTGACTGTAGTGACTGTGTGAGTGTATTGGAGTGTATTGTCTTGCTTCAGTATTCTTGTGCAAGCACAGTGGTTCTAGTGATAAGAGGAGCCCAGTATACAATTGCTGATTCCAAAGTTAAATAAGGAAAAGTGTAAAAATACATAGCAAACTTTGTGATACTTCTGCAAAACTTTTAAACTTCAATACGTGCTGATGTTACTTAGTAAATTTACACTGTTACAGGATGTGAGTAATATTATATTTAGGTAAAGCTCAGAAATAGGACAAAAATCTTATCTGCAGTAAGCAAACGCAGCTGCACTATATCAATCAATTCTGGAATTTCACATTCTGGGAAAATAAGAGCGTTAATAAGTTTAATCTAAAGGTATTTATCCCTCCATATTTGACCTTGGCATGGCACAAAAAGACATGGTATGTTCAATCTAAGCACACAATGTACACAACATTGTATTTGCAAAGGGAAGTAATAACATTCTATCAGATTTTTGATGAAATGACTCTTACACTGATGGTATAGATCATAGTAAATGCAATCCTATGCTTGCAACATCAATTTCACTCTTGTGACTCCAATTAACCTGGGAACCTGTGTCTATTGTGGTCCCAAGTTTCTTTATCCTCATTTAATTTTGCCTCATATTGCTTGGGGAAAACACTCTTTTTCATATGTTGGTTATAGTTGCATTGATACACTGCGAAAACATGACCAATCCTGTTTTTCTGGACCACAGTTTTTTCAGACTGACATCCACATCTCAATGATAGACAGAAAAGAATAACAGAAGATAGAACAGGAAATAATACCCTGGTGTCCATGATGGAGAACATTTCTGCTCTTTGCTATCAAGGAGATGCAGAAAGTGCTTGAAAGCTAGCATGTGAAATGACTTCTTAATTAAAATAAAAGTGGTCTCCCTGACTAGGCATCAGGGTGGCAGTGTAGCATAGTGGTTAAGGGGCAGGAATCATGACCAAAAGGTTGCCGATTTGATTCCCTGCTAGGGCACTGCTGTTGTACCCTTGGGCAAGTTACTTAACCCACAATTGCCTCAGTAAATATCCAGCTGTATAAATGGATAACATTGTAAAAAAAAAAAAGTGTAACCTATGTAAGTCGCTCTGGATAAGAGTGTCTGCTAAATGCCAATAATGTAACATAATGTAATGCATCAACTGCATGTTAAGCTGTAAGGATTCTAAACAATGTATAACCCACCTCCTCTGGTCTCTATTTCATGGTAGATAGTGATGTAAAGCAGCTCTGGAAGGAGCAGAGGCAGTGAACGTCTTCAGACTGTGGTTGCGTTTGTGCTGCCGATGGCCCTGTCACATAAAGCACTCTGAGGCTTGCCGCCCGGCTTCCGCCACCTCGGCCACGGCGTGCGGCAAGCTTAAACCTGTCAGCTGTGACAAAGCGGACAAGACCGGGCCAGACCTGGGGTCACACTTTCTTTCTTTTCTTTTTTTTTTTAGTTCAGAATCGGATAAGAAGAAACAGAAACAGACAATGCAAATAATAACTAATTGCCTGGCAACAGATACCAGACTCTTCACAACTTCAGGGATTATCAAAAGGGAAAAGTTTCCTTAAAGACCACACAGAGAAAAAGTGCTGTGTTAAAAATCTAACAAATATGTCAAATACGTCAACATATATGTTTAATATATCAGTATATACTGCCTATATCACATATTACTATCAAACAATTGTGCACATACAATGTAAAAAAAACATTATAAAATTACATCCATGGTACAATGTAATCCAATTATAAATATCATTTTAATACAATTGAATACAGGAAGTGATGACAATTTATACATTTTGAAGTAGATTCTATATATTTCAGAAAATATTACATCATGCATTACATTCTTTGGCTCACATTTTTACCATATATTGACTGCACGTTTCTCATATTTGTGGACTTCAGATGCGTTTTGCAGTGCCTAATACACACTCATATCCTTTCTTCATTTACGTCCTTGTTGTGCAGTACCTAACAAACAATAACATCCTTCCTCGCCCATCTGTGACAGAAATCCAACAGCATTTACTAAACACATCTACACCATCAATGCTGCACTGACAAAGGCACTGTTTTTGTTGTCTGTCATTTTCCCAAGAGCATCAGGCTACCTCTCAGATATATGTTGCCCCATTTCCTTCTTCCTGTTTCTCTGCTACGTGGCCTCCCGCTACGTGAACGCATGGGGAATGGAAAGCACGGAGATGCTCGCATTGTCAAACTCACGTCAATAAGTGATGTCGCATCAATGCTCTCGCATCGATTCTGTGACAGGAGGCGAGACGGAGAAGAGAGACCAGCACCACGTTGAGTGCATCTGTGAGCTTTGAGCGTGAACGGCATTGTACGCGTGCGTTGAGATAGCTCCAATTAGCATCTGCGCTTTGCAATGCTGCATGCTGCCCTTGGGCACAATGAAGAAAAAAGTAGCTGTGAAATCCAAAAGCACTTAAGATGCCAGAGTTTACAGCAGGCTTTTATTAAATTAATGTGCTCAATTGAATATTGGATACTGAGGGCTTTGTGTGAGTTTATTTATTTATTTATTTCCTGACAGGGGCAGGGGTTGATTTTTTTTTTTTTGCTTCTTTTAAAACAAAATCACAAGAAAATCAGTGGAAATGTATTATACCACTCAGGCAGAATTAAGACAATTTCTTTGAAGGGTCCAACATAGGAAATAGCCTTCATAACCACTACTGACCATCTTTATAAACACTTCATAAAGCATCACAAAGCCTTGAGCTAACTGAAAGGCTTACACCCACATATATGCACATCCATATTATAAGTGACATTACTTTGGCAAGCCAGTCACAGTATTGCCAATTTTGATATGGCTGCTGACACAGCATGCATAGCTTGTACAGGCTCTGTATGCAGGCTGGCAGGCAGAATGCTCAATGTATTCCAGCTTTTCAATGCATTTGGTTCATTGTCTTCCCTCATTTCAGATTTAGATTTTGTGGGTGTCTGAGGAGCCCATGACCAGATATAACTAATCAATAAAAGCCTGAGCAGTTCTTTGACCATGACTGCAATGGTGTTAACCTGATATAGTAAAGCACGGACATATACCAATAATCATCAGTTTTGACACATACTATTTCCCTTTCCTTCCCCAAATCTCTTTTAAATGTCAGAATTACGCAGATTAGATGCTCTGGAAATCAACTGTCTGCCTTTTAAAGGTTGTCTCTATTCGGGAGTTGAATATCTTGACTTGAATAGCTTGCAAAATTTTTACCTGGAGTTCAAGCTCCTCTAAATGCGTTCCAGTGTGGAAATTAAGACAGTCCAAGAAAAGCATGTTTTCCCTAACAGTGCCGGCCCCCGCTGGCAGCCACCCCCTGTGATGCTTTCAAGGTTGCTAATAAAGTGGCAATCACAGAGGAAATGGGGTAGGCTCGGGACGAAATGGGAAGTGCACTTCTGGAGTACTGACATGGTTCGGCTTATTTGTTAACTTCTTAACTTTTAGTTACAGGCAAACATAAGAGCATAAATCTAATACTTCCACAAACCCTCATTTTATCAGAACCAGAACCATTTTAGCCATTTTATTTCTGGATACAGTTGTGATAAAATAAAACACTGCTTTAAATTTTGTGACAATTTATTTCTGCTGGACTGCCCTGTGGGTTTTTATTGAAATGTATTTGCAGGCAAATAAGTGTGCTTTCATTTAATTCGTTTTTGCCAACTCAGTCTTTTCCACAATAACAATAATAATGTTGCACCTCTAAAGCCTAGATGGCAGGTAATCAAAATATGCTTTATGCAAACATCATATGATATTATGCCATAAACATAATTTCATATTTATTAAGTAACATTCAGTGCTATCTTCTCTCTCTTTATTGCTTTGGGTGATAACTAGCGCTGGGACAGTGAGGCATCATGGAGCACATAACTGACAGAGCTATTATATGCTGTCAGTCACTGACTTGCTTGCACCAATCACAAGTCTCCACAGCAATGCATTACAATTGTTTCTGATCAGAGAATCACAAATGACACATGATAGCTTTACCTAGTTTTAGGGTTATGAGGCTTCCCTCTCTCATGACTGGGGCTAACTATGGGAGAAACCTGAAGAATCCACCATTTCCTAACCACTTACTCAACCCAGTTCCTGGTCATCTCCTGCAAGGACTACAGCAACTCTCTTGTTGCTGATCTCCCTGAATGTGCAATTACACCCCCTGTAGCTCACCCCAAATGCTCTTCCAGAAATCCTAATTTGGTCCACCATCCTCCCAAATACTCCCATGTCTCTGCCCTATCAATCTCCCCCCTCTGAGTATCAGTAACAGCTTGGAAATGTTTCGAAATACCAGTGTTAGCCTATCTGACAGCGAGGGGAACAGGTATCCCTTATCATCAATCCATCATCAGACCCTAAACACCAGCCAGGTCACACCATTTTGCAAATGTAGGAGACCTGACCCTCCCTCCTATTTATAACCCCATGCCCCATTCATGTCCTCTGTTCTGAGTGATGTGGAATGTGTAGTGGAATGAACTTTCCATAAGAGTCAGGACAGTGGAGTTGCTGGACATCTGTGCCGTATTGAAAACCGCATCTTGGCTCTCCTGCCCAAGAATAACTGACGTTCCCTTTATTTATGTACTTAGGTCATTTGTATACATACTGAAGTGTGTATGCACTCATTATCACAGCACTGTAAAAGGGGTTGAGGGAAACTCATACATGGCCAATGATGTGCAGTATGTACTGTCCTTCTACTTGTCTTATTAGATGCGCTTTGTTCTTGTTCTGTGTAAGTCACTCTGGATAAGACCATCTGACAAAATGACAAAATGCACTGTGATGTACATAGCGGCCATTACTGCAGTCTGCAGGGAAACGGAGAACAGATTGTTAGCAACCCCCGACTAATAGACAGCATATCTTCCCGTCAGTCCCCGTGTCCTGGAGGCGGTGGTAATTACTGTCTCAAAAGCGAATGGGGGATCCTTGCACTCCAAGAGCAGAAGGTCTTCTGTTATTCCTCTCTCAGGCTCAGGACCCAGGGACATCTCAGAATTGTTCAGCGCCCACTTTGTGCAAACACACCTGGGATTATACACCCTCTCCCAAGGGAAGGAAGTAAACGAGAGCGAAGCACGTTGAGGTCTGTGCCTGGAGTTAGGACGAATCTGTTTAATGAGGGGATTCAGTGAACTCAGAGAAAATGTCAGTGTCTGCAGTGTGGCTTGGATATTAAATAATGACCCTGGTCTGAACCTGAGGATAATTACAGAGAATTAAAATAACTGCAGTGTTTGAGAACATCAACTTGCCAGACATTTAGGCTAGCTAGTTAGCTCTCTTAATAGTGACCAGCTAAATATGCAATCTGAAACAGAGTCACTACAAAAAATGAAATAAAAAGCAGTAAGTTTCAAAAGAGCCGTACACTATTAACACAGCCATTTACTAAAGGGAACAAGACACAAACAATTATTCTCAATTCTCACTAATCATCAAATGTGAATATACAAATAATAGTGCATATCTGGGGTGAGACATAGATGGGATTTCTCCAGCAATTTTCCACAGGAAACCGGCAGCTGTTTGAATAGGGCACAAAGGAGTGAGGGAGCAAAGGAGAGCCAGTTAGAGATTAATGAATCAGGACCCATGCAGGGTTTTTGGTGAAAGTGAATATTATCCCAGTTCCTGATTTTCATGTCTCAATTATAATAAACTGGGCGTGGAATGCCCTTTGGGCTGCTAGAGTGCTCCTGCTGTTCATTCACCAATCAGAACACTAGAAAAGGGAGAGGTATATGGAGACACCATGGTATCCTCAAATCAGAGCAGTGAAGAAAACTGAAATGAAGACTGAGTGAGAAGGATAGGAGGAGAAAGAAAAGATGAAGGAGAGTCTGGGAAAGGTCCCAGACCCTACTGGAGTGGCCTGTAAAAGTGGGGGGTAGGGGTTCTCAGAGGATTTGTGCCCAAATGCATCTACTGTAGATGATCCCCCTCGACCCCCTGACCCCCCCCCTTCCTCTGGCAATGTCAACCTGATTATGATGTGGGGGGTGAAAGAGAGAAACAATAACCGGAAAGAGAGGTGATTTCCTTATCCTGTTGCCCCTGTATATAATCCCAGGAGAGATGAATTATGACTGTCCTAAATAAAAGGCTGTAAGCCATTTAAAAGAGGAAAGTAATGCCGGGGCACCTCCTCAAGGCTTACCTCTCCATCAGTTAGTTTATTGCATTTGAGTCAAATAGGATTCCGCCAGCTGGCCCGGGTCCTAAAAGAAGTGTCTCTCCTGAAAGAAGTTCCTCTCTCTCTCTCTCTCTCTCTCTCTCTCTCTCTCTCTCAACGTCTCAATCAGCTATTTTATAATTTATCCACACTGTGAGCATACATAAATGATGAATCAAATACAATTGTTAACTATTTACTTGAGAAACCAAGTTTGATCTAAATTTGTAAAATAACATGCTAATTTTGATAATCACAACCTTCATTTGCTTTCTGATAATTTATTCGTTTCACCTTCTGTGCTTGCTTCATTCAATGAGTCTCCTGATCGTACCAGAAAAAAACATTACAGAAAACTGATGAAAGCCATAAAAAAGTCATGTCCCATATAGTTGGCTTGGAATGCTTTAATATAAGACAGGGGAAATGCAGGATCACTGAAAGCGTGCAGGTTTAGACCCAGTTTCAATTGAAGCACACATGATCTTTGACCTCAGCTTTGAGTAATGAATTCGAGCAAGTGTTACATATTTTTTATTCATGTTGAATCTAGGCCTCACTCTTTAGGTTTTGCAGGAATAAGGTCTTTTGAAGGACTAGAATCCTGAATAATATGCTGGCTGTAGGAGCCCACCCCACCCCCTCCAGGATATTCAACACTAATGCTACCCCCGTGTTCCACTTCTTTCCTGACACATTTGCACATTGTTCATTTTCTCTATACATATTGATATATGTCATCCATCTCCTCTGCCAAGGCTGCTTGATGGAATCATTGAAAATCATAATAAACAGGCCCAAATGGAAAAATCCACAGGACACTGTGATGGCTGTTGTTTACTGGCGATCACACATGGTACACGCGCAGTTGCTTGGTAAGTCTATCCTGCGATAAAAAAGATTGGAGCGAGGCAGGTCTTTGTAAAGGTCTCCGCTGAAGCTTTGAACCCGCAACTCCAATCCCGCGCAAAAAAAAAAAGATGTAAAGAACCCCATTCTTGTTCCACTTCCTCAAATTTGAAAAAAAAAAAAATAATAACTTCCTCGGATAGCTCAGATTTTCCCCCAATCTTCGGGTTTCAAAGGGAAGTGAATCATCTTAAGGACAAAAGGTTATGCATTAGTACTGGTCATTGCTCAAAGAGAGGGAGTTATAAATAATAAAAGATGCTGAAGGACACGGGGCACTAAAATACACCTCAGAAACACGGCGGACTTGTCAAAAAGGAGAATGTAATTTGGACTTTAAAAGCATGACTGCGCTATTTGTGCGATCGGGTTCAAGTCTAATGCAATATCTGCGCACCCCGAGAGCGGTGTTGACACAGCTCTTTGAAAAGCATTGTCTGAAAAGTGTATTCATAGTGATTTCTGCCGAATTTTGAAAAGAGTATATATATATGGAAAACCACCGGCATATTTACGCCGCTTGCTGTGCAAATTTTCAGGACGCTGGGAACAAGGGGAATCAGAACAACAGCACTGTGTGACTTTTCCCTCCTTTTCCTGCTGCTGGGCGGTGCCATCCTGCTGTCACTAAAACAGCTATCGTGTGCACGGTACAATAACTCCAATGTACTATTATACATTTGCTCCTTAATGGATGGCAAAACATTGCCTGCAGGTAATTCTGCCTTTTATTTTTAGGTTTGTCAGTGTGGCGTTATTGGGTCATGTCCTCAGCTACTGTATATTTGACCTTCAGCACCTAAGTAGCCTTTCATTACACACCATTTATTCTTTCAAACATTTAGTGTTAACTTCTAAAAGGTAGTATATTAGTATATTAAAATACAGATTTCTGTTCCTTAAATGTTGTGATCCTGTATCAGTGAAAATAATTTTATGGGCTACCACACAGTAGTTCGCAATGCTGCCTTACTGCTAAGAATTCTGGGAAAGCCATGTAACGGAGCCTTAGTGTCCCCCCCATAAGTGGGTCTACAACCACTGGCAGATGATGGGACACCCCAACACCCTGCCGGAGAAGCACCCATTCAAAACAACTCTCATAAGTATGCAAGCATGGCCAGAGGGTTGCCAATGCTATTGGCTAAGTTTATTTTGACCTCATTTTCAGGGTCACAAAAAGTGGGTTGAAGGAATGCCGCAAAGATGCATTAAGATGAAGTCTCCATCTATTTATGGCTGAAATGTATTCAGATTCGCCTCTCCTGCAGCTCAGCTGACCACGTAGATGATTATTGAAAGTTTATTCGTCAAGTAACTGCAATATGAACTGATTTATAACATCTATTTGATTGCAATCAATTAAAATGTATATAGTTATTCATTATTGCAATCTATAGTTGTTTTGCACAACATTTACTTTGTAGTGGTATTTATGTGAATTGTTTGCAGTGTGTTTAAAAGACATTTATCTACCTTTCAGTTTTCTAGCCATATGTTTGCATGACACGCAACATACTTGAACATACATAAGGTTAATATAGCATGAAAACTTGAAACACATAAATAATTGCGGGGGGAACATGCAAAATTATTTATTCCATATATTTTTCAAATAATTTAATTTGCATTAGAATTGCATTTTCCCAAGGTTCTGGCCAGTCTCACCTATGTGATCATAACCCCTAGAGCATACTGACACAAATTTTCACAGTATCTGTGGGGAGAAGTGAACACGCATTGCTTTCAATAGCTCAATGCCGTGCCCGCAGCTTTTCCTAGCATTAGCCGGCCTCACAGCCTGCACCGACGCTCCATGATGCCCACAGAGTTTCCAGCACACACCTTCGTCTGCGCCTGAATAGAGTCTAAAAAGCAGCCACAGGCGCGGGGAGAGCATTACCCAGCGCATCGCGGGCGCTTTGTGCGTGTCGCTTCAGGGCGTTCGGAGGCTCGAGCGGGCGTGCCGATGACTGCGTCCCCGGGGAGCGCGGCGCCGCCTCGCTCCCGCTCCCCGCGCCTCAGACTCAGCCCGAATGGTGTCCTCTGACACTGCATTAACTCCATTAACCCGGTTACGAGGGAGCATCTTTGCACTTACATTAGCAGCTCCCCCCCTGCCTTCTGTTAAGCTTATTACATAAATATAATGTGCCGAGGGCTGACCAAATCACGGTGGGGAGTGCAGGGTGAGGGAGGGAGGGAGACGGGGGGAGGGGGGTTGGGGGAGAGGGAGACGGATAAGGACAGAGGCATATCCATCTTTTTATAATCCCTTGGCGGCTCCAAACCCCACCTCTGCCCCACGACCTCCTCCCGCATCATTACAAAACCGTCACCGTGATAAAAAAAAGCCCTGATAAAGCAACCAATCGGCCGGCATCCCGATTCAAGACCAGAGTGAACCCAGTTCATCTCCCCGAAAATACAACACATACATCAAGCACAGATGACACGATCACCACACTGACTTTATGAAATTATTAAATTATATTTACAAAAAAAAGTCCAGCTGGTAATGAGAAATCTTCAGCTGAGGTCTGTATTTGGTTTAAGCACTGGGGTGTGTTTTTATAGCACCTTTTTCTATCCCTTTCAAAGATTTCAAAGTGCTTCACAGAAAGGGGGATGACTCACCTAAGCCACCACCAATGCTGACCACCCACCTGGGTGATGCACAGCGGCCATTTTGTGCCAGAACTCTCATCACTCTTCAGCTGAGGTGGGGGAGGGAGGGAACAATTTGACCAAATGAACCGGGGGAAAAAAATCTGATACTGTATGATTTCATGGCCAGATTGAGAGAGCCAGACTGGGAATTGGGCCAAAACTTTGCACCTTGTCTTTAAGGTGTGAGTAAGATACTTGACCAAGTCTTTTGTGTTTTAGTCACACAACATTATGAGCTCTGCAGGGCCTTGAATTCACCAAAAAATGCTGAGTGGAACATGAATAAAAACGTAATACTTGTAGGGTAACGGCACACTGCATTGGCCTGTCTCTGAGGCCATGGCTGGGTGGTTTAAAACTCTTTTTTAAAATTACCCTGGGCTCGTCTGAAAGGACACGGGAATTACATGCAGAGTTGAATAATCACTTCAGTCCAAGCCTGACTGCAGCACATCAGTGCTATATTGTGTGTTTGCCTTCTCTGTTTAATTTAGACTCTACAAGCTCTGAAAATAAATGTTTTTCTTTTAAAATTGCATACCCCAAACCATACAGGGTCTATTTCCATTCATTTCCATAATTTCATAAAAATTGTCTGGAACTTAGTCATAGATTAATGAGAATAAAAATATGTACCTCTCATGTATTCCTCTAGTATGTGTTACCATGCGTCTGTGGGGTTTTTTTTTTTCAAATGAATGGGGCTATCCAGAACATAGCAAATATATCCCTCCATCCAGGACTCAGCCTGAAAAGCCCTAGTCCAAAAGCCCCCCCTCCCCGCAAATCACACAAATCAATCATACAAGAGTTTGCTTTTTTATCTGCCGTTGACCTTGCTCAAAGTATTCCTCCATTTTGGCGGAATCAGGATAAGTGCGGGCCATTTCGCGGGGACGCTGAGCGTGTGAAATGATCGTCCTTGTCCTTGCTGCCAGACTCCCTTTGACAAAATGATGACAGAAGCGTCACATCCTCGGGAGAGCAAACGCGGACCGACAAGAGAGGAGCCATCAGGCGCTGAATATAATACCAAATTGAGCTCGAACCTTCTTATTATCTTGTCTCTTGATGTCCAAAAGGGTGGTTTGTTGGGGGAGAGAAAGCAGACACTCTGCACACCCCGGCCATCTCGAGTGGAAAAAAAAAGCAGGAGAAGAAGGTTGTCTGGCCTTTAACGAGTGCCTTTCAAACTAATGTCCGTCTTTCCCTGACAATGCTTGTTGCCGGTCGAGAGGATAAGGCAAACAATCTATTCCGTGCATCTGCCTACATGGCTTTGGACAGCGGGAGCAGAAGTTTATCTTCATACGCTGGGAATGAGAGACTAAAGAGATAAATATTTCATAAAATAAAAAAGGGAATGGATCCCTGAGTGCTGTCTGTGGTGGGGGAAGGGGGGGTGCGAGGAGAAAGTTGATGGTGAGTATTAAGCCCTGTGCATTACCTGTGGTGCTTTGCTGTCAGCCGCAGCGTTCCTCCTTTCACATGCTAAAAGGAATGCGCGCCTGCCTATCCACCCACATGCTTTTACAGACCCAGACGCTCACGGGCGGTCGACGCGTAAACCTTCTGCTTCAATCAAGCTCCGGGATGTAAAAGAGCACCTGACTTTGGGAGACGGAGGTCGTCAGTGGGCGAGGGCCTCGCTAAAGCAAAATCCAGGGAGGGCCAGGAAGACCTGCCGTGCATTCAGCCAGGCGTGAGGAGAGCGGATTTTAAGGATATATGCCACCGCTGAAGAAGTGAAATGAAAAGCCAAAAAAAAAAAAAAAAAGAAACCCAAAACTGTGAAACTCAGTGCATGTGGAGTAAATGTAAGAACTGGCTGTTGCGCATTGAAAGTGACCCCAAAGTTTAAAGCATTTGAATCAACCTTCTACCAACCTTCTAGCCTCCTCCTCAGTTCTTTTCAAGTGTTTGAACCTAAAAATACCACACAGGACAGCAATTTTTTTTTTTCATACATGACATAGATCAAAGCCCCATTTCTTCCAGGTGATTAGAGAAAAAAAACACTCTTCTTCTGCAAGATGACAATCAACCGAAGTTATAGCAAGTGTGCTTTTTCATTTTCCATTGAAAAGTCTGTTCATTATCTGCACCTCAAAATGTCGGGGAAGTAGCCATGTACAGTAAGCTACCGTCACCCAGGTAACAGGCTGATGGGAGTCAGCATACACATCATCACACTTGTGCTGTTAGAAACCATTCGCACCAGACAGGTAAGCCAATAGAAAATGAGCTTCATTTATTAGCGGCGATTGGAGTGGCCATGATGCCTTGCACATCAGTATTGCTTCCTTCTTATCAGATGGACCCAGCGGCCTTTTGCCTTCGGTGGACGGGAGAACAAGCCCCTCTCCTTTCTACGGGAGGAGAGAGGGGCCAAACTACACTTTGACTCCTGTTTCATCAGACAGAGGGGAATGGAACACATGGACAAGTTATTTTGCAGTACAGGAATGGTTCTTCTACACGTTTGCTTTTTGAAACTGTGAGATAACATAGTGAGATATCACTATCATGTGGGCCTTATGATTTCCTGGAGGAGTGCAGCGTGACCTGCTGCTACAGGTCTCCAATGGGGATGCTGCCATTACAATGGCGGAGTGTTGTTCGGGGGTGGCGGTGCCGGGTGACAGTGACAGCCACACCAGCCCTTTCTCAGTGTTCCCCTGGTGCCCCTGAGAGGGGGCAGGTCACGGGCACACTGGCCAATCAGAAGGGCCCGTCACTGAGGGCCAAGTCATCTCTCTAGGAACATATAGCTAAAAATATTCCACATCCAGTTCTCAAAGACCAGAAATAAATTACAAGCGCAGGCTGTCCTATTTATGTGAACTGCCCTACCATTGAGGTAATGGCTCCATTTGGACTGCCAATCAAGTACATCAAAGAGCAGATTGCTACCAGCCTGGTAAACTACATTACAAACAGTAACACCAATACAAAGGAATGCTGTTATATACCCACTGCTGTGCAAAGAAAATGGGGAAGGTTTAGAGGATTGCGATATTGTCTGTGTTTCTTCAACAAAGAAACCCTGGAGAATGTTTATCAAAGCAAGGCAGGATAATGCAGGCGAAGCCAAGGTATTATCTTTGTTATTTAAATTGGTTATTTTGTACTGTACTTGTTTTACTTAGTGGTAATCACTGTTGTGTTCATAATCATGTCACTTGACTACATTCACGTTGTTGGTGTTGGAGCAACTGCCTGCGGCTTTGATGGAAACGCATTGTTCGACATCTAACAATGTCATCATCAGCGCCGAGGGCAGGCTACCAGCGAATCAAGGGCCAGGACAATTACGGCAATGCAGAGACGGGCATCAGACAGACGAAGTGTAATTACCAGGAACAAAGCCCAGAATAAATATGAGGGCAGAGGAATCAGACTCCGAGTGGTCCTACATCAGATCATAGCGGCCTTGTACATGTGCAATATGCAGCATGTCTGCTTTGTGTGAAGTGTAATTACATTAAAAGCGGTAAGTACTGGATAACAAGGTGCACTTACAGGATGCTTAGAAAGTACTTGCATATCATTTACAAAGGTACAAAGCTGGTGGAAGGTGAACTATTACCCATAGATTTTAACTATAATCAAATAATAATGGAGACCGAGAGCGAGATGGGGAAGCAGAGAATCTATACTTGTACTTCGTCCACTTAACTAAAAGTGATGGGTAAAAAACACAAGGTCTCCCTCTGTCTCTCTCTCTCGCTCACTCGCTCTCAAATTTCAAACAAGCTTTATTGACTTTTATGACTGCAGACCTCTTAAAATAAAAAAGACTGATTACTGAAACAGGAAAAATTCATATAAATAAATAAAGTATACAAATAAAATTTCCTTTATATTTAAAAATGTATATATATCTATAGATAGATAGATAGATGGGTAGACATACAATATACATTCCTCTAATGCTCCCTCTCTCTCTCTTTCTCTCTCTCTCTTGCACCTGGGTAGCACCCTACTTGCAAATTGGAATCCAAACCAAGACTAGCATGGAAAAAAACACAACCTAAGTGGGACAAAGAAATTCCAGCTAAAGTTAAAATTATATTACCTCTCTGACAATTTAATCAAGGCCTTTGTTGTTATGCAATGTGAAGAAGAATATGAAGGAGAAGTAATATGAAATGGGTTATTGATGTTGCTGTTAGTGATGAACAACAATAATAACAATGTTAGTGATTATGAATAATTCAGAGATGAATAGTCTCTAAATTACTTGTGGTCCCAGATGTCCCTTTATAGACAGGACAGGACACGCACTGTAGACATCTCTCAGTGCCATCCCCCCGCACACACACACACACACACACACCAATATACACTCATACAAAACATGCCTGTTATTCTGAGGATATTGGCGAAACTACAAATTCTTAAACAACACTGCTTTATTCTCTGTGCCTGCAAGAACAGACTGGAAGGACTCATATCTATACATTCTCAAACACATCAGCCTTCTACACTTCTACATGATCCAGGGTCGCCGTGATACAGATGCCTTTGTTACAGTATTTTCAAATGTTTTCACTTTAAAATGTTCATTTATTTAAATAACTGGAAATGTTTTAATATAAATAATGATAATAATGAAAAATATGCTTTAAAATGTGAGTTAACATGGTTTTACCATTTTATCTTTGAAAATTAAATCATGAAATACGAGCATCAAATATATTACTACTTGTTTATAGAGCAAATTTGAGCAATCTGAAACACTTGGTACTTTAATACACATGAATTGCATTTACTGCTAAGGCAGTGTAAATATAAGGCAGTGCAACTATTTTTTTGTTCCACTGAAAATATAAAGTCAAGAATAAAAGCCTGTAATATCCAGATATTTAATGGCACATATGAAAAACCTTCATTGCCGAGAGATAATAAATAACAACAATGGCCTTGTTGCTTTTCATGAAAAGGCACTAAACAAGCCACCATGGTTTCATCTTAGAATGTGACCTGCTCATTGCAGGGACCCTACAGTCAAAATGAGCTGAACAAATGATTGTTTCTGTGAAACTTAAAAAACAGAGTGGACCAGTCATTCACCTTGTATACATGCTTGCTGTACAAAATGCTGAATTTTATCATAATCATGTAAAACATTAAACACATACAGAAAAATAATACAATAGTGAGTAATTCCACATCTAGACTGCAGTTTTTAAAAATATAATAAAAACCAACAACAGTAATGAATTCATACATAATACATAAATAATCCACAGAAACACCTTTCTGATTACTGTAACAAAAGAGAACTTCACTTAAATCTATTATAATATCATTAATATGATTTGAGATCAAACAATCATCAGTTTCATTAAACTCTCTCAAACAAATGGAAGCTCCACAAAATAAAAAAAATAATAATTTTAACAATGACATGCTAAGTCCATTATTGTAATCAGTGTTAGGTTTATGACTTTCATAAAATGATAATTATAGACATAAATTATCTTATGAAATGATATCTGAGGCTGAGGCTTCCCCAGTTACTACTAACCAAATGGTAAATACATCTGAATACATTCCCTTCTTGTTATTGCCATTATTCTTATAACACCGAGAAATAAAAACAGGCTAATTAAATGTATTGTCATAGTGCCGTAACCAGATCAGTTTTTCGAACTTTCCAGAAGATGATTATCTTTTCTGTAAGTACGTCACACTGTTTCTCTGAGTAGAGTGTGTAATGTGTGTTTGTGTGAATGTACGATTGTGTATCATGTCGGTCTGTGTAGAAGTATGTCACGTGTGTCTATCTGAATGTAGGAGTGTATAGCATGGGGCTTTACTGGTTTCTTTTACCAGCTTCTTCCCTTAATATTCATATTTCTTAAAATGAAGCCAGTGGCAGGATTTCGTTTTGTAACTAACTTTTGCAGGCATTAAATCTAACATCATAGTTTTTGTAATAAAATCAAAATATTTAAGCATGCATTAATTTTTTAACTTTTACATATCATCACACAATTCTGTGGTTATTCGCATTACCATAAAATATTGTGCAAAAATTGAAATCAGTTTTTAATCCTTTGTTCGTTGTAAGGGTGAAGACCCAGAGTGGTCAAACAACACACCCTGTACATACTTCGTCTTTTGTTGGCATCTTAGACGATGTATCCTATGCTGAGAGTGGCTAGAGTTGCAGATGCATGCATCTCTGTTTTAACCAGCATGTCCCACTTTCTGTGTCGTCTTTCTGCCGAGTTCTCGCAGTCATAGACCACACTTCTCCATGTGCTCACCCAGCGTAAACCCCCTTGCCTTTCTCCTTAGCTTGTTCCGCAGTCAGCATGAGGAGATTAATGCAAGCTAATGAGAGAAGCAGGAAGTACGGGTATACATTCAAGGGCACATTTTACTGATGTAAAGAATTAAGCGCACCTAGAACTGTAAAGACATTGTCATGACAACAGCGAAACTCTGGCAGAAACGTGCATCCACGCTAAACACACGCATTACTTTGAGGCACCAAACCACAACACCTGACTGTGAAAACGCTGAAAATATGAACGAAATAAAGCAAACTGTCCCTGAATTCACTTCCCGAGGAGATCTACAGGGAATTCAGAAATGCCAAAGCACACTCCGGCGATATCAAAGACATCCACCTCAACTTCCCTGAGCAGTTACAACAGGAACCCCGACCGCATCCTGCAGAAATCAACGGCTACCCCCCCCCCCCCGGGCACAACCAGACCCTTTACTTTCTTTGATCAAGCCATCTTCAACACCTGGGTGAAAGCACGTTTCTGTACGCGGTAAAGAGCGTGCTAATCACAGCCTGCTGTCGACGGACGGGGGGTGTGTTTCGGCCCCACCGCGGGGGGCTGAAGCGCCCTCTGGGGACTCACCGTAGGGCTTGCGGGGCTCGTCCTCCCCGTCGCTGGCCTCGGGCGGCGGCGGCAGTGCCGCCGGCTCGCTCAGCTCGCTGTCCGGCGTGTCCGGCCTCTCCTCGGCCCGCCGCTCGGCGTCGCTCATCTCCCCGCGCAGCGAGCGGGGGGGCTCGCCGAGCCGCCCGGCGATCATCGCACCCTGGACGGAGGAGGACGGAGAGAAGCCCGGGGAGGGGGGCGGGGGTCGGACGTGGGAGACGTGGCTGTCTTTGGCGCGCGCTTTTCGCTTTCTCTCCCTCTGCCTCCCTTTCTGCTTCTCTCTCCCACTCTCTCTCTCCCCGTCTATGTCCCTCTCTCTCTCACTCTCTCTCTATCTCTCTCTTCCCCTCTCCCTCACACCCACTCCCCTCCTCCTCACCCCCCACCACCCCCCACCACCCCCCACCTTCTCCTTCTCTGAATCTCTGTTATCTGAGGCTGAGGCTTCCCCTGTTATTGCCGGCTGCAGTGGAGTGAAGAGCTATTACAGCTCCAATGGGTTTACCATAACTCCCTCACCCTATTAAAGGTGATCCATTCCATTAAAGTGACTCAGAGGCTTTCAATTCATACAAACAGGGTGCTAAGGAAAGATACATCCCTGTTAACATTATGTCCACATGCACACGATGCACACACACTTAAACGTTTACACGTGCTGCCTTTAGAAGATATACATCAATGTACGCACATTAAAAACATACAGGTGCATGTGCTCTGAACATAAGCCGGCACTGTTATGTGTTGTGAACGCTGACTGGATTTATTTGATCAACAGGAGAGACGGGCACGGTACAGCGGATAGCGGGGAGTCAGAGGTGACTCCGCTGATATGAATTAGATTGACCCGCTCTTTTCATGCGCTGGGACTCGTCTCCAGCGCACTGAGGGAGCACTCGCGTCAGCTTGAAAGAGGCTGTTTATTTGATCTGACATGCCCACCCTTTCACTAAATAATTGGCCTGAATTGCTTCTGAAAAGGGGAGAAGAAAAAAAAAAAATCAGCGGGCATTTTCTGATCGCCATTATTGCTTTCGATTGCCTCCGCGTCTGTCGCCGGCGCTGGCCGAATGTAAAGCCAACCAAGTCAACAAACACATCTGTCCATCTCAAAAGGACTCTCAACGTCTGGACGTTGAGAGAAACAAAAGACTGAAATCAAAAACAAGGACAGCATAAACGAGTCGCTGCTGCAAATCAGGAAGTTTAAGGTCTGACCACAAGGACGTGTAACCGGAGGGCCCGTGTGGGATTGGGGGCGAGAGGGCCGGCCCCTCCTCGGGCCCTGCTCCATCGCCGCGGCGATCAATGACCGCGCTAGCCCGCAGGGGGTCCACTTAATGCGTCCATCTGGGGGTAATCGGGCCCTCGGTGCGAGACACAGCGATAATCTATGAAAATGTTAATCAATATAAATGGCCTGAGATGTCGTCGAACACACGGCAGCCATTCAATAGCCTTATCGCGGACAATAGCGCAGGCTGTGGCGGTTCAGTTTACGCGCCTCTCGAAATCTAGGACTCGGCGCACGGCGAGCACGTTTTCTCTGAATTCAGGCCCAACTCTGCGTTCTGCATGCATTTATCCCTCCGGTACATCCTCCCCTTTTGAACAGCCCCGGCCTGATAGGTCCACTGGAGGGCGAAATTAATATTTGATCGCATCCCACAGCCATCAAAATAATCAATACTGTTGTATTACATATTCTTTACAGTTCGCTGAGCGTCTGAAAGCTCAGAGGAACGGGGGGTATTCACGGCTTTGAAACGCTGTCATTTAACAATGTAATTTTCGCCGGTGCACTGAAGCTCGTAAAACGCGCATTAAAACAAGGGAACCAGAGGGAGAGGAAGAGAAGAAAGGGAATGAGAAAATGAAGGGAAAAGAGTCATTCCTTTTTTCGTTTAGTATGAAATGAAAGGAACACCACAGGAGTGGAGGGCAACCACAGCCCGCGTTCTCTGTGAAAGGGCAGGCTGTTCTCTCCTCCATCTATCCTCTTGTTTCTGAGGAGCAGGAGATGCACTCCGTTATCATACCAGGAGCTGGGGGGGGTGTGGGGTGGGGGTCTGGTGCTTTTGTAATGCTGACATTTCTCTTTCTGACAATCCCCTAAACACGTGGGGGGGGGGGGCGAGATGCCCCGCCATCATTTTTCATGCTGAAGAAATGACGACACAGGCTCCTCCCACCACACCCCCCAACGCCACCGCCCACCTCGTCTTCCTGGAGTTAATTACCCTGATAAAAGAGGCACTCCACGGGCAGGACAAGGTTGTCCCAGCGCACACGCGGCTACCCAAATGAAGCGCTATGAAAGGGGGTGTTACCCTGTCTCCTCGTCCTCTCAGCCCCCGGCAGGCCGAAATGTACGAAGAAACAGGGAAAAGCACTCTCCTCCCGTGCACCCCCAGAGCCCGCACCCAGTCCTGCCGTGTGGCGGTCAGCGGATATCAGCGCTAATGGCTAATGGCTAATGGCCTGGGCCAAATGAGTCCTGAGCACAGGCTTTTGCCCCCCAGGGCAGCTACGACAGGACGCTGTGACCACACGCACACCCAGAACACTGAATCACACACTTCTTACCTTTCATTCATGGTCCAGCTGCTTAACTGATGAATCCAAGTGCTATTTTTCTCCTCATATAAATGAGAGCTATAAAAAGGTAAAAAATCGTCCTTAAACTGTGCTTATTGAGACCATTACGAGTGTTTTATGGTTTTTATTTGATGGTGTGCTGAAAATACACACACACTATGCCTTACAGTATTACAATTACTGATGTCACAATTACATCAGCAATAACTTTAGAGTCTTTAGAGTAAGAACAAGAATAAGAATAGCAAATATGAATAACAAATAAGATTATATTAGTCCATAAAACAATTCATTTTATGAGGTAATAACCTTGATAATGATCATCATCATTGTGTGCCTTATTGTTGTAAAGGATCAGTGCAGTCTCCGTGAGAGGGTTTAGTTTTTACATTTCCGCTGAGTCTCATTTTTGAATAAATAATTTATAAGTCTTGCCACATTTACCAAAATCAATTTTTTGGTGTATGGAATCTAGGAAGAGCAGTTGAATGAATCTAGACATTTTTTTCAGAAACTGCCACTGCCAGCTCCACTTTTTCAATCAGATAAAAACTCATTATCATTGCATTTGTTGTGATGAAACTGTTAAATTGTTATATTAATCAATTGGAATGTGATTATATCATTGGTCTTATGCTTTTACTTAGCTTTTAATTATATATGGGCTTGTCTGAGTCAAAACATAAACCTTTAGCAGTGTGTGCGCCTGACTGAATTCATGAATGCAGGTAAAGAGTGAATGTTCTGTTCTGTTCTGAGGCCTGGAGCACACAGTTCATGGTTCACAGCGTGTTGTACGTAATGAAGCCTAGCTGTTTTGCACAGCGTCTGCCCCTTTCTGCAGCTTGCTGAACTCCTATGCTGAAGTCCTGCGCTGTTTGCTAGCGAGCGAGTGTGTCTGCGGTGCTAACGAGAGCTTAATTCCTGGACTACTCTAAGCACAGCCTCAACGGGACACCTGGAAGTACGCCCCTGTAACACCCCGCCGTTCAGGACGGATTCAGCGGGCGCTGACGGGGGAGAAACGACGAACGCGCCGCGGTCGCCGCTACGTGAAAGAGGAGCCGGAATCGCCCGGGTCCTGATCGCCTCAGCACCTCTCCTTCTGCTCCTCTCAGCAGGTTGCGCAGCAGACTGACAGCGATCACGTTAAAGGGTAGGATAGCAGCAAGGGAACAGTTCAAAATGTCACAGTGCGTGTTTTCATCACATTCTGCTATTTATTTTTCTCAATCGTAGCATTGTACAACAGATCTCAGGGTTCTCTTTCAGTTAGAATTCCTAACATGCACAAAAATAGGATTTCCCGATGTATTGTTAAATAACCATTGCTTGCAGGTTGGCAGCAGAGCATGGTGGTACGGAACAGGGTTTGTAACAGAAAGGTTGCCGGTTTGATTCGCCACTGAGGCACTGCTGTTGTAGGCACTTAACCCACAATTGCTTCACTAAACATCCAGCTGTATAAATGGATAACATGTAACAAAATGTAATCTGTGTAAGTCAGTCTGGGAAAGTGCAGCCAAATGATAATAACTTAATGTTGTAGAATATCAAGGATTACACTGTAATGTTTCCTCAGTTTTTGTGAGTCACCTCCACAAAATGACGGATTGCCTTCAAAGTCATTTTAAGTTGCCTCATGATTCACATTCAGAATTTTTAAACTCATAAGGACACAACTCCTTCTGTATATTTGTGCCTTTTAACCACGTGTCCCTTTCTTAACAGAGGTCTTCTTAGTGCAGCACATCCTCTTCGCTGTAGTTCTGATTACGTGCATGACCTTTGCACTGTTGATGGATGGGCAATGACACCTGGGCCTTCTGCCAGTTCTGTTGTCAATTCAGTGCTTGTCTCCTTTCTTTGCCTTATGGATATAAACTGCTGTTTTGGCCAGCCATGGGTTTGCCAAGTACAGATTGCCAGAGTTGTCAGTTACAGACAGTTTCCTATACCTTCTGATCATGCTATTTCAATTTTCCTTTTCCCATATTTTTTGCATATTTTTCTTGGGTATGCAGTGACACAGTTCTGTAGCAAATTGCCTTATCCACAAAATAAGATTTATACATCCATGTATTGTAATTCTTGAATGTGTCTATGTGTATAAAAGTATACCGTATCAAGTTGGCTCTTTTCTTGGCTACATAGTGGCCTTCAAACTTCAAAACGTAGGCATCAAACTTTTGTGACTCAAATTTCTTATCTGACAATCTGACATGACTTCCTGTACAAGAAACTGGGGACGAGAAAGCACATATGTTAGCAGGTTGCCCAGCACAATACCTGGTTTATTGAAATGTTAGTACACATTGAAAACCTTTGTGTTGTGTAATAAATAAGTAAGGATGCAGCTCTAAGGAATGTCTCAAAAAGAGGACACACAATAAGGGTATGACCCTGGAATGGAAGGGGACAATCATTCCATCTCTCTCTTCATCCTGGACCTTGTGTTCCCTTTAAAAAAACCCATCAATATGCCAAGGCTGACCAACAGAGTGGGAAAAAAGTCACATCTATTATGTCCTTCTGAGAAGAGAACTAGCATTTGAATTGAAATCGTTTAGAAGGACTACATGAATAGAAACTTTGGTAAACTTTGGCTCTAATCTGACATTTGGCTGTGTAATGTCTAACTTTATTGTGGTTCTTTCCACCTAGCGGTTGGTCAGTAATGTGTGTTCAGTTCTTGAAAATAAATAAAACTTGAAAATCAATTGTGTATATATCCAATGCTTCACTCACATGCATGCACACACACACACAAACTTTTCACATATGTAATGTTCCTTTTCAATTTAACTATTAAAAGGTCAGAATATTTTTATTGTATTGTTTTATTCATTAAAATGTGTAACATAGTTTTTCTATATAGTGGCCAGGCATATAGCCACCTCATGAGGACAGATTCCAACTGAAAAAATGAAAGAGATTAAACGCTTGCTATCCCAGCGTCTTTACCTCCCTGTTTTTGTTACTGCAACATCACACAAAGTGGACTCGCACACATACCCAAACATTCAACTTTATGCTCAATTTATCCAATACTCGTTGGCCTGTAAACTTTGATCATGACTCAAAACAACAAATCTTACATTTATGTAACATTTCAAATGGACTATTGATTCCAAATTCACACCTTTGCAATTCTTACGTGTTTGAAATGCCTAAGAGTGAATGCGGTCGTCGCCGAGACGCACCAGCGGTGAAGCAACGTTGCAGTACCGCTGCAAGAGCGTTGCAGCGGCTGGTGCGGCTGTCCCTCGGCAGTCTGAGGGGACCGCTCCGGCGTCCCCCTGGCCCGCTGGATTGAAGAGGTGGCCACTGCTGCTAACCCTGCGCCTGGAATCAGCAGCAGGTTGAAGGATGCCTCTCTCCCTCTCCTCTATCAAAGCAGAGCATTAAAAATCTCTTTGAAGCGGCCGAGCCTGAAGCCCCAGCAGGTCCACCTCAGATAAATATAAAAATGGATCGATCGGTGGCGAAAGTGAGGGGTCGCCACCCCCCCCCCCCCCCCACCCCCCCCCCACCCCAAAGATGGCTTTCCGGAACATCAAAGCCCTCGCTGAGCTAATCTGACCCTGGTATTAGGAGAGAAGCTGTGAGAGAGGCACAGAGAAAGAGAAGCTGCTTACTGTCCACTCCGTCCCCTCAGCGATCCATAATCTATGGTATCTTCCAGGAAGAAAAAAAAACCTAGCTGGGAACGATTGGCGCAGTGGGCGCCTCCTCCCTTGATCGCAGCTGGCAGTATCCAGTCTGCTGATTGGACACTTTCCAGTACCACAATTTCCGCTCCAACACCGGCCTCTTTGATGCAGACAAATTGTTTTTAATAACTGGACAGTCTCTCTGTCTCACGTCTGATCTTAGCTGTACCGATGAAAGGGTCAGTTCAGGCTTGAGTGCGCTGAGCAGTTTTTTTTTGTGAAGCTTGCTTAGATGTTTTTCAGTTGTTGCAATTCAGACTTAACTTGTGCACTCACGCATCTCTTAAAATGGGCGGTTCAAATTTGAATGCTGTGAAAATACTGCCCGATAGCACTGAAAATGCTGCCTGTTGACACCACAATATCTAAGTAAGGCTAGGGGTTTGATCCTGCCTCATTCTCAAGCTCTCTGAGAGCTGTGTCTCTGTGGTCTCCACCACCTTGCCATTGCCAGAGACAGGTAATTGTAATATTTTGCTCTCCAGACCACTAGCAGTCTAGGTAGGTAAAAGGCACAGTGGTTGGAGAAACATCTCGACTGTTTCAGCTGTGTAAACTATTTCACAGTACTGCACACTGTCTGGAGCTAGCTGCTGTTTAAATTATGGGGAATGTCATTGTCAAATAGACTTCGGAATTGTCATTCCGATTGCCCCTTTCAAATAACAGTGTTATAGTGCAATGTTGTGAAATGAAATAATTTCCTTTTCTGTTCACTAGCTAACTAGTTGCTGTTTCCAGAGAAAAGCTAAGATTTTACCAGTGATTCACTAACCTCAGGAACGTACAGGATACATGGCAATTTTGTCTTAGAGAACACTGTATGAAAGGGGTCGTTATTTGCAGGTGTGTTGAGTCGAACGTTCATTAATGAATGTGTTTTGCAATCTGTGCCTCCTGCAGGGAAGGGTTGCAGAGAGAAAAGAGACCCAAACGTCAAGTCAGAAAATGATGGAAAGTAATGACACTCAATATCATTTTGATCAAGACGCCCTCACTTTGGGCAAACTCCGTCACAAATGCTCTCCCAAAGTGCTCCCACACAAGGAGTTTAAGTAGCCCATGTCTGAATGTACTTACAAATAACAGAGGTGCACATCTCTCCGCAGAAGCACTTAAGCGGGGTTTACACGTTGTTCTCATAGTCTACATCGGCCCCACAGCATCTGGCTTTTCTAACCTGTTGGACAGCATCAGTGTTCTTTCTCTCAGATGAAACTCTGAGACTTTTGCGTGCTGTTATTGTTGTTGTTGGTGGTGTTGCTATTACCTGCTCTTGAGAGTGCACCAGACGGAAAATGAAATGATCCAATGGAAATTGAATTGCTCCCTTTGAATACCCCGCTCTCATAGGTAGAATATGGCGCACATATGTGCGGTAGTCATACCGAGACATTCACATTTCGTTTTTAAATTACATATTCTGTCTGGCTTTAACTTGACAACGTCTTGTGCGTAACCATATCCACGCTGAGGCTGAAGGCTGCGTATGACATAATGAACCTTGAACAGAATAACGGATGAAACAAAGACCCCATTCCACGGCCTGATGTACACTGTGAGACGCCTCCATGCGACGATGTGTACTATACTATTGTGTTTCTACTGTGTGGTCAGATCCGCTTGAAAGATGTGGCAAATGCAATGTTTATTTTGTGGAAGAAATGAGCTGCTGTCATCTGATTGTTTGATCTCTGTAGATGCACCTAATGCAGCCCATAATGTGGTCTCCATGGCTACGGGATCGGGGTTGATCTGATAGGGAGAGGTATGCGCACAGGACCAAAGTACCTACCCCAACACCCTGCAGTCACTGAACAAACGTTAAAATAAGGTAAGCATGTCAGCTGACTGGAGCCTGTCAGAAAGTCATTGCATATTAATCACATGATCCAATATCCCAGGAACTGAATTTAATGGCAAGTGTACTTTTTTGTAGCACACTGTTACAGCTTCAGCTTCCATGATAATTCATGGCTGCACTTTTATTTAGTGTAGATTGACAGATTAACAAACAATTTTCTTACAGTACGTAAAGGCTGGGATGTTTCAGTGTGAAAATAAATCAACAGGGCAACTGCCTGGTTGAATTTATAAAGCCAGGTAATAGCTATATTGTGCTTAGTGCAACCAGGTAAACAGCTTGTGTTTTTTAAGGCTCACCTTAAAACACACACTGGCATTTTCCCAGAAGATTTGAGCAAACTCAGATGTACCTGATAAATAATAATTGCGGGTTTTACTTCTTAATACTTTTCAGAGAAAGTTGCAAATAGTAAATGTACTGAAGAAAAAAAAAATCTCGAACAAAAATTACCCCCTTGTGTTGGACCAGATTTCTTAATCCAGCTCTGCTCCTCCGCCACCACGCTCATTTTGACATTCCTCAGTCAGAAGCAGAGGCAAAGATTAGTCCAAATCAATACTGCCATCCAGAAAATAGCACTTGACAGCAGGTAAGAAAGCCATGAGTGCTTTTTCAAAAAAAAAGTGCTTTCAAAGCCTGGCTTTTGCAGCAATAGAGAGCATAGCATGAAACTATATTAACCCTCCCCACATATCCAGCATTACAGCGGCAAAAAGTGACATGGGACCCAAAAGGACATGTCCTCAATGTCAACATGCCTGGCAAACCAGCCCACACACATTCCTCGGAAGCTGTGAAAAAATGATATTTACAACAGAATTGTACATAATTCCCCCCCTAATTCCACCAAATTCAATGGAAGGGATTGATGAATAATTCAAACTCAAAATCAATGTAGATAGAAAATGGAAAATTGTACAAATGTCCCCACAACAAGGCATAAATAAAGAGCACGATGAAGATGAACCACAACAAACATTTATAGTTGCGATAGTGAGTTACACTGTAACAATGCCATTCATTCCTTTCAAGAATCTTAAAGTGCTTTACACTGAAGTGAGGTGATTTACCTTAGCCACCACCTACATGCAGCACCCATGTGGGTTATAAATGGCAGGCATTTTGCTATACTCCAAGTGACAAAAGAATCCAACATAATGGGGTATAAGGACAAAACTGTGTGGTATCTAGATGCCAAAGCCGTTACTGACTGCCAGTTTTAAAGTGAGCGGTGCACAAAAAAATTTCCTGGTCTTACCAAGAACGGTAGACAAAGTGCTGTCCGGGAGAAGCTGTGAGACACAATGTGTTGGCGACAAAGCTGATTGTGAATGATGGAAGATGGGTAACAGCACTCAGCTTCCGGCTCCAGAGCACTTGCTGTTTTTGATGAAGATGCAGCTGACTGTGCTTGGCTCTCCGCTACAACTCTCCACTATTCTAGCCATTACCCTGAGAGCACCTGGTAACATGATTGCTGTTTACTTTAGTTACAATCTTTGTTTGATATTATTAGTATTTACTTCAAATACTAGGAAATCTACTTATAAGAGAAGTAATGCAGGAGATATACTCTGTGTTAGATATTGATGTTCCTGAATTTGAAAACTGCCAAAGCACAGTGGAAAACCTAAAACAAATGAAAACCTCCTGGTGCTTCTTTGCATTGTTTTTCCATACCAGTTGTTTTTGCATCAGGTCAAAGGTCATGATAAACTGCTATGCATGTGCAGTACCCCTATATATTCAGCAGAAATGACCTACTGGCCGCATGTTGTCCTAAGCTGTCCCATCAGATATACTTTACTTAAATCTTAGATTTGAGGTGTAATAAGTCCCATAATGTCTAATATATTTTACTTCTTGTGACACGTCAAACCATTATTTTAACATGTTGTTTCATCAGTCAGTAAGCTATCCTCAATGGGAACAAAGTCTAACTATGTGGATGTAATAAATGTCCTCCTACCTGTCCAATAAAATTACTTCAGTTACACTCAGAATGTAATTTTATGGATAAATGCACACACTTTTGGCTGTGTTGCAGATGCTGCAACACTGAGCATGTATGCTGACAGTATACAAAAAAAGATGGACAACACTGATCCTACCCTGATCGTGATGTGATGTCACTTCAGTGTTTCTTGACCACCACTGCAGTGTTGCAGCAACATTATGGAAATGTTATTCCTGAAGAATGGCAGCAGGAAAATACAATCGCCATAGAAAATACTATATGGATGCCATACAATACATCTGGAGACCTTGCACACTGCCTGCATTATGAAAATGATACAGCCATGTTTGCTGTGCAAGACTAATTTTAATTCATTATATTAGCACCTTGACTTTACTGTGGTGTTTTGCTACTGTTCAGCCTTGCCTGGAGTGCAGGTGACACCAGAGCTTTCATTAGGGTGACCTGCTGACCCCACCCCCTGCTGCAGTGTACTACTGACCTATGAATGGCCAGGGAGGATTGTTTTTTTGTTTTTTTTTTGCAGACCTGAGATCAGCGACACTGCAAAACACAAGGGAGCAGATAAGCTTCACAGTCCAATGTGCAGCAACAGCAGGGTGCCAAATCTGTGGCAGTTTACAGAATCTTCTGTTTCTCTTGCACTTTTATTTAAAGGCTTTGCAGATAAGTCTGACATTAATAATATATAATTATCTGAAGAAATGTGGTTTTTAACATTCTGTTGTCAAACCATTTTATTGACTCTGCCATAAAGCAACATACACAGAGCTACAAAGCTCATACAAAGCTCCTGTTGTGCACAGATCACTCAAAAAAGAAGAATAAAGACGAGTTCTTCTGATATGAGGGGGAAAAAACCCTCCATAAACACCCCGCACTTTTTCCCCCTGGTGTTTTCAGCACATCAGCATGAGGCATCGACCTGGTTGAAATCACTTAGATCTGAAGTAAATGCAGTGATTGCGCTCCCAGTGGGCTCTTATCCTTGGGGACGGGTGGGCGGGGGGGCAGAGGGGTGTTGTTGTGCCCCCCCCCCCATCTGGGCTGAGTGGCTGCCCTGTGACATCATCGATCTGGGCGGGGGGGAGGCAGGTGGGGTGAGGACTGCTTGCTGGGTTTGTGCTCTCCCTCACCTTGAGACTGGATGGAGACACATTGGGGCGATGGGGTGGGGTCTGTTTGCTTCATTGTTATTGTGAGTGAATGTGCTGCATTGTTTTAAAACAAGAATCTATTTACACATATACAGAATTGACAGTCAGCTGTAGATTCCGTCCTATACTGTATTATTAATGGAATTTTCTCTTCCATAGGAAGAAAGTATTTCAGACATAGATTAGCACCACTACTCGTTGGTCAGCTGTGCTGATCTAGACTTGAATTTGACTCACATCAGAAGAAAAAACAGTATTGCAGCATTAACTCTAAATGGAGCTCTTAGAAATATATACAAACCAAAAATTACTTTCAATATCCAAAAAAAGAATACTCAATTGAAAAAACAGAAAACATAAGCATGTGAAACAACTCATAGCTTCACTCATAGCCTTCTGCTATGTTTAATCTGTGAAGCTTTACAAAGGACCAATTTTGCTGAAAGACAAACTAGAATTTGGCAAACTGTAACTAATCAACAAATGTTGAAAGGCAAAAATTATCATAGATGATTGAAAGTTATGTCTGACCAAAAAAGAGGAATTTAATAAGACTGGGGATACTTTTAATTCACCATGACTACAGCACCCTCTCCGTTGCCACGTCTGATAACAAGGACTTGGGACAGATATTTTTCAACACCTCTGTTAGCCTGTGAAAATTGAGGAGTTGAACAGGTACGGCACCTGAGCAAAAAAGCTCTCAACAGCCTAGCAGGGACTGATGGGAAAATAACACCTTAGCAGCTTTGTTCTCATTGGGCAAGCAATGACTTGGGAGAGTGTGTACTTACACATTTCCAGATGTGAATTCAGTTGTTGTGGATTTTTCCCCTGTGTGCCTTGATTCTGATTCCTGTTCATGATCCCTAACTTTATGATTTGAATTGTCAGATTTCATTAATTATTGCACTCTCTTATAAATCAATATAAGGGGTTATACAATTAGCAAAAAGATGGATCTGGTAGAGAATTTAAATAAAATGTCTTCTCCAACTACATTGCACAGCCAAATTCAATGAGGACACCTTCATTTTGTGGTTGGCACCATCAAGTCTATAGAGGCGAAGATCTGAATTAATGAATAGCTGCTGATAATTTTGCTGATATTTCAATAAAGTTATTTCAATTGAGAAAAAAACAACAGGTTGCAATATAATAATTCCTGGCTCATTTGTATAGCCTTTTCTCAGATTATGATTGCATGTAGTAACCATTACATGTAGTTTTACACAAAGAAAATAAAAGCTTGGTGGCATGTCAAGGTATTGGCAAAATACTAAGATGTAAACAGGTTTTGGTAATACAAGCTTATGGCAGTTAAACCTGGCTGGATATAGCCAGTAATAGCATAAGGTTATGTGCCCTCACACAACATTTAATCACTTTGTAGCAAAGTTTCCTATAATGCTACCAGGATGGCACTACGCTTCATTATCTGTATGGCTATTTCCATAACCCTAATTAAATGCACCTTTGTGTACAAATGTCTGCCAATTAATATTAATACATTAAAGCGTAAAATGTAGTAGACCTTCGTTCATAATATGTGCTCAGATGTTCTTTGTCCGTTTTCATAACAACATGTTATTGTTGTGTATGTACATCAGGGAAAGCTATCCATTCCCATCAAAGGACAAAACACAAAGCTCTAGCTTCACTAAGGCATGTTGGAAGGTCAAAAGAACATTATAATGTAAAAAGAGGCTTGACATTAAGAATTACCAGCGATATTAATAATTGAATCATAGCCCTAAGGCATATTCATAGGAGCCACTGAAGCCTCAGTCTCAAAAAGATTGGAGTGGCTCTCATCAACATGTTTCAGCCTATTAAGTGCATGGATAGTGCATGGAGTGTCACAGCAACACCTAAGGGGTATTCAACTATTCATAAGTTAATTTATTAAATGGTGGTGCTGTACAGATGTATCTCCTAATCTTTTCAAACATGCATAGTTTGTATTCAAGGTATTGTACAGTTGTCTAATTTTCATAAGGGGATAATCCTACCCATAATCTCTCGATACAATTTCAGTTTTACCACAACAGACTCACATTCATCGAGTGGCACTATCAGTGAATGGCCATTATCAGCTCATCGTCCCTTTGAAGGGCATCGCAGGCATTTATAATTGAAAACTGAGGGGAATTTCAACTTTTCCAGAAGACAGGCAAGTGTTTGCAGATCAACCCCTGAGAAAGTGTTTAGCTGTATGTGCCAAGCAAACACAGTGCCAGTCACACTGATGGTATTGATTTAGGTATTTGGCTCATGCAATGAAACACTCCCATTGGGTATAATTTTCTCACAGAGTCTCCAGGCTCCCTTTTAAACACAGAGTTCCAGCAATTGAACGTTTTTGTTTACCAAACAGTCTAGCCGCATATCTGGGACATGCATAAACAAATTCACACATTCGCAAATTTGTTTTAGATTCATTCATTACTGTCACTAGCAGATGCTCTTATACAGAGTGACTTACATAGATTACAGTTACAGCTGGATATTTACTGAGGCAACTGTGGGTTAAGGACCTTGCCCAAGAATACAGCAGCAGTGCCCCAGTGGGGAATTGAACCAGCAACCGTTCCGTTATAAGCCCTGCTCTTTACCACTATGCCACACTGGCGCCCACATTTAGACAGCGCCCCCTGTCTTTCAGGCTTATAAAGCATATGTAGCTGGTGCATTTTTCAGGAGGCAAGGTTTCCCTGGCAGGTTCCTACAGATGGCATCGCTTCGGGCAACAGTATGGCATCGGTGGATGCCCATCAAAGTCCCCCCTTTCGCCACTCCTGAGCGTCTGCTGACGTGGGCCTGCGCCGTCAACCAGCATCCGCGTCAAACTGTGCCGCGTATCGACAGCTCGCCTCGGACGAACTCGCCACGTTGTTTTTGGCAGCGGCTGCCGCTAATCAAAACGCAGCTTGACTGAGCAAATCTCATCTAGGGCTCTGTCCGCTCTCTCGACAAGGGAAGGCAAACAAACCGCCCACTGACTGCTTCATTGCCTCTTTTACCATCCACACTGTACAAGCCAAGCATAGTGATTGTACATATTTCACACTGTGTATATGTTTCATTGAACAATCACTGTATAGCATGCTGTTTTGACCGCTTCCTGCATCATATCAGGCTAATTTAACCTTTGGGAATATAGTGTTTTGTTGACTTGTAAAAACAGTCACTAAAAGCAGCTTTTTCACAGCATGGTCTCTCACAATGGCCTATTATTTAAGATTTAACTCCCTGTCAGATATACAGTGAAAATGGAGGAGAATAATTGTACACTTAAAAATTCTACAGATATAAAGATGTATTGAATTTCTCACAGTGCAGCTAGGCAAACACGCACACACACATACATGCACGCACACACATGCACACACATACACACTAAATGTGCAGGTGCCCAACGAAGCCATTTCAACAGCCTCACAAAGAGCCTAACCCAGCATTATCTATTTGAGCCAATCGGGCTTCATGAGTGGCTGACTGATTGACCTTCTCTCAGCTGACAATCACACTAATGTGCTGTGAGGGAGGCTGCCCAAACAAGAGGAAAGTCAATGTGTTCAAAGCCATTAAAGTATTGGGGAACATTTTTCATTTCTATATGCGGATGATCCCATTCTTGAAGCTCTTTACGCTGAGAGAAATGGATTCAGTGAGGGTATTATGACATCGTTATTAAGGGACAACCAGATTAAGCCTTTCACAGCACAGCTGGGGCAGTTCTCTGAAAACAAGATCAGTAGTTTACGTTATAATTCTTATTTGAGGATACCCAAGAATGAAGTGAATCTGAACCTCCTGCAAGCGCCACAAAAAACACACACCCTGTCTGCCAAGCTTGCCAATCAATTATAACAGCTGCATTATTGACCCAGCTGCTGGCTGCATGGTGATAGTGACACTTTTCCTGTCTCGACAGCACACCTTGACACTGGGGGAGCTTAATTTGGACATCATTATGTCACCACAGGGCCTTCCCAGCAGGCTGTGCGGCGTGCCCGTGAAATTATCGGAGCGCCCTGCGACTTTCCATTCTCACCCACTTGTTTTGTCAGCAGCGTTGGGGGGGGGGGGATGGGGGTTGTGTCGCTGCTGTCCTTTGAGTCACCTCTGAGGCCACATTAGTCTCATCAGGCCTTACCATGTGATCACAGCTTTTTTTTCCTCTTAAAGGCCACCCGTGGCTTTCTTTCCGAAAATCAGCAGTGCGCCACCTTATGATCACAGTTTGCAATGCAATCGTCTTATTGTAGCTTGAAATTTACTTACATTTTCTCAACCAAAAAATAAAATAAAAAGATAAATTATCCATAAGCATAGAAAAACAAGCCATAGGGAAAGTGTTTCACTGGATGTGTAGTACTACATGTTGCATGTGGTCATAGCTTCCAGTGGCAGCCATCCAAATGAATCACTCACACAAGAGCACTTATTCATATTGAAGTTGTGTCAGTATAGTACCACTCAATAATCTCCCTACAAGACCCATGACACAAAAGTACACAAAGCTAAGGTTGCTCTCAGGCAATTAGTTGCCTAAATGCTGTATAGAGCAGTGGATGAAAAGCCATTGATTTTTATGACAGTTAGACTTTGTACTAATCAATCAGTCAATAAGTATCATATGATCCAATCCTTCATGCCAACGATGAAGTCATCCATATTGTCCTGTCTACTTTATCTGGCTGGGTAATGTGAATCAATGGGTTCTAGTCAGTTGATCTGGTAGTTTGTTGAAGGACAGTATTGTGGTGGGCCGTGGAAAGGTTAAACAGGTCAATGTTTGACAACCAAATATAATGTCATGCTGCATTTTGGGAGTTGGCTGTTTCAAAGACTCATGGGAAGTGTAAGTCTGATTAATATCAGAACAAGTCTGAGCAGGATTATAACCAATGGCATGGCCTGTTTCAGTAACTAATCAATTGAAAAAAAGGTTTGTAAAATGATAGTATATACAGTACCATGTCCCATCAAGTTTGAAAACACCTGATTAAGATAATGGAAAACATCTATTCATCTAGACATTTTGATCTAAAGATTTATGCTTAAATGCTTGAATTTTTTTCTTAGACAAATATAAATAGTGAAGTTGATACCCATGTAGCAATTTCTTTACAAACATTTTTAAATTTATTTTGTTGGCTATTGTGAAAAATGTAAAATATAAGTTTTTATTTGTGTTATTTCATAGTTTTGATGTCTTTACTATTATTAAAAAATGTGGAAAATAGATGGAACTATATAATGCTGAGAATATTTACATGTACAAGCATTGTTTTAAAGGGGCATGGATACTAAATAAGCCGCCTGTAATGCCATTTGCTGAGGATGATACAATGCCATCATATGTGTGAGCTTGTCATAAGATTATAAGACAATACTCTAATCCTTATGTTTGAATTATTAAAAATATGTCAACATCAAACGATTGCATAATCTTAATTCACACCAAATCTCAGTGCTGTTTGAAAACTCTTTTGTTCGCCTTTCATTGAGGGAAAGACAAAATAACTTTCATAGAAGGCAGGAATAATGGATTTTTACAAGCCTTTCCGAACAGGGTCATCCAAAATGTCATCTCGTTCATATCAAAGTCATGCAGCGAGTCCAGAAATGCCCGAGATTTGAACGGTTGTCATAGAAACGAGGCTAACTGTCATCTAAACTCAATCTGACGATGGTTAAGTTTGTAGCTTCACAGGATTATTAAAATTGAAATAAAACATTGATTTTTGTCCTTTTCACGCTCGTCGCGTTTACCCTTGGCAGTTCCGCCGGGGCGCGAAACAGAGGACATGTTCAAGAGTTTGATTTTCTCCCGTCTACGTTCAAGCCAAACTGGTATCAACACATCGGGTGAAATCAGTTTTGTTTCATTAAAAAAGGAGCTAAATTCAGATGAAGTGTGCTACCGGAGAAAGATTCTCATTATTGTTACTGATCCGAGGGCGCTAATGGAATTTTATGTCGATAGATTGGATCGGTCGTTATAAATCATTTATAATGTCTCATGGAATTCCATCAGACGGACCAGTCGTGACTGGTGCGGGTGTTAACGCACACCCCAGCACATCTCCCCCACGTGTTTGGTAAGGGTGTGATGAGCGGTAAATTAAATACAAGTCGAGGGGGGAGGGGTGGCACCCGGTCGGAGACGCAACCTTTCGCTGTTGTGAAAATGAAATGTCAAAGAACAAAATGACATATCCCGTCCCCCTTAGCAAAACAATACAAAAGATGAATAAATAATAGGCAGTCCTTTCCTCGCCCGTGCCTCTGCGTGCATTGCTGTCTGCCCGTCAGGAGTTACTACAAGATTCACCCTGTTATTTACCGCTGCACTCTTCCCCGCATTTCATCTCACCGGCCCCATGGGGGGTGTTCTCAGGCATAAGGACTAAATATTAGAGCTTCGGAGACATAATGCAGGGGCTGTACTGCAGCGGTTTGGATGTAATTCTGTGCGATTTAATGCACTGTAGATGTAATTCCCATGGCTGCACTTTATATGTAATTCAGGGACTTTATTTCAGATGTAATGCAGTGGATTTTTTTATTTTAAATTTTAAGTGCCTTTTCCCCTTTTTATACAACCCTATTTTGGAATTGCCAACTGCACATTAGGCTGGTCTCACTGTGACAGCCTCTGTAGTCATGCAGGAGCGCTGAAGCAAGGCAATCCCCTAATGGACCCACAAGCAGCCAATGGGTTTTTGCACTACAAGTCCCACAATGCAGGCTGGGCACCATCCACTGACACCATACATTCAACTCACAGGCATTTGATAGCTCACAGGGTGCCTGAGACCAGTGAGGCGAGGACACCCTTCTGTCATGCCCACCACTATCCCAATGAAACAAAGCCACTTGGTTCCACCACCATGGGCTCCCAATCACTGTCGGCTGATGACATGGCTGGGATCTGTTGTGGAAATAATAATTTTAAAAAAAAACGAATAAGCTTGTTAATTATCAAAATACTGTATATTTTAGTTTATTGTTTTTCACAGACAGTGGGTTCCCTTAGTATATTCACATTAAACTTCAAATTATCTTTTTCAAATGTGGTAATTTCAGTTATAGTTTTAATTTCGGATGAATTTTGTATCAAGGGGAAAGTTTATCCATTCGCTCGCCTAAGACAGATACTCTCCGTTTTTTTTTCAAATGTGAATTTATGCTTATATAGCAAAAGAACAGTGAATGAATCATTTGATATAACAAAAAAGGCTTAACAAAAGTATTAACTTGAACATGGATATGTGCAGGATTCAATTGAAATGAGTTTTCTAGCGGCTGGTGGAGGGTGCATTCAGGAGCAGAATGGGGGAAGGAAAGGGAAGCTGTCCATCCAGTCGCTTCCACGCCGGCTTCTGAGAGGGCCGGTTTCTCAGAAAAACAGCCCTGTCCCCTGGGCTCTAATTAAAACCGTTAGGAAGTATGAAATGGCAGTCCGCGGCACATTGTTAGACACCCCAAACACTGACAGTGGGGGGAAAGCCCACGTTTGGACTTAAGGCATATGGGCATTTTTGTGTGTGTGTGTGTGTGTGTGCGTATGTGTGTGTGATGGATTCGTCCACCATGGAAAATTTCCAAGTGTTAGAATTGTTATTTCTGCCAGGAAGAGACAGACTCGCTTGAGGAATCCGAGAATCGGACTGTGCGCCACCACTTCAGGGTTCAGCAATGATTCTGGAGACGGGTGGTGTTATCTTGAGCCAGATAAAGTCAAGCATCCTTGAGGTTGCTACCTATGTAGCATGCAAATTACTAAATTAAAAAAGTAAAATTAAAGGCACTGGGATATTAGTTACAACTTCCTAATTAACATGCTGTTGAATGCATGTATTTTCTGTTTGTTTCTTCCCACTGCTTTTCCTGGATAATTAATAATGACCAATTTTACATACTATGTGATATTTTATTCTGTGCGTGAGTGTGTGTACGGGTGCACATCATACTTCGCCATGTCAGAAATAAAAAGAGACTACCAGCGTCTCCTCCTTGTAATCCCTCATATGTATTTATCGGCTAGGGCCTTTATTTATTGTGCCTTTTATTTTCTCCAGTGCAGGCCCCTGTTTCGAGCGCTGTATTTTTCAGAGGGTCCGTCTGCGCTGTATGGCTAATCGCCGTGGCACCTGGTGCACTCATGCAGGCCCGCTCGGTGGAACAGTCATACCTCGTTACGGCTCCTCACCTGATGTTTTATTAACCGCAATTGATTTTTTTGACCCCGGGAATTTTTTTTCCCCATTTCTCCCCCCCCCCCCCACCCCCACCCCTGTCTCACTCCTCCTTCCTGAAAACAAGGCTGTGTTGTAAATGTAGCGGTGGGGGCTCACAGTGTAGCTGCTTCTCAAACGTGCCTTTCCTGTGTTCCTCATTTTGCCTGTGTGTGTGTGTGTGTGTGTGTGTGTGTGTGTGTGTGATATTTTTTTCAGTTAGCACAATCTTGTGTTCAGTGCTAACAAGTTGTACCATCCAGCAGGAAAACCACTTGCTCACATTTTCCCATGTCCTCCCACCTTTTAATCCTCTGAATTTCTTGCTTGTATGTTTCCTTCAAAAGTGAAAACAGGAAGTGTTGGAAAGCAACAATCTGCTGTTTTCCTCATTCTTTAAGAGTGCTGGTTCTTTCCTTTCTAATTGTGTTCCTCCTACAGCATTAACCACAGAGATTTTACAGCACACTCTAGTAAGCAGTATTGCAGATGAAAATGAACTATTAGATACTATAACTCATACTGTACAATTCTGTGCATTAAAGAAATATGCATTCATGTTGAAATGTGTGCATTGTCCCTGTCAAACAAGTGAAATTAATAAATAATTTAGGACTGCATGTTTCTTCTAAAAGGCACTTGGGCCTCATTTCCCAGGGTCTTGTGATTGGTACCTCTGAGCCTGTGGTTGTGAGTGTAGCTGACTCAGTCTCAGACTCTGTATTTGACTGCAGCTCTGTTGGTAGCTGACTGTGTGCCTGTCTTAGATTCCTGACAGTATTTTGTTTACCGTTTTGATGCCTTATAGTTCTGACAGGGGATATTTGCACTCAGCAGGCTTTGGGGAGCTTCACGCCGACCCTCCTTTGTCAAGATCAAGAGTTCAGATAAACGGCACTGTGATTCTGATTGGCTCACAAAGTCAAGACGGGTTGCCAAGAGCAGAATCTGGTTTGTTGGGCCATGCCGTGGCCATACCAGCTAAACACATACCTTTTAGGATCTGTGGTAAATGCATTCTCTGATGGGTACCCAGTGTAAAGGCTTATGCATTTTATAATTACTTCAGACCACATTATTTTGACCTTTTTTATATGTAGTGACACCATAGTAATAGTCCAGGTACCCTGTCCATTGATGCAAAGTAAATGCTGATCAGCAGGGGATGGCTACAGAAGCACTTGCTGCTCAGATGGCATAAGAGGTGGAGTGTGTGTGTGTGTGTGTGTGTGTGTGTGTGTGTGTGTGTGGGAGGAGGAGGGTAGTGGGCTCTGAGATGCAGCACGTATTGGCATGGTGGAACACTTTTCAGCCTCAGCAGAGATGAACTACAGCAGCGCGCAAAAAGAGGCAAGCAGAGTTTCGGACCTATGGTCAAGAATGCAATCCGAGGCTGTCCCCACTAAAAATGAGACAACGGAGGCAAACACAGATCTTGGCACCAGAAATGTCCTACAGTCACAACCCAACCTCCACCCTGGCACTCAGTTTGGTTATTGAATGTACAATAAGGTTTTTAATTCAGACTTAACAATTGAGACTGTTCGAGTCCCAGACAAAATTTGGTTGGCTACCCCTCTGTATGAGAAAGCTCTACTACCACGTTCAGTTTTTTTCTGATCTTCTATTCTGCGGGGACGCACTGTGCTCGAGAACCAACCAATGGCACCATCTCCATCATCTTTGGATGATCAGTGGATATGTATCATGAATGTATAAACATGTCTGAAATATCATCCCTGAATGTGACAACCTAAATACAAAGGATAGGAGTCCTTTCCAGCATTGGCGATGTCAGTGTGTTTATTGTGCCTCAGTACAATGAGTGACCCAGAACACCCGCTCACATTACCTTCTCTTTAATGAATAGCACAAACTCCGCTTATTTCACACTCTTTGCTTGCAGTGGCTGGTTCACCTCCCACCCCCATGACCTGGACACAATGGAGCGTGTCTAATTACCCGACCCCAGTCCAGCAACGCCACGCTGCAATCTGAGACTCCCCTCTCATGACGAACAAAGCACATACTAAGCGCAGAATGAATGGAATAATGGTCCTGAGGCAAAGGGTTGGAAAGTGGTTGTGTTACTTATTACCAGCTTCTTATTGGAGAGGATAGACAGTAGGCTGCAAAACTGCTGTGAGACAGGGAACAGAAATATGTGGTCAAAAGAAATTCAGACACCCAGCTCAGGATTATCAGTCCCTGAAGAGGTACTTAGTTAGGAATAAATACGTGTCTGTTGAGATGAGAAATTAGCTTCTTATCTTCTTAGGAATCAAAGTCCTAAGGGATCTGATCTGTTATGTGAGCATTGAACATTTCACAGTCAAGGCAGCTGGGAGCATTGACATTTCACGGCACAAGCAATTTGCAATTACTAGCATGCGTAATGTATCAGCAAGGAATCTGATGTAATGGTTGTCAAGTCACAGCTCATTTACTACAGCTAATAAAGACGCACTTCAATATATGGAAAAAATGAATGAACCAGGTTTTGGGAATCAAACAGTTTCTGTACCTGTTTCTTTTTTTAAGATGACATTGTAAATGACTTAAAATGTGAATTATGAAAGTAAAATATTTTTAACAAGAATTTATTGGTAGTTTTTAAATAGATAACAAACCATTTCAAACAGTGATAACATCACAAATTACAGTATTTGAGCTGCATATCTATATTGGCAGCATAGTTATACAACCATATATGCAGAGTAAGATCCTGTTCTAGTAGGTTTTCAGAATCCTGGAGCTATAACCTCACCGGTTGCCTCCTATATACTAAGGCAGTTTCCTCTTAAGACAGTCTGGACTGTGTTTTTGTTCTTGGCTGAAAAAAAAGGTCTTCACAGCCAAATGTGGTCACTAGTCAAGAAGACGGAGTGGTTCATTGATCACCCCAACCGCAGGTCACTTCATGATGTGACCACTGTGTGACAAATGAAGGTCGTCAGAGCTCTGCTCCAATCAAATATGTGTGACATATGAACAAATAACACAGGCACATTGTGGATTAAATACAATTACTACCATTGCACTTTTATTTTCAAAAAAAGGCAGATATTTATCAGTTCTGTTGGTAATATGACATATAGTCAATACACCAAATAATAACAATATAAAAATCTGTAAAACATTCCAGGGATATCGCATGATTGCCTTACTATTGTGCAAAATATTTTCTGGTGTTACGGTCATTTTCACATTACAGCCCATTGAATGGCACTGACCGCAGCCTTAAATTGTTTTGCACACAAAAAACCCCAACTCTGGTCTGCCTGGATGAGGGTAACATGACGGACACCTCCTACAAGGTTTGAAAGGTAAGCAGGATATCCACACCAATTATGGCTTTACACAACGGTTCTCTATTCTCTGTGTTGTACCAGTATGACATCACATTTACAATCAAACCCCCTTTACCACTCTTGGTTGTCTATTATCAGTGTGACATCACAATTATAATTACCCTTATCTTTGTTTGCCAACTTTTACCAGTGGGAAGCATGTTATGCGCCCCTTGTTTGCATTGGTGCAGATTTTACAACATGGGCAGCTCTCTTTCGCCCCCTTGTGGATTTAACAAAACATTTTTACTGCTTTTGTTAGAAGTGAGGGACTTCCTCGCCAGTTCTGCACAGAAGGTATGTGCTGGCAGCACTGGAAACTTACTCAACAGACAACCAGACACACACACACCTCTGTCAGGAAGGAGTTTCCATACACACCAGAGTGTGGCTGTCAATAGGAAAACCTGTGCTTGGGTTACCACAGAGACATTAAGGCCATTAATATCTGTGAGGGATGTTAATGAATGCACTCTCTTTCGAGGGTGGCAAGTAAAGATACCAATTCCTGCCAATGAGGACAGAGAAAGAATATCTTCAGTTTAGGGGATGACTTTACATCAAATATACATGAATAGTGCTTTAATCATTGCACAACCTCTTATTTACTGATCTTGATATCCCTCTATGACTTGATATCCCTCTATGAAATCGCATGACAATTTGCCCCATAAACTCTGTGAGAGCAGACATAAGGCATTGTTCATAGCCCTAATTTTATCTGTACTCAGTGGGGTCATATTTTTTATAAGTGACCATACATGGAAAACACAAAGTTGGAAGTGGGTACAACAAAGGCAGCTTAAGTTCATCTAAAACACACAGAATAACCATCATGAAATGTTCATAGTAACATATTAACATATTGAAATATGAAAAATTACAACTCCAGAGCATGTTCAATCAAACTCAAATGATCATAGCACCTTTATTATTCAATGTTGAACAAACCGTCTCACTTCTTCACTTCACCCTCCTACATATTCTGTTCTTACCTGCTTTGTGATGCTGTTATGGGTTCATGCAAAATGTTACACAAAAACAGAACCAAAGAGGTATTATAGCTCCTTGCTTAAACCCATAGACTGAAAAACGGCAAACAACTTCTTCAGTGGACATATCAGCTGAATTAAAACAAACAATGTGGTGTATACTGCCACCTAATGTACTGGAGTCTGAAGCAGAGTTTGGACTCTAGGGAGGTGTGCTGAGTGAGGGTATTGAGACTGCGTGGCAGGCATCCGCTGGACCATTTGTTGGAGTAGAGAAGTCATGTCCTGAAGAACAGCCATCTCCTGCGCCTTCTCCACCCGCGCCTCTCCACATACCCACTCCTCATACTCCTGCTGCTCCAACAACCGAAGCCGTTCTCGCTCGTTGAAGTCCTTGTCCATCTCACTGAACAGGTCCCTCATCTCTGCAAATAGCCTCTCCGAGTGTGTCTGGTTCCTCCTCCTCCTTTTCTTAGGTGGAGATCGACACAATGACTCTAATAATAGCAACAAGAATGACATTAGCTGTAGTTACAAAGCCAGCTAGTACTGTTAGCCACTATCCATTACTTCTGTTGTCCTCTGTATCATGCAAGTAGCTAGGCTACACAAATAAATACGAGCAATAAAGGTCAAATATAAGCTTACCTGTACTTAAAACTGAAGCATTGACCGACACATCAGTTTCATGGCTTGAAGTCTGCTCTTCAGTGTTGCTGTATGGTGTCTTGGGGCAACTCGAGGTGGAATTCGTCTCCAGGCTTCTTGAGGTGGAGGCTGTCTACATGGTCCTGACCAAAGCCACAGGGTTCGATGAGTGACTCGAACCCCATGTAGCCTCACACAAACTAAAATAGCACCATGTTTTGCGGTCGTTTCCACTCTGGCCATTGTGGTCAATGACCTGATGGTACTGCCTTTTGAGTGCTTTTAGTTGGCTGTTCACCTGCGCCTTGGCCCAGATTACACTGCAGTCACATAGCCGGTTCGTAATTTTGGTCATACACAACCGGTCTCTTGCTGTTCCTTGAATTTGTCTGACGATTTCGGCATCGGCCCTTACTGACAGAAGTTCCCGAATCTCGTCATCTCTCCAGTTAGACATTTTCGTTGGCGTCTTTGTGTAAATGACCCTTCTCCTTCACCCGCGGATGTTTGTATTCTTCCAGTTTCGCGCCATTCGCATGATAGAAATGTCATCAACACGCCCACACGCTTGCTGTGAATTCTCCGGACAATGACCTGCTCTATTCACACATGGACTCAATCGGACATTACACAGACTTTGTACTAGGGAGCTGGCAGCAGAGTGTGAAATACGGGGCGTCTATGTTGGAGACAAATTTCTGCATTGTCTCCAACATAGGGTTGACATTACATCCCACTTTGTATGAAAAATAAACACAAAATAATGTATTTGCTTTTCATTCCAATGATTCAAAAGTTGTGGTCAAAAGTCATGCGCAGGTTTTCAGAAAATAAAGCACATTCTTCATCCAATGATTCAGTGACAAGACTTCAGTGAATAAAACAATGACACCGTATTTCAAGGCCATCTCCCAGCGCCCTCCCATTTTGTTGTTCATCCCGGGAAACTGCTGTAATTTGCATGGCAAACTTTATTATGAATAATCATCATACATGGATCCATAAGTTTTGTATGTTTGTCTGACGTTACCTAAGTTGCCAGATTGTCCATGAAACACAATCTACACACACAATCCACACACTACGTACAATTATTTATTTACTTATTTATTTATGATCCACAACCAACCAAAAAAACCTCCTGTATTTTGAAACCTAAATGTTGGCAGTTATGGGTAGGGGGCACCCCCCATTGCCACTGGGTATTTCGCACACTGGCTGGCAGGGTAAAGTCCGTTTAATGTCCGGTCCAAATGATTTGGACATTTTAGTTCTCACATACAGTTCCTCCGGGTAATGTCTAGGTAAGTTCAGGGTTGCAGTGCATGTCTGAAAGGGGCTTAATGCATGCATGTACTGTTCTGGGGTACACTTTTATGATTGATTGACCTTGAGGTTTAATGGGTAGTATTTCAGGTATATTTAAGACGGGAGCCAAAACAAGAGGTTTCCTACCCCTGTTATGGCAAGGCAGCCTCAATAATAGAAGGCCTGAGATAACTTGTCCTTTGGCATGCAAGCAGTGTCCAGCAAATCTAGCTCAGTGTTGTGCTATGATCATGGAGATTGGTCGTAAGTCACTGTTGATTTCATGCTTCATTCATTGTTCTCATCAGGATATGTTCTTGACTCTCATGAGAAGTTTTGTACAGATGCCATCAAGTCTCTCCTGAAGATCTAGCTTTATGATCCATGTTTCCACACCATAAAGCAGAATGCTCTCCACACATGCCTTGAAGAAAGCTACTTTTGTTTGTTCTAAAGTGTTAGACTGCCAGATATGGTGTAGTTTGTTGCAGGCATTCCATGCTTGTCCCTTGCATGTTATAAAGTATTTCTTGCTATCTGCAACATATGAGCCTAGGTATTTGAAATCTGTCAACTCTTTGATAGGTATGCCATCACATGATACATTGGTGTCCCTCCTCTTTGTTAATGCCATATATTCAATCTTCTTCATATTAAGAAAAAGAACTACTTAGGCTGCTGCATCTTCAAGAGATGCTAAAAGATCCTGTGCTGCTTGGAGGTGACCAGCTGTAAGTGCTATATCATCAGCATAATCAAGATCTGTGAGATGTGTACTCTTGCATCTCCTGTACTTTACAAGGTTCAATAGTGAGACTTTTGGTGTGGTTAGGGTCCATGAACTGTCTTAAGATGTAATTGACAACGATGACAAAGAGATAGGTTGCCAACGTGTCTCCTTGGAGGATTTCAGCAGTAGTTAGAATATTCTCCTTGGGTATGTATGTGCAGCATAACTTTCCTGTTGACACTGCCTTTGAAAAATCTACAAACACAATGGTTGCTCTTCTCTTGGAAATTTTCATCTCTTTGATGATTCTTCTGAGGGCAAGGATCTGGGGTAAAGTTGATCGAGATATGGTGTGATCCTGTTAATTAGCATTGAGTTGTAGATCTTTGAAGCAATGGGAGACAGTGTGATAGCTCTGTAGTTTTGAGGCGGTTGAAGATGGCCTTTCTTTGGTAAAGGAATGATGCAGGACTTCGAGAGGGCATCAGGTTTGTTCCCATTGTAACTTTCATCACAGAACTGTAAATGTTTTGTTTGGAAGGGCGTCAGATATCTTTTGTGAGAAGAAGGTGTCATTTAGATCCACATCGTCTTGCTCAGGCTTGCCAAGAAGTGAACTGAAGTGCTGAAACCACAAAGCAAGCCAATGTTTGGTGCTATCAACTTTAATGCAAATCAAGAGGGCTGCTTTCTTGTTGGTGAGTCCCCTGAGAACTTCCCATGCTGCAGAGTGCTTATTCTCGAGATTTGCTTTCTCCAACACTTTGGTCTTAGCCTTCACATGCTCTTCAAGGACTTCAGTGCAGCTTTAGCTTCTTCAAACTTTCTTTTGGAGGCCCTTGTTGATTTTGCATTATTCTTGGCTGTGGCTCTTTTCAGTTGATTCCTGGCTTTGGTAACTTTTACACTGGTCACAAAGTTGGTGTTCTCCTTCCTTCCTTCCTTCCTTCCTTGTTGACTTGCCATGTGATACTGACTGGCAAGTCAGCTCCTTTAGCTACCCTCTTCTGTCAGAGCTGGTCCCCTAGCCTTTGACCTTGACTGGGTCAAGCTTCAAGGCAGCAGCACTATTTGACCCATGGCTGGGGTATGGATTGATATAGGGCCATGGCGTGTCCACATACTGATGGGCCATGCACCAAATAACTTTTGTGGGTTCTACTTTGTGTGCCAGGTATTGAACAGTAACTATAACTGCACTTCAATGTAAAAGTCAGATTTTCAGGACCATGATTGTTATTATGGTTACTTTTGATATTTCATGAATCATATCTTATTAACAATCAAATCCAAAAACCATGTTCAACAACATGTTTGGCTATTGTTACATTCCAAAACAATTGCAAGTCACCCAATAATACAATAACAGATTGGACCCATTAATATAATATCAGGTGTTTTACTTTCTTTTAAACTGTGCTTTCAGACCAATAAGCACTTTGCTCAAGGAGTGGGCCTCTCTGTTTCTCAGTATCTGCCATTATGTGCCTGGTGCTATATTAGTACAGTGCAGGGGAAGAACCAGAAAACATTAGTGGCCACTGTTAAAACTGCATGAATGGCCACTCTAGCACTGTGGAGTCACATAGTGATCCAAGGTGTAAATCGATATCAGGCAATCTATCAAATGGGCAGGAATGCAAAATGAATGCTACCACTGGCATGCCACTAATGCGCACCCATTAAGCCTTTTATAGAAATGGACCTATCCTGTGCCATTTATCCCTGAATAAAAGCAGTTCCATCATGGAGAGGATAGGGGAGAGCAAGCAAATTGCCGCCTGGCAGCCAGCGGAGATTAAAAGCTGGCCCTGCGCTCCTAGCGTTCAACTGAAGCTAAGGTGAAAATGAATCAAGCCGTCCTGGAAACACGTCTCTGCTTCACAACACTAGCTCGCCGCGGTGGACCCGGGCACCATACTGCTGGGGCTGGTCGAAAAACAATCACACTGCACTGTGCTTCCTGAGAAGCGATGATTTCATTTGCTCCTGTCAGCCTTTTGTAATGTGATCTTATGTCATGGGCAGAGTGACTTCTGCCTGGGAGATGTCAATAACACCGGGTCCTTGGGGGGAGACCGATTGATCTCATGGACACCTCCGAGGTGTGGGAAGAGTTAGAACTTGTCAGAACTTGTGTTTCAGACGTGCTTGTGCAAGCAGTCGTGTTCCAAAGAATTTTCGGCTCTTGGGCCAGGCCTTGGTCAGGTGGATGTGGTGGAAGGTCAGACCCTATCTGTCACAGAATGTTCTTACCATTGCAGATGTCTTGGGCTGTGGGGCCCCTGGAATCTGTAGGACAGCCAGTCACAACCAATGAGGGAAGTGGTGGCTGTTGAAGGCAGATGCGTGCGTTTGCGTCTTTGGAAGTAATAATATTAAAGTCTGCCAATCTAATAACTAAATCTGACTCCAATTCATGCCAACCTTTGTTTTGTTCCTCAATTCCCAATCCTAATTAGCAACCCAGGAATTCTCAGTTCGCTTTGGCTTGTAGGTGATCAGGCTACATAGACCACAACGTAGGATACCGTCCCAGCACATTTAATATAACTCGCTGCCATGTCTCATTCTGACCCGCAGAATATAAGTTAGGCGGCCCACCTAGGGACTGCAGACTCGTCAGAATAGTGCAATACTTAAGACTGACTATGAGCGTAAGTATCAGTGGGTTTCGAGCGGTACGGCAAGAACATACGGGAAAACCTTGAATGCTGCTACGTGCGTCGTTAGAAATGGCCAAATGAAAATCACAAACAAAGGTTAAGGCCAATATCTTTATTATTCTGAATTGTCCAAATTAAAAGTATCCCAATCAAGTGAAGTTGCAAGATTACAACAGGCAGTATGGTAGAGTGCAAATGATGGCAAAGATACACAGCCTACCTATGCAGAGTCACACGGCTATACGCAATGGTGCGCAGGAGTCCGTGCTGACGGTGCTCCATGGCTATGCGCTTGGAGCGCAGGAGTCTGTGCGGACGGTATTCCCCATCTGGAGTCACATGGCTATACGCTTAATGCGCAGGAGTCCGTGCTAACGGGGCTCCCTGGCTATGCACTTAATGCGCAGGAGTCCGTGCTAACGGGGATCCATGAGTGTAGAAGTCTTTCCCTTTATATACCCAAACCTTAAGGAGTTGGTCAGCACATGAGGTGGGGTCATGGACAGGACCCTGATAGGTTTTGTCCTTATCTGGCTATTGATTGGTGCCAGTGTTTATTCTTGTCCTGTTATTTGGGGCATGTGCATTGGTGTTCATTCTTTTTAGCAAATTTTCAGAATAAGTGTTAGGAGACTCCCTACTGTTGTAGGACTATCACCCCTTTGCTACTCACATTGTATGGATCAGAATGAGTCCAAACAAGACATGTGTACCTTGAACCGAACAGAAAATCCAGAGATAATAGTTGATAGCTACAGGTTGGGATTTCACCACTGGCCTGGAGGAAGGGTCCCTGAGGGATTTGGGATCATCAGGATCCCGTGCCCCCTGACTCTCCCTACCCCCCGGTGACCCATCCTGTCAGTTCCTTGGTGTGGAGGAGCGGGAACACATTCCTCAGCCAGATGGTTGTCATTTATGGCCCGAGAATGCTTGCTTGAGCTACAGTCCCTTATTTGGTGTGCCACAGTCCGTGCGTTGTCAGGCGTCTCCCTTTCCCACCTTACAAATCCAACAGACATGTCTCAATGGTCTGATAGGTGTCCCCAGAGCAAGATAGAGTGACATGCTGTGTAGCGTCATTTTACACTACCATACTTGTCAATTCATACCACCAGGTGAAACAACTCACACTCCTTCAGTTACTCACCACAACGTAACTACAGACTATCATTGGTACATACTTTCTGTATTTCATGCTAAGTGCAGAACTGATATGTTCGCTTCACCACTGAAATTGTATTGAATTTTGACAGCAAACCAAACTGGACTGCCCATTTAGAAGCAATACTGTTGACAGAGCCTGGTGGACTGAATTGTTTAATGGTCTGTTTGGCTAGAGTCTGAAATTGTGGGGGGAAATTATTGGAGTTGGGTGAATCCTTCAAAAGAACTTAATATTTGCTTCTTAGTGTGGTTTTGTAGATAAAAAGCAGTCAGGGACAAACTTGATAGTATGTTTATAAAAAAATACAATCTGCTGTGAAACAAGGCCTGATCTCTCCCAACATGATCTAATTTGGATGCTGAAAGAAGAAAAAGTGAGAGTTTTTTCTACTTCTTCCTTTGAAATGTATTACATGTGTGTGGTCTATTTCAAGACCTCTCCCACAGCCTAGACTCTACAAGCCTTTTCAGCAATAGGACTGTCAATAGCCTTGGCGTAATACTTGATGGCCAACTTCCCCTCTCAGATGGCAGCAGTGAGTTGGGCATGCAGATTCCTCTTGTACAACATCCGAAGGATCCGCCCCTATTTCACTACGTATTCAACACGGCTCCTGGTTCAGGCCCTGGTCCTCTCACACCTGGACTACTGTGACTTCCTCTTTGCTTGTCTTACTGCCCGTGCCATAAAACCCCTACAGCTAATCCAGAATGCAGCTGCATGACTTGTCTACAATCTCTCTAAACATAGTCAAGTTACACCCCTCCTCACCTCATTTTGTTGGCTTCCTGCTATCAGGACTCATCTCTTCAGACTGCATCTCGGTTCCATCTCAATCCCCATCCCCTATGTCTTTGTCACAGTACTGGTAAAGCACAAACCCTGAACTATGTGTCCTGTCATTATGCCACTGAAACTCAAAGGAAGTCAAGCAGACTGGTATAACAGGATCCAGAACGGTATGTACAATGTTCATGCTGAATGCATGTATGTCTTTTGCATGTATTTGTGAAGCTACAGTAACCTGTGTGTCATGTATCCTTTGTTCCTCTGAGAACAAGAGAGCAGAGCTTTCTTTTTAAACCCTCTTCTGTTCTTGCGAATGTAAGATATATCTACTGAGACATTTTCACATTCCTTGCAGGGAGGCAAATGACTCAGAGGCACTTCTGTATAAAAGTCTATGCGGTGCATTAGGGTTTCAGTATATGTCCAATGACATGACACAGGGAGGATGGCTGGGTGTTCGCTATGTTGTTAGAATTTAGAGGGCTTCAGAATAAGCGTTACTAGCTCTGGTTAAAATGGCCATTGTGTGAAATCATGAGTGTTCTGCAGCAAAACGAAGTACAGGGATGCACTGGGGCTGGAACTGGTGGGTGTGTGAATCAGGTGTAATGATAGTGATCACTTGTTTTCACTGCTGTAGAGTGGTGGACCGTCATCCTCGCTCACATTAACTGGCTCTGGATCAAAGTACAGTGGCTCTGTCTGTGCCCGTAGTCTGAGATTGAAAACCAGGGAACATGAGTCCAGGTTGGCCTTTGTTATACTACCCCTAGTGGCCATTATGTGAAGCAGCTGCTTACCTATTCTGGTGACAGCAAATGACCAAAACTGACGCAGGTGACAGTGATGTTGTGTGTGTGAGTGTGTGTGCATGCGTGTGCACGTGTTTGTGTGTATGCCATAAGTCAGAGTTTCCCAAACCTCTCCTGGAGGACTCCTTGTCCTGCATGTTTTAGATCTCTCCCTGCTCCAACACAGCTGATTTAAATGATCAGTTTGTTATTAAGCAGCTTCAGGGGTTCATAACAAATTGATAATGACGCTGCCATAAGTCATAGCCTGTGAAGGACTCTTCACAGGAGAAGCTTGCTGATTTCGGGGTGTGGCCGATGCTGTTGGCAGGCAACAAGAGCACTGCAGGCTGCTGGTCTTTTAGCTCACCCTTGATTGTAATTGCTACCTGGTGCCAGGACAAGGATGGCCACAAGGACAAGAAGGGAAGGTCAGATTGAAGATAGCCTTCTCTCAATCTCTGTCCTGCTCTTTTTCTCTCTCTCCTTCCTCTTTGTTTCCATCCCACTCTCATTCTATTGCTACTCAAACTGCTTTATAAATATATCTCATTGTATATTGCCTGTCTATAAAGTGTTAATAATGTCTTGACGTCAAGACCCTTGACTGCATAAAAATCACATTACATAGCAGATACTCTTTGTACTGCATTCTCATTTCCATATCCTGTATCTTCCATATCTGTCTGTCCCTCATGCTTCCACTCTGTCTCTCTATGACGTCTGTGAGTTGGCTGGTGGCAGCTTTAGGACCACAGTCTCAGTGGGTGTTGGAGACATTTCAGAACCAGTTGAGAGCCCCAGTGAAGACCATCTACATTATTAGCAGTGTCCTATTCTCCATGGAACTAACCAGCTGAATACAGCTGAGAGTGGGGACTGCACCAGCTTTCAGCTTACCATACAGGAAGAACAGTGCCCCCTGAAGGATCAGTATTTAGACAAGCTTCAGGCTCCGCTCTCAATGGCCAGACACACCTTTAGGGTGAAGACAAAGTCTGTCTGGAATGCTTAAACCCCCCCCCCCTTAAAGAGGTCTTAAAGAGAGATCTACAGATCTGTGCTGCAGGATTTCAATAGCCTGCTACTTGGATGCTTAGGGGATTGCCCTCACTCAGCTCCTTACCATCTTTATTTATTTTATTTACTTTCCTTTTTTCAGGCACTCACTGGGGACCGTCCAGGTGAAGGTTCTTAAGACTGATGTTTCTCTTCATCTAAATCACTGTATTTTCAGCTACTGCCACCGAATGGAGCACATGGTACTGCACCTGGCTTTTGCACATTTGTCATTGTTCACAGTAGTGATGTAACCACACGATTATGTTTGTGTATACAATCAAGTTTTACTTGTGTGTCAGGGAGAGGGCTGGATTCAGCTGATTGGGCCAGGTGATTGGGACATTTATTTGAGACCTTTTTGCATTTTGAAGATGCAGCTGGCACCATGTAATCAAGTGAATTGAGCTGGGAACTATTTAAATGTCAGATCTTTGGCTAATTAATTTTAATCAATTCTGGGTAACTATCCAAAAAATGTTAATTTGGTATACATCACTGAGGATACAGTCAGTGACATTTCAAAACTGTTGTACCAGTATTTACCAGCAGATGGCAATCATTTGCCACTTTAAGAACTGATCCTCTTGATCTTCTCACACCTGCTTTTATACCTGGATAACGAACTGACATGCAATGCATAACAATGAACCAATTAATACCACCTGCTCTCAATGACATCATGTGACAAACAATTGCAATTGTACTTGAGGTGTTTCTAATGATTTGTTGGAAATTTTAGAGTAAGTTTTGAATTACACATGAGCTACTGATAAGACATACATGTTTACACAAATTTAAAAGCACACATCTTTGTATAAATTATTTTAAAATAAAGCCTATTATGGCCAAAATGTTGTCTGAATCTTCACCCCATAAATCAGCGCTCAGGTTCTGATTCTTTTTTTATCAAAAACCCATGGGAAAAAACACTAACTTTCAGGTAAAGAGCTAAGAGTGTAGGTTCAGTTCTAAAGACTATAGAGAGGCCTTTAACACTGAAATTAATGTGCTATTCTGTGTTCTTCTCATTGTGTGTGTGTGTGTGTGTGTGTGTGTGTGTGTGTGTGTGTGTGTGTGTGTGCATGCACATGCATGCACGGTGAGTACCCTCTCTGAACAAAAGGCCAGAAATACAAAATTTTCATCTAGAGCAATCCTGGCATCCTGTCACTGGTCTGGATGGCATCAGGCTTATTCCCATGATGACATTTCTCTAAACTTGGTCATTTGAGAAAGATGGGGAAAGTTGGGGAGTTGGGAACTTTCTTACACCTACAAAATGGCTTCCAGAGAAGCTAGCACCTGCTCATTAGCTCACTGCAATCAACAAACACCCATAACAGTAGGTATTCATCTGTGCTGCTGTTGCACAGAGGTGGACCGGCAGCAAGCCAATACTGCAGCCTCATCTATATTCACAGTTTGTCCTGTCTTCTCCGCAGCCTGTTTCCTTTTCTCTACCAAGGCTGCTTCTACAGTCTACAGGTGCCCAGGAGAACACTGTGGAGGGGAAACTAAATTTTCATATATTGTCCCACCAGGAAGCACCAGCTCCTTATGATCTGATTTAAATATAATATATGAGCCATATTCTCTCCCTTTCTCTCTCTCTCTCTTTCTCTCTCTCTCTCTCTCTCTCACACACACACACACACACACACACACACACACACACACACACACACACAGGAAAGTAGTAGATCAGATTTCTCATCAAACAGAAGGCAGGCAGAGTCTGATTTTCCTGTGGGTGAAGCACACAGTATTGGAGTGATCCCCATAACAGGCTAGTGGAGCCAGGATGCTGACCATCATGGCAACGCCTTCACAGTCAAAGAAGGACACCTGTGCAATATTGGCCAAAGCAGTCAGATGTTTCTATTGCTTAACTGCTCAGATCATATTGAGAAAATTACATGGAAATGCTAAATTCAGGATTTTCAGCATTCTGAATGGCACATACTTTGTGGACCTTGGAAGGTGGGGTGTGAAGGGTAGGGGGGTGCAGGAACTGAATAAGAGAGGAAGCAGCCCTGCAAACATTAGACTGTCATTGACTAACTGACTAACTGACTGCCTGCAGATACATCACATATCTGATGCATGTTATATCACAAGCAAAGCAGCCATGCAGAGTATCTCAGTATGAACAGCACCTTCGCAGTTCTTTTTATTTGTGGGTGGGAGGTGGTCAGTGGCTCTGCTTTTGTTAGTCCCCTAAATGTAGTTTTTTTGCTGTCTCTCAGCACATTTTTGCAGTGTATCAAAAGGCAACATAAGGTCTAGAAACATGGCTGCTTCAGCCCTGGCATTGAAGTGTGGTCAAACAAAATGAGAACACATCTCTGTGCAAGCAGAGTAAAAACCACCACAAGAGGAAGTGACTGACTAAAATAGATTTAAAGTCATGGGAGACAGCCAAGACTATTACAGTAGACATAAATCACTTAAAGTCATATTATTAATATTATCATTTATTTGCTCACCAGACACTCTTATTCAGAGCAATTTAACACATTATTCATTTATACATATATAACTGAGAAATCTTGTGCTAAGAACCTTGCTGAAGAGTCCGGATGCAGTAAATGTTTTGCGACCAGGGAAATTGCATTATCATTTTTGGATATAAGCCATATTTTAAGTACCTGAGTGTTGGATGATATTTTAGTTCTGCCTGGAGATTCTTGATAGGAGTTGAGGCAAGAAATGAATAACCTGTCTCTGTAAAAATTTTACAGTGGGTCTTCCTGAATTAAATGTTTCCTGATTTTCACAGAGGGTTAATGAAAATGAGGACATTTAATTAAATAGATAGGAAACCAGGTGGAATGGAAACGGACAGGGAAAACGGTCTTGTTTTTGAACCAGCTTGCCCCCTATAGGATGTATGGGGAAGTGCAGGAAGACCTGGAGGCAAAGTCCGTCCATCTGTTGTGCCAGCTTGCCAAGGCTGTGAATGATGGCAGATTCTGATTTTCTCTGAGAAGCCCAGTAAGTCATGTGGTAGGTAAGGGGTGACATACCTTTGGGTGTGTGCGGTTCTCAATCAATCAGTCCAGTGTGTAATTTGAGACCTGAGCTGGAAAAACAACCGGAAAGCCCTACAAGCTCCGGGACCATTACTGTTAGCCCATGTGACATGAGGAGGCCACTTATGTCATCACTTATTTCACCGCCATGCAACACCCTCCAGCAGGCCCTCAAGTGCAGTGCGGCATGGCTAGCACAGATGCCGTCACAACTTTGGGATCCCTGCAATGTGACAGCTATAGAGGGCGAGGTCATGTGCAAGCCTTGTCTTGCAGACAGGAACTTTTGAGGACAAACCAGCACATGTTGTCCGAAGACATCTGTTACCATTGGCTGCAATTTCAGCAGTGAAAAAAACAGCACTGATCCTTCCTGGAATTCTCTGTTGTTCAGACACTGTGTAAGGTAAGGTATCTGTACTCCCAAAGTCCTGTAAGGTAAAGCTAGCAGTGTAAACCCTATTCTTGACAGCGATTCAATGCGTACAACATGGGTACAATTTCAGGGATGAGATGTGACAGTGGAGAATGAATCAGTAGAATAACATTCAATGCACTGTGATTACACATGATATACAATTACGTTAAAAATGTACAATATACAACTAATTTGAGTCAGAAAGTATAATGAGCCAGTTCCATGTCAAGAGTATTTTCAACATCAATACTGCAATGGATTCTCTCATTGTCTTTCACAGTGTTATAAGATGTTGATTCTTGTACAGAGAGGGAATGTACATGTGTGTGGTATTATAGAACATGTGTACTGTTGCCTGATATCCCACAGAGTAGAGTCAGAGTTCAGAAGTGGCCACTGCCTGATCTCACACAAACAAGACCAAGTAGCTGTTACTCAATATGGTGTCACAGTGCACTGTAGAAAAATGCACAACTGAAATGTGACAATGTTCGAGGCATCATTTGCATAACGTTGCTTTAATGTTTTCTGCCAATCCATCATCTGTCCACACAAGAGCTCTCTGTTACCCTTGATGCAACAGCATCTGCATCTCAGTCTGCCAAGAACTCTGGTCTGACATGCTGGGCCAGAAGCTTTCCTCAGTGACCTGGGGCTGTGCTTTCTTCCTCTGCGTAGAATACCCGGGAGGAATCTGCCCATCTCTGACCTCCTGCTCGATCCAGCTCCTAGTCCAGGGCCCTTTTGCTCGGCCATCTGTTTTAACACTCTACTTGCTGGACTCCCTGCGTGTGCATCATGGCTTTCTGCCCTGAGGGAATGCACGCCCCAGTCACAGTGCCTCTTGAGTGTTACACTCCCCCTGGTGGTGGAGCAAGCTGTGTATAACATTCAGAACAGCAGAGTTTTGTGCCATCTCCTGGTGAGATGAAAACCTGCCTCATCAGATTGCATCTTGACTCCCTGAACCCAGACTTTCCTCTCACCTGGTGCTACTATCTTAATCCCATGATGTTGCAAAAATGCTGCTGTGTTCATGTGTGGTAATGATTATATATGTATATATTTATATAGACATAGATAAATGGATAGATAGAAAGATGTAGAGATCTAGAGAGACATAACTAGACAGATAGATAGATGGATAAATAGGTCCCCACCCGGTGTGGGTTATTTGACAATCTCGGTGACCCAACTTCGGGGCAAAGCACTGATTTCCTGATGAGGACTCGATGGAACAATTGCTGCTGAAACAAACCAATAGCAGCAGCTCGTCCCCGCCGGGCACTGCTCATGCCTGCATGTGTAGCCTAGCCCTTCACTTTGTGTTCAAGAACAGCAAAAGGGACCACAGTAATGCTCCCTGCAAAAGAAGCACCTTCATCCAGCACTGAAGAGCTTTCATTACAACATCAGCAACCCTGACCTTTCGCCCTGTTACCACAAGGGATGCCTCTTGATGCATGAAGGACTTTGGACGCTGTATCGGCTTCGGCATCACCCTTCTGAGGGAAAGGACAAACTCATATTTCATTTAGGCGGAGATTCCCATTTCCACTTGGCAATGGATGACCAGGTAGCTCAAAATGAACTGTTATTCAGTGGAGGTTTCTAATAATGTCCACTGTGTTTTTCATGTCAGTAGCTTTTGATAATGGTTAAATAATGGTAAATGTTTTATATGTGAAGCTACTGGTATGGCATGAGAAGCAGTTTCTATATTGGGATCATTATGCCATTTGCTTTAACTCTATAAGATTCTCTCTCTGTCTATCATTTGTATGTATGTGAGTGTGCGCTGTCACACGTGGACCTAAAAGAAATCTCTAGAGAATTATCAAAATGAAAGAATGAACATTCGTATCCTACATGTGTCATGCAGTAGACTATTAATATGGGCTTTACAAGACACTATTATAAGGGTGCATGATCAATTATTATAGATGCTAAATAATATATGTGTACTTATGTGTAATTATGTGTACATAAACTAAGCATAGATCTACAATATGAGTTTATTAATGAGTATATAGCAGATAGATGCAGAGTGAAAAACCATTATAATATATATAATGCACAAAAAACTCATAGCAAATTATTCGTTTTATTTCAAAGAGTGTTTTGAAATTTTACTTTGTGTCAGTACTCATCTTTTAAGCTTCTGTTGTGTGGTTGAAGGTGCACTCACATCAAACAACCTGACTGACGACCGGATGCGACAGATTTTTGCAGCATACAGAACAGACACAGCTTTGGAAAATGAATAATCAATTTTTGCCAAATTGAAAATGTCCCTACCATCACCGAGAGCAGCTGCGTGCCAGTAAATTTATGGATTTCCTTCGCGTATGATTAGCCGACTGCAATCTGTGATAAATAAAAATGAATAAAGTGATTTACCGAATGGTTGCAACCCCTACAGTTGATTATGCTGAAATTTCTTGCCAGTGTGGCCCCTTTCCTTAGGTTTCAATGAGATATGCCGGGGGGGGTCTCACGTTTTTTTTTTTCCTTTTTGCAAAACCCTTTCAAATTAACCCCGTGGCACGGGTCGACACATCGTTACGATAACAGAATCACAGCGGACAGGATGACAGATCGACACCTCTGCAGATGGTGAAACTGTCCGAAAACAAACAAAAAAAACTGCGGCGCCTTTAAGAGTTACTCCTCCCCTCTCCACCTCGGTCTCTGGCCGCTTCTCCGTGTCCTGAAGCCGCGCTCATCTCATTTCAGTACCAGCAGCCATGGCCGAAATAAAAACAGGCATTTTTGCCAAAAATGTCCAGAAAAGGCTGAGCCGGGCGCAGGAAAAGGTAAGGGGATGCCTGTTTGTAATATACGAAGTTATAATTACCGTCGTTTTCGTTGATGTCGGGAATTTTATGTTTGCACGATGTGCCAAAGGAAAGGATGCTTCTGACAGGGAGGAGCAGGTGTAATTCGACAGCGGGATAGAAATTATAATACATGGGTTGTTTCCGTTTATTGGGGTCCGCTTCCGTCCCTTCGAGGCGCGGTTTGTGCAAATTCCGTGTATTATTACGGTTTTAATTCATGTCCTTTGAATGTAATTATTAGGCGCTGTGCCGAGGCTAATTGCCGACTGTCACATCGCAATGTGTAATGTTATAAGCCCTTCCCATTGCACAGGACAGTAACGCTGTAATGGTGTCCCGTTAAATTATTAACAAGTAAACTAACTGTGACCATGGATGAGGAATTTGTATTAAATGGGTTGGGACCGAAGTACTGGACAGAAAACTAACTGCTGTTTGCTGGGGTTAATTCATTTCCTTTCGTGTGATTATTCAACATACTACAACATACTGCTTGAGCGCTGGTTAATAATAGCTGTCAGAAATGTGCCTACCATTCAGTTTGTTATTGACACGATGCTTTACGCGTAGCAATATCACCACACATGAAAAAATCTTGCTGTGTCACAGGAAATATTTGTTGTATTTTAACATACGTTTGATGTTCATTGTTCTTCCAAGGCAGGCTTGTACTTAAACGTTCAGCGATAGACCTCTAACGCGCATTTTTCCTGCAAGGTCAACAGAAGGGGATATCGGGATATGCCCCCTTCACTGCGGTCTAAAAAACATAGTGGGGTCGATCTCTGCTTCCGAGTTGTGTATTTTTGTTAAGGCGAGCGTAAACGCGCTTCTGTGGAGGTAATGCGTTAACAAAGCCCTCCTATTTATAAAATGATATAAATAGACTCCGGAATACAACTGTGGGCTACCTCGGAACAAATAACCAGATTTTACAAGCGTGAAATGAATGTCCTGAAATACTGCTTTCCTCTCTGCGCAGAACAGAAGTTCTCTTGCTCGGGCATACCCTCTGTTTGAGGTTTAGGTACTGCCGTGAAATTCCTTTGGAATTTGTGCTCATTTTTATAAGATATTTAGCTTTCCGTTTTCATTTCCAATATCTTTTTTTGCTGTCCTGTGATAAGTGGAGAACAGATTGTGTATTTAAGGAATACATACATTATTATTGCTTGAAATTACTTTGCATATAATTTTTGTACTGTTATGAATGATAAGGCTAACAGTTGTCAATAAGTAAGAATTTGACATAAGCATGTATCACATTGGCTTTAGTGCACATAATAATATGCATTTGTGGATTATTAAATCACAGTCTTAAAATATATTACACTGAAGAAAAAGAAAATGCGAAGCACAGTATGCTTTGACTACAGTGCATCTGAGTTTTTTTTTTAAAATCAGGGCTCAGGTAAAGATATGGTCTGGACTGGTTTGGACAGGTTTGGATGGTAGGTTCACCATCAACAAGTGACACAGGGCCTTCACTGTAACCAAATGTGAGTCTGGTAAGAATACAGGGCTCTCCCCGGTCATGCCTGTACCACACCTTGCCCAACCAGCAGTAAGAGGATTGCGTTTCTTTTAATATCCTCCCGGCGAAGCTCATCTCGTCCTGCTAGAGAATGGGAGAGAGCGAGGACTTCTGTCCATTGGAAGGGCTTATAAGCTTTTCTGTCTCTTCTCTTCAGTAAATAAGTCATGCTCCCTAGCACTGATCCAGGATCAGCGGAACCAATCTTAGTCCTAGCGCTGACAATTTTGTGAAAAGGCTGAAACTGTTTCAGGATCCATGGGGCACTGTGAGGAGAGGCTACATTAAGCTACATGGTTTTCCCTTCAAGGTGCAGTGCATGTGTGGTGTTCATCCTATTGGAGGTGTATAGCCCAAAAAATAAACTTGGATATATACAGTACCAGCTACAGTAGGATAGAATAATCCTCAAATTATTTTACTTCCATCTCGGTATTGATGGAAGTGTTTTTAGTGCATTGTGTTACTCAGTGGACCATGTTATTTTTTGCAGGCCATAGCATGAAAAAACAGAACAAACAATTCACCATAGGGACTGGCTCTGAATTGACCACTTGCCAAGCATCACTGTGCTAGAAAGTTCAGCATTGACTGTAGTCAGACCACAGTGGCCAAGACTCTGGCTCAAAAATAGCTATTAATCCTATACTGTGCTTTGTGTACAACACTAAAGCACATTGAAGTCTACAATTTTCTGTATCCTTCTTTAACAAAGTTGTGGCATCTCTTAGACTGTGTAGTATGGAAGTAATTTAATTTGTATATAACTCCAAAGCCACATGTGATTTAAGTGTAGTTCTGTCTATCTATCTATCTGTGAAGTGATTTGACTGATTTTAGATTTTGAAGAAACAAAAATACTTGTTTAATTAGGACTTTGAAGTCAGACTTGGTCCTCTTTTTACCATCTGTTTCTGAGAGTATAAACAACCCCTCTGAATCCTGGGAAACAATTAAATCTTTGACAGCAACATGTGCCTCCTGCTATTCTCCCCCAACAAATTAAGTCTCAACCAATTATAGACAAGGTTAATATTGCAGATTGTTTCACTCAAGCATTTTGTATCAGCTGGTTCACAGTTTGACAAAATAATTGCAACTTATACCAACAAAACAACCCTGTCTTATCTTCAATAAATTGCTAAAAGATATGTTTGTGTTTCATGTAGTTTCTTCTGTAGAGATATATAAACCTGTAAAAGCTTTTGACCCCATAGAATCTGCTGGACCTGATAACTTGGACCTGTGCATTTTAAAACTTGCTGTTGGTGCAGTAGTAGAACCCCTGACCCACATTTTAACCTGCCACTTTCAGTTAACATTACCAAAAAAAGTGGAAGGTGGCCTATGTGCTTCTACTCTTTAAAGGAGGGATCCTGGTAATTTATATAATTACTACCTCAGTTGTAAGCCTTCAGTCCATGCAACCATAATAGAGTCACAGGTTAGTCAAATAGTCTAAAAAGTTCCTGTATAATAATAGAATTGTAATCAAAGTGCAATCAAGAGTTAGGGAAGACATTAGCACTACATTAATGGTCCTATCAATGTCATGTAATGTCATTTAGTCATTCAAGATCTAGACCGTAAACAGCATTGTGCCTCTTTATTTATTGAACACAGTAAATGTTTGTTGACAGTTTAAAGTCCGCCTTTCTTGAGATCATCAAAGAGAGTCTCTCTAGCCTCTCCAAAGTTCTGTCACAGGTCTAGTTTTGTGCATAATTTATATAAATATTGTTGATCATGTGGTGCAAAACTCTAAAATACATCTTTATGCTGGCAACATCGTTTTCACACCTGTGGCCAGGCTTTGAATTAGGCTATCCAAGACCTTTGGAAGGCTTTTAATAATTTGCAGATTTTTCTCTACGAGCCAAAACTTGTTTGAAATGGAGATAAACTGAAAAATATGCCTTTTACAAGAAAATGCTCTCAGCTATGAGACGACTTGCATTTTCATCATGGAAGAAGAATCTGTTGGTTGGGTGTTGTATTTCAAATACTTGGGATTATGGAAGGTTGAAAAAAACATACCTTTAAAACCCACATAATCTTGGAAGGAAACTGAAAATAAAAATAGAATTGACATGAGAAATAAATCCTCCTTTTCTGCCAACAGAAATGCCAAGAGAAAACTTATTTTAGCTATATTTCTGTGTTCACCTATGGGGAATTACTGAATATGCATATTCCCCCCCGCTACGTTATGGGTGGATCCAATCTGATTCAGCTTTCTGCTTTATTAAAAATGCAAAGTGTTTCGCCTGCCATTATGTTCCTTATCCGAGAGTGGATGAGGCATTAAGAACAGACTTTAGAAGATTAATACATTACATTTTACATTATTGTCATTTAGGATACACTCTTATCCAGAGCAACTTACATAGGTTAAAATTTTACATGTCCTCTATTTATACAGCTAGGTATTTACTGTGAAAATTCTAGGTTAGGTACCTTGCTCAAGGGTACAGCAACAGTGCCCCAGTGGGCAATCGAATCTGCAAGCTTTTGCCACACTGCTACCCCCAGTAATTATCATCTTCACTCTAATGTTATGTAATGTACTGGGGACAGATATATTTTCAACTACCTTGCACCTTGGTTTTGGAATATGTTGCCAAGAGTTTTAAGATAGATTGTTTGCGTTACACCTAATGATCTTAAATGCATCATCTATAGTAAAGTAACTGAGCAGTGTGCTTGATTAAAGTCTTAATGAGCTAATTTCCTAACATAATGTTTTCTTTCCATCAAGGTTGCTATATGTTTCACTTTTATACCTTGTTTGTGTGTTAGGTCTGTGACTGCACGTTGAACCTTCTTGGCCAAGTCTGTCTCTTGAAGAGCTTGTGGAATTAATGTAGTACAATAAAGCAGAAAAATAAAAACAGACTATTACCACTTGTACAAATGCAGAAAGAAAATTGTAATGCATGCTACACCTTCCTTTTTACCTGCTTATAGTTTGCAGTGGTCAAAGTACGGTGTTGTGCTGTCATTATGGGATGATTGCAGGATGTACAATTCCTGACCCAGACAGGATCAAAACGTTAAATAAGCAATTACATTTTTGTTGGAGCATTATCATTACCCAGTGTGTAAGCACTGTTCCTTCCAACAGTATATTCTCTTTGTTAACTAAAATGGATGTGCGTATGTTCTACTCAGGATGTTCGAGTCATTTCTGAATATGTATTAGGTCAGAAATTATTGGGAATCTGTTTTTTGCCAATCCCTTTGTCTGGGTGAGGCCCAGGCAAGTTTCAGTGATGGTTTGATGCAGATGGTGAAGGAGGCTGGAGACTAGGCTATGAAAGAAGCCACTGGTGACCTGATTTTTGTAGACTTTTAGAAGCAAGCATTTGTTTGTCTGCAGGATATATGACCTAGTACACATCCCCCGGGAGATGCAATCATGGAGATTCTCTATGGGTTTTTGGCTTGAGCTACTGCTAGTGTAGTCTCATTTTGTGTAAATATTGCTTGACGAGAAGTATAGTTTCATTCCAATGCAATAAGTTGAGAATGTATTTTTGTTGCCGATGTTTTCACAGCAAGGAGAGGCTGTGAATCTCTTCTTGAAGATGACTTTACCAGAAAACCAGAGATTTAAAAAAAAAAATTAAGGTGTTGTTTCATGGCAAGTAAAACAAAGGTAAACATAGCAGACGGATGATATAACACTGAAACTGTGATCAGGGGCGAGTTGGGGACCACAGTGCACTGTATAGACTGTACACTATATCATTGTATGAATTCTATAGCTATCACTGACACTCATATTATTGCATTGTTTAGTGACAAGGATGGGGCTATTAGGGAATTATAAACATTATAAAGATCAGCCTTTTTCAGAGAATCAGATATAGGGTTTCTCTCGGGATAGAAGGCAAAGATGTAGGCCGCAGTGGCCTGTTCCGCTCCAGTTGTGGGGTGAGTGGGTTGTGGACGTGAAGGTTTTGAGTTAGGTCTTCAGTAGCAGCTGACAAACACCCAGAGCAGCAGGTGAGCTGACGTCCCGTCCAAACAAAGGCCTCAGACGAGCGGTGCGGAGCTGAGGCAGAACAAGCGGCAGCAGATGGGCTTCAGGGCTGGCGCTGCTCACTCCTGTCGAAAGATAACTCCATTCATCGGGGCTTGTTCACGCAACGTGCATGGGGTCACGTGGAAAGGGAGGGCTGAACATCTGTAGCGGAAATCACAAAGGCAGCGAGGCAGCTGCCGGCCTGTCGAATGTTGCCGACCCAATTAGAATGCAAATTCTGGACCTCTCCCTGGGGATTATTGCCACGCATGTGAACGACATTCATTCAGAACTGAAAGACTTCCTCCCAATAGAAACTTGGGTACTTGGAGAACAGTTTGCATTGATTAATAGCTTCTGAGAAAGGTGAATACTCTGTCATGATTGGTGAATACATCCAATAGGTGTGTGCGTCCAATAGGTTCACTTTCAGACATCTGCAAAAAGCCTGCATGACTTTCCAAATAAAGCTGTGGGAAACCAATTGCGTCCTTAACGACTGCAAAGATTACTCTGTGTATACACTATCAAGGTGTAGCTCAATTTGTATGCAGCAGATTCTGCGTGGTTCAATGCAGTGCCATCAGTAGTATCAATAGCCCACATTTGCTTTAAGCCGTATTAGGTAGGAATTATCACCTGCAGTGGGAGATGTTTTCTTTAAAAGATGGAATTGGGTTTTTATTAAACAATCAGCTTTCCTCTTCAGAAGCAGTAGTATGTTGTTATTTGTGCAGTTCAGGATTGAAGGCCTATACAGCCTTTTTCAGTCAGTGCTGTCAAGTGATATACTGTAAATGAACCATTCTGACACACATTGGCAATTTGTAACCATCAGTCAGACAGTCCAATGAATATTCAACTTAGGTGTTTGCAGACGTCACTGAAAAACATTGTGTAGGTTGTAAAAAAGGCATAGTTTTTATGGGTGTGTGTTGGCACAAGTTGATCCGATTGACAAACTTTTGCATTTCTGTTTAAGCTGTCTCTTTTCTCCCTACACAGAAAAACTGAGTTGCTCATTGTTGCTTGTTTAAGTGGTGAGGTTTAACTGACTTGTAGCATGCTTAGTTAACTCTCTCAGTGAGAATAACAAAGTATTACCTTACAATACAGCATATTAAAATATAGTTTTATTATATGGACACTACACATTATAATATATACATTATCTGATTGTTAGACTACATTGTTTTCAAGGGATGCTGGTAAATACAGTGTTTTGGGCTTTTGTTGGTACAACAATGAAGTTTCTTGTACTTTGTATAGTTCAACATGATATTCTTCTTCCTATGAGTGTCAACATTAGGGCAGAAAAGGTCCTTGGCAACCTTGCACTTGAGTGTTAGCCAATACCTTTGTGGGCATTCTTTGGAAGGGTTTCCAAAACAACCCTTGATTTGGTTTTGCAAGGACACATTTTGTCACGCCAAGGAGAAACAATTACTTTCTCAGTAGTACAATACAGAGCACTTAGCCATCACCTCTGCTGTCTGCAATCGCTCTGCATCTGTTGTTCTCTGTTTAATTTTCAATCAGGTTGTTCCCCCTGGCAGCACGCCGTCGAATCTCACATTAAAGAGATTAACAAATTCCATTTCAATTTACTGTGCGGGATGCAAATAAATAATTTAAAAACATCAAAGGAAACTTAGCGGCATTATCCCTGTGAAGAAACTGGCGCAGGCAGATTCCCCTCTTAAAGCAGTGAGTAACAGAGTAGCGTGATCGAATTCATTGACTTCATTGATGTATGTTCATTTACATATGTATATACATATAATATATAATTCATATAGTGAAGAGCAACCCTTATGTCATGGGTTTATGAATGGAGGTAAATACTGGTACAGACTCTTGAAGGAAATAAATGATAGAATTGAATGCATTCTGATCTGTAATGATGCTGGGCCGGTGTCTGTCTCACCTGCGGGTTGGGGGTTGGGGAGGGGGTTGGGGGGTGAAAGGAGGCAAATTTCCTGATTTATTTAATTGAGCAATGGTGATTTGGGGGAGTGTTCAGTTAAGCATTGTTTAAATTCTTTCAGGCTACTTTTGAAGCCTGTTGAACTCTCCATTGCTCTCCAAATATAGGAATTTGACTGGAAAGAGAGATTTTTTTGCTGCGATATTAACCAGTCATGCTTTATTTAGATGATAGGAAAAATCACAACAGGTTTTACAAAGCTGATAAGAACAGTGTTTGAATATTAAGTGAGGAAGTTAAATTTGTTAAACTGTACTGTACCTTTGAGATTCTTTGGAGCAGAGAGAAAGGGAAGTTGCATAGTTATTGCACCTACAGTAGCAGAGTTAGCAATACCGTTTGGCAGATGTTCAACCTGGCTGTACCTTTAGAATGATTCTGTAGCATGTTGATGGGGACCTCACACCTTTTCACCTGTTGAGGTAATCGGGCTCAACTGTGGAGCACAAGAGGAAAATTACAACTCTTGTGTGGGATGCACTCTCTATGTGACAGAAAGATGGGAGAGGCCATTAGATCTGTTTCAAGCAAGGAGGAAGATTGAATTCTGATACCTGAGATCATAGTGAAGGAGGGATCACATTGCAAAGAGAAAGAGATCCCTTCATTTGAGATCCCTGGTGACGGAATATGCTGGGTCCAACAATACCAAGTGGATCAAGTTTACCAACCTAACGGCAGCATGGAAAAGTAACAGCTTAATAAATGCAGTACAGAATGATATTTTTTAAAAGTCAACATTAAAAAAGCCAATTCTGCTCTGATTTTTAATAGTCATCAATCATTTTTGTATTATTTGCTTTGTCTGGTCTTAACTCCACTCTTGTTAAATGTTAAATGTTGTTTGTATGGCGTTGTTCACTGCAGCCTCCAATGCACTGCATGTGTTCACTATTGTGCAATACTGAGGCAGTATTTTCACCACTCCACTCCTGCATTATCCCTGGTTGACATCCAGCCACCAGGAGCCTCACAACAGAGTCATGTTTGCAGGTGAATGTAAATAAGGAAGTCTTCACTGATGCCTGCAGCTGAACCCTCTGTGGACTGCAATTAACCCCACGCTGTTAAAGGAAATATTTCCCCGATTAAATTTGTTCAGGGTGCAACCCCGATGTTGGAGGCAAAACCGTTTAAGAACACATTGTAATTTGGATGCAATTTCTTACGAACATAAGCGTGTGCTGTCGGCAAACTTGGCAAATTCCAGCACATTTGATAATGTCACCTACACAGTGCATGTAAATGAATCAAAATGAATTTAAACAGATTGACCATCTTTCCATCTTTATGTTTTACACTTTCAAATCCATAATCACCTCAACATTAACAGTAAATGTCCTGCACAGGACTGTAAGAGGTCACCTTGTATGGTTAGCGATGTATAATTTACTATGAGCCCAGGATACCTGTCCCATAACAAAATCTTTCCATATCTGCTCTCATTATCTGATGTAGCAGGTCCACCTTAAGGGATCTCACAGCCATTATTCAAACTGGTCAAAAAAAGTAAAACTGCAAAGGTGTGTTTGCAAGGCTTATCACAGAGATAGGGAGTTACAACCCTATTTGGACACTGGTGCCTCAGTCTGTGTCTCTCGCCTGTGGGCTTCTGACATGCTGTTCAGCTCCGCTGCAGTGTTAATGTTTAATAGATTGGCAGTCTCTATCGGATTGCATTTCCAGTCCAGGTATTGAGCCCAGTGTAGAGTGTAAGATTTTAATTTGCATAAGGAAAATTTAAAATAATAACATTCTAATAGTGAGGATTCTTTGGAGTGTTCTTATTGGATTTTGCCGAGATGTATTAGGTGCAGCACAGTGACTAACAGTGCCAGATTCTGAGCATCACTTAGCTGCTGTAATGACTTTTGGTTTTGAATTCCTTCACCTATGCTGGGCATGATATTTAGAACAAAGGTGCTCTTGGGGGATGTCCTTTCAAGTGTTCTTCTCAGCTGTTTTGATAATAAAAAGAAAGGAGTTTTTATTTGTTTTATTATGTGCTTGCTATTCCATATTGGGAATCCACCTTTGCCAATATTTTATTTGAATCTTCATGTTAATATAAATATGCACAAAAGAGACCTCAAAAAGGCACTGACTAAAGCCATTGTTATTCATCATAGATCCAAATGTCCTGTGTTGCTCAGTCGTTACCGGGTGTGCCATTCAGGTCAAACGGTAGTCAATGAATCAATGAATGCCGCAATGGCTGATTGTGAGAGGGGTGGGCTCCTTGCTGCACTGACTGACTCGCTGTCACTGCAGTAAAGTAATGAAATATCTGAGAGCTTAGGCCCATGAATAGCAAATATGCACCAGGGCCACACAGAGAAATACACATCAAGGTAATAAGTCTCTCCTGATTCTGCAATGGCTTCTCAGCTTATGCAGTGTCACTCAGCCTATCTCTGAGCTGAGCTGACTTGTGCCTTGCTTTCACTGCATGTGCATATTCAGATCAGACTCTGCTCTGAAGAGTCATGTTTAGATATCTTTGCCAATACGTTGGTCATTGAACATGTTAGAATGCTAAGGTAGCTTTCTGTTAGAGTGAATAGTCACATGAAATTGCCAAGCCTGTCGTGCTTTTCAAGGGAAGGTAAATTGTTGTTCACCCTTTTGACTGCACTAGGTGCCATGCATGCAATCAGTTGATTACTTCCAAATCAAGAGGTTCCGAATATCATTATGAAGATGATCCTGAATAATCAAGAAATATACTTGGAGCACCTTTTGCTCCTAGTTTGATTGCAGTGTGAAATACATATCTTCAATTTATTAAGTAGCCAGAAAATAATTTGTGACAATCATAAAATATGTATTCACTAATAAATGTCTATTGTTTGCCAACCATAGCAGCAAAAGACTCCCTGTTGATTTTCCTCCCCCACAAGTGACAACACCATATCAGCCTTCCATAGCGGTGAGACTTCTGCTGCCTTAAAGTGGAAGTCCCTTAAGGATTCAATAGCAGAGCTCACTCTGTTAAGCCTTTATGAACAGATTGTGACCTTTCCTATTAAATGAATTGTGCATGTGTGCCAGGTGCTGTATTACAAAGGGAATGCAGTCTCACAGTGACATTTCTGTTTTAATGTTTGCTGGACTCCTTTGTCAGTCAACAGCAATAAAGCTCAGTTACTATGCTCACCTGTGCTCTCACCGGAGTCTGAAATGTTAGAGGTAGTATGAGGCAGATGGGTAGCCTTTATTGAAAATCATGTGGTCTGTTTTTAGAACTCTTTGAGTGAAAGATTGAACGGATTGATTTTTCTTTCTTACTTTCTGCTGACCTCTGTGCAGAGACACCATTCAAATTACTGCATTTACTGCAACTCTTACTGTCTCTGCATACCATTCAGCTCCTGTGTTATGAGGCAACTAACTTATGAGATTTTCTCAAAAAACTACTCTTTTGCAGTATGAACCAAAGCTCTGTAGGAGGTTTTTTCATCGAAGCACTCACCTTTAATTGGTAACTGTATTTTTTTTATTTCCCTAGAACAGAGATGCCACATACCTGCATTATGTTATTTTACCTGTTTCTGGCATCCCTCCCTCTCACTATCCCTATTTCAACCTCTCTTCACCTTTCTTTTTTCTGATGGGGAGTGCTTATCCAAATATTCAGGTGCAGGTCCCCCCCTCACACTAGAAACACCTAACTCTTCTTGGTTTGCCATAAATACCATTGATACGCTCACTTTTTTTCCTCTGTAATATATGAATGTCAGTTCAATGGGATTTCCAGCCAGCTGTGGATCAGCTTTCCCAGAGAGACAGACGATGATGATGGAAAATGTGAAAAAAGAGGAGCGGCTAGATCGGATTTGTTTTTCTCTGACTGACAGTTTCTTCGACACAGTCAGATCCCACGCTTCCGCCAAGGTTCTGCAGCGGCCTGTGTGACCTCGCCCGGCATCATCTTATTAACTAGCGCAGATCTGCCGCAGTGGCAGTAAGCTGCATGGGACTCCCTCCAAACAACCCGCAGAGAGAGAAAGGGGAGATAGACAGCGTGTCTCCCTCTGCCAGTCGAACATGCTCTCCGTTTAAGTAACCACCGCAAGAGGCCCGGGATGCCATCGTACTCTTTCAAGCTACTGTAAAATGAAATCGCTTAATAATAACCAAGTGATGTTTGAATTATTTTTCCCTGGATTTAGTCTGTGTCAGCGTCTCGGTGATGAGGTCACTACAGGGTTGTGATGTAATAGTGTTATGTAATGCTTCCTTGGTCCCTTTGTTTGTATGCTTCCTGGAGAAAATGCAGGGAAGGTGAACAGAGGTTATTTTGAAGATTCCACTGATCAAACTTATGCGCTCGTCTGTGATATGTACTTATGAAACAGTGCTCACCTTATGTTATTAAGTCAGTCCCACATTTTTAGTCATTTAAATATTCGTCTCTGGAGCACAAAACATTGACCTTTTGTTTGACGTGCTGAGGACTTCCCTCGTATTTTTCTTCTTTACAGCATATTGATTTTGTTTCCATTTTTTCCAAATCAAACCTGATCTAAATACTTGCTGTTGCTCCCAAATTGAGCACATTGCTTCACAAGATAAGATTTAGTCAGGCTTAATCAAGTCTCTCAAAGTCTATTAACCACACAGTGATCCGGCCAGGCTGCTGTCATTTGGTCAATTTTGCTGCCACAGAATGTCAGTGAGAGTTATTCACTCATGCTGCTTTGTAGCCTCTATTTTTAATTTTTTTTAAGCCCACATTGAATAAACCCACTCCAGTGGCGTTTGTCTTCAGTAATGTGAAATGTGTTGTGGATGCATTGTCACAGCAACGGTAATTGACAGGGGGAGGGCGTGTCAAAGTGAATGTGACAGTGTGACTGCAGCACACAGAGAGGACTGTGAGAGGACTGCTTTGTTTTCTTTTAGCATTGTGCTCGCCTCCTACTACTAAGATGAAGGCATCTTTTGATTATCTTACATAAAAACAAGGAAATACTGTCACTCTATTCTTTTCTATGAACTCTTATCACAGAGGGATTAAGTTATAACAGCAACATAATACAGTGACTGAAACGTCCTTACCTAGAGTTCCAGCACCCTGCAGATTGATGAATGAGACTGCGGGAATGAATGAGTCTCCCAGACTGTTCCTCGTCCCCTGGGTAAGAAGTCAAAGCAGCCCACTGCCTTGTGTCATATTGTCCATCTTAGCAGCAGCTAGATTGATGCCGCAACCATAAGCTTCGACACGCTCCAACACAGCAGACTGTGACTGTGTCACGTTTGGGTGTCCGTCAAGAAGCTAGGACGTGTGGCTAGGGCACAGACAGTGCTGAAATGCGCATGGAGTAAGGCAAGCATGACATTTCGAGCGACGCTTCCTGTCACTCTTTGCCATAATCAATTTTGCTCCTAAAATACTCACAGTGCCGTGGTTGGCAATGTTCTCTTCGTTTCTGCTGCAGGAGACAATGTCCCCTTGATGCTGGCTCGCTGCAGACGAATCCCTGCAGGTAGAAGTGAAGGCCCATCATTCGCGACGTGGCCACTGCTGCCACAGAAGTGCACAAAACGCATTTAGGGAGGGCAGGATATTTCTGGAATTAAATCAAGAAAAGTAGCATGTTGTGGTGTATTCATGGAGACCCAACTGAAGGAGTGCTGAAAGTGATGATTTGCTATATGTAATATTTTTGTTCTGCGTTTATACCGTGCAGGGAACGTTGCTTGTTTGTACGTTGTCTTGATGTGGGTCAGAGCCCAGCTTCTCTGTTTAGAGAAGTATCCTCAGATGTGTTCACATGTCTTTTGATTGGGAACCTTTTACCCTTTTTGAAAGCACACATTACCTAGATTTTATATTAAGCACCTTTTTATTCTGTAAATTCAGGAAGATGAATACTTCATCAGACAGTACAGTCAAAGGAGACATCCGTCTCCTGTGGGAAGCAAGGAATGCCTGACTTCTGCCGTGACATGGCCTTGGCAGTTTAGAGAAAAGGCATAGCCTTTGTGATTTGCCTGTTCTCTGTTGATTCCACTATTTCAGGTGATTGTATGTATGGGTCTCTCTCATCACTTGTGTTTATCTTACCGCAACTTCCTATCATGTACATTAGTGCTGCTGTGGTCTCTGTGGCTCGTCCCTGTACTGGTGTAATCTAAGACCTCTATTCAATAGAACTGCTATGCACTTTGTACTAAAATTTGGGGGATGGATTTTTGTAAACGTTACATCTCCCATTTCTAATGCAATGAGTTCAGCGGGCATTGAAACTGCATTAAAATATTCTTCAATAATAAAACTGACTAGGCTTTTTATCTCCATTTTTACACCTCTGTTCAGTATAAGCTCAACACACTGTCTCCTTTATTCTGAGTAATGAATTTAAGAAAGACTTGAAGCAGGTCTATTTTAGTGGGTTACAATGCATTATAACATTTGTAGTCACTGAAATTACTGAAAAATGTGAGCACATTGTGTTTGAATTGAATAGAGACTTTATGGTACATCAGGATTATAATTAGCTACGTTTGTCATTGACAAATTGACCACCCCATCTACAAAAACCAGGATGAGTCATTGACTGTGGTCTGATAGCTTGACGTTGTCATGGCCATGTCTGTGCAGAGTGGCTCTAATCACATCAAGACACCAGGGCAACAGCACGTTTGCTTCCATTGTGTCGCTGGCGTGACGTTAACTTGTCAGCAAGAGCGAGCGTTTGCTCACCTAGTCATTGGCCTTTTCAGACAGACAAGCAAATTAGCTTTGCGACAGCCAGATCTTCTGCCACCACCTGACTTGAATGAGATGTAGATAATTAAAACTTGAAACTGTGTAAACATGATGGTAATATTTTTGTGTTCATTTCTCTTATATGTAAAAATGCAAAATGCATGTGAACTGTAAAAGCATTTGTTGTACATGGCATTAGTTTTATAGTGTGTACGGTAGTGCATTGGGTAATTATTCTCACCATTATATTTGAATGCATATTTTTAGCTGTTTTTTTCCGCAATGCTTGTGGAAATGTGTAATGACATAATTTATATAAAAAGATGCTCAGGAAGAGCATCTTTGAAACAGCATGAAGCCAAGTGAAGGAGGACACATACACAATGTTATAACAGCTGCAACTAGCTGATCACTGGCTGGAAACAAGCTAAAAGATGAAGAAACTCAGATAGCCTCCAGCACTCCGATTCACATATACTGAGGATAAGCTAGAGCCAGAGCTTACACACTGGCAGTACCTTTGTCATGGCATATTATTTCTTGCTCGATCAGACAAGCTTATTTGCCCCCGGTGAAAGTAATTTGTGAGGCAAGCATCAGTAATGTATCCATTAGCGTTAGTGACTCATGTTAAAGTGGAATAAATTGCATACAATGCTCAACATTTATCACCACTTTGAAATAATACAGGTATTAAGCAGATAAAATTTCAACAAATGACAAGTTTTTAGTGCCGTTTGACCAACCCAATGGCATCACTTAGTCTGCCTTGCATTAAGAGTTCATTTTTGTGGGGCAGTTATAACACATACTTAACAGCAACTCCATACGGGTGCAGCCACAGCCAGGTGAATGCTTGTCCTGAGTTGTATTTTCATTTGTTTTGGTCACACTATATTTCAGCAAGGTGACATTTACCTGTCGTTATACTGTTGTAAAATAATAGTAGTGGTACTGTTCAATTATAAGCAAGTATCATGTGCAGGATAGATTTGTGGTCAGGGTTAGTATTGGTTTGTAGTTAGATTTGAGGTTGAGGTGAGGCTAAGGGTTTATAGGTTTGACTTGAGTTGAGGCTGGAGTTATGGTCAGGATAAGGGAGAGGACGCTAGTCGGAGTGAATTCAACAAACCACACGAATCAAAAGGCTTGACTGCTTCAGATTTGACTATAGCAAAATAGGATAGTTGGCACAAATTAGTAAATGATTGATGGCACGTGGTGACTTCAGGCCTCACTCTCCTGTCTCGAGTGTGTATAGATTTCCAGCCCCTGCTCTCCTGCCGCTGTCACCCCTCTAAAATGTTAGACATTAGCAATGCTGTTCATCTGTACATCTCTGATCCTACAGTGTGCTCCTGTGTGTGGAGATCCAAGCCCAGTGGACACGTGCAATTGCTTGAAATGGTTCACATCCATACCAGAATGGAGGGTTGTGGTTAAAACCGTTGAAATGTCATCACTACTTTGCAGGTCTGAAATGGCTCTTCTGCTGTTTCCCTTGCGGAATGTACACTGCCTGATTTGCTGCAGTGAATCTATATGAAGGGGTTTAAAATTTTAAGACGTTACCACATTACCAAGGAAAGGTGGTGTAGTTCTCTGGTGTTCTCAAAGCAGAGAATTTATACCATAAGACTATACAGTCCTCTTACAGTATACTACAGTTGCTGGGATCAATAACATGGAAACAGATTTAGATTGTAAATTGTACACTAAGTTGCAGTGACCAGCTTGTGATCTTGTATAACAGAGAAATGGGAGCCACAAGCTTACTACAGCAGTGCAATCCTGTTTTACAGAAGGCTGCGTTATAATGCAGAAGAGCTATGGGTGTTCAGTGTCTCCTTCCTCTGCGTTTGCCTCAGAGGCTGCGTTGAACTGGCATGGGGTCGTTGCTATGGAAAGGGTATAGCAAGCGCTGCCTGGAGATCATTTTCTGTCACCATACGTCACCCCATGTGACAGTTTCCATTCAGCAGTGATGTTCTACTGTGTCATTTTGACATACATGGAGGTGTACTGCTTGAGAATGGCAGCAAAATTCAACATGCTTCCAGCATTCTGAGCAGACATCCAGAAGGGTGGGGGGTTATGTTGATATATATTGTTCTAGAATCACAGCAGCTTTTTAGCTTTTTATGCCAATCCAGAATTGTTATTTTGCAGATAAAAATATAGAATAATTTCATAATCATATCACAGTCATATCTTAATGTAAATGGAGTTTCTGATCAGGCATATAACATGGCTAAGAGACTCAGCTACAGATTTGTACATCTATTTTAATGGATGGGAGTGATCTTGTTACTTTATCTATGTGGATGTCAGCACCTATAGTGTTTTTCTGGCAAGATGTTTTCTTCCTGGTGACAGTGTTGGACTAAATATGTATTTTTAAAAGTATTAAAATGAAATAAGAGACAATACAATGTAGTTCTTATAGTAAATACATACTGTGTTTTCCCATTGAAAAGTCATCCATATTGTGTCTCTGTGTTTTTGATGAAATCATAAATACTTTACTTTCAGAAGCAGTTCACATTTGGGAATTTTGGAAATTGCTTTCCTTAGAGCATGGTATGCCTGCCACCTGAAAAGCATTCTTAAACACGTTTGCTTAGAGCCGATTTTATAAGGAGCTGTTTTGCGTGAGAAATAAAAAGTGCTTCACAGGAGGACAGTGAAGTTGTTTTTTGTGTGCACTTTAGCACCATATGAAAAAAAAACAGGGTCTAATTCTGTCACTAATGTCTCCTTGTCCATTAGAGAGTAAAATTGTAGTTTAAGGCATTTACAGTGCTAGGCAAATTATAGTCTAAGAATGGAGGTGAAGCACTACCTTTGGCATTTTGCATTCCTGCGCATCTACATTAGCCTACAGGAGACTGAATGTCAACAGGCATCTAATGTGAAGGATGAGTTGTGCCCAGATCATTTGACAGAATGGACGCAGCTCTCAGATATAATTGTTGGTGATCTAATGTCTTGTTTACTGCATATTCCATTGGGATTTGTGTGTATTTATGTTCATTCGCTTTTGGCCAGAAGCACAAAGGAGCACTTAGTTCTCTGCTGCTCGATCTGGGACTGCTGGTTCAAATCCTTAGTGAGGCACTGCCATTGTGCCTCTTGGCCAGTTAATTAGCTTTAATTACTTGAATAAATAACACACAGAGTAAGTTGGCAATGTGTTAAAAGGTCTGATATATACATCAGTCTGGATAAGGGTGTCTGTTAAGCTATTAAATAATGTGAAATAATAAGAACAATCCAGAGCATAAGCAATGTTTCATTAATTATAGCGGATGTGTTGTTGACTTAGATTAGCAATTTGGAGCCCTGTTATAAGTCAATATTAAAGGCTGTCTTACTGACTAAATTTAATACAGGTAAAACTGCTGTTGTGTCATGAGATTCTGATGAGGTGCTAGTCACTTTGCAAACAGCTTACTGTAAATAGCTCCATGCCATTTAAAGATATATACATCTGCTCTACAACTCTGTATACCACAGCACAAGAACAAAAACCTAGGCCGTAGCAGTAAGACTAAACCATGTGCAGAAAGACAAAATTATGACATAATTATGACTATTGCTGCTTTGGAAATAAACATGGCTCATTCTCAAAATAGGTTTCTGTGTTAAATTAAAAAAAAAAAAATCTGCAGCAGTACTGTCTGTTGTAGGGAAGATTTCCTCCTAGAAGGCTGTGTGTCTGCTTCAGGGCTTAAAACAGAGCATCTGTAGGTACTTGCTGAGGAGGCATGATGAGCTTTGATGAACTGCTAATATTTCTTAAAGGAGATGGCTGTGCTTGCAATTGGTGACACACTGGCTGCCTTTGAACAGTTGTATTTGGTCTGTTTGGTCCCTCTCTTCTATTAGTGCTCATATAAAATCTCTCTACAAGCTGTTGATTATATGTAATGAGCGTGTGTGTGTGTGTTGATTGAAAAGGATCTGTGGGCGTGTGTGAGCGTGTTGATTGGCGAGCATCTGGGTGTGTGTGTGTGTGTGTGTGTGTGTGTGTGTGTGAGAGAGAGAGAGAGAGAGAGAGTGTTGATTGGAGAGAAGCTGGGTGTATGTGCTTGTGTGTGAGTGTGTTGGAGAGGATCTGTGGGTGTGTGTGAGTGTGTTAATTGGACAGGGTCTGTTTTTGTGAGTGTGTGTGTGTGTGTGTGTGCGTGTGTGTACACACAAGCATGTGTACTTGTGTCTGTCTAAGCTTGGTGCCCTGGTGAGGTTGGTGACTGTTGAATAAAAGTTCATCCATCACACAGCATGGAGAAAAAGAGCAACAGGTAGCAAAATAATCAGACTGCTGGGTCCCGTTGGCCCCCTGGGGTACCATTGTAGCAATGCTAACTCTGAGGAGGGTACAGTGTGCACCCAAACGCACCCGAGACTCGGCAGGGTCTCTCCTGGCTGCCATTTTGCCTTCTGTTGTTTTTAAGATGGTGTTTCTTCACCTCACAGAAAATTTTGTAACTCTTTCAGGAAATGTGACTTTTGAGATGTTGAACTCATTTATCTGAAATGAACTGAATTGAAATTTAGATTCAGTTAGTATCACGCTAATAAAATTACAGCTCAGATGTTATTTAAAAGCCAAAAGGGCTTGTAAGGGATAAGGACCATGGATGAAGCCAATGTCTAGGAGGTATTCCTCAGATCCTTGTCCTCAGTTTCACTGGTTCTCACATATTCTCATGTTCTCACATTGGAATTTTATATCGCCAAGCAAAGACACTAAACAAATGAGAAAAATGATGGATTCAGGTGTGATAAATGAAAGAACTGGAATTTATGGTTGTTGATTAAGTAAGATCATACAGAAACTGCTGTTGCCAGATATGTCACATATTGTTTCAGGTTTCCATGTTATATGAGTGTTTGCACAGTAAGGGGATAGGGAGTGTGCTTGATCATGTCATCTCACCATGTTTTCCGTTTCTTTCAGGTGCTGCAGAAGCTGGGGAAGGCGGATGAGACCAAAGATGAACAGTTTGAGCAGTGTGTGCAGAACTTCAAGAGACAGGAGGTGAGGCCTTTTCATTGCTTATCCGTCTCGCAACATTACCGTAACGTCGTATCAACCTAATATTCATGCGCTGTGAGAATGCCATGCATTAGGCAGGGTAGATTGAAAAGTTGGACTCTCCCTCGTTCAAGAAACGGCCGAAAATGTTGCAGAATGATAACTGTAGTTGTTTATTAGTTGGTGAGAATTCCTTCGGGACAGAATTGCTTCTTGGCTATTTGTCATGGGACTGCTGGGTGTTGTAGCATAGAGCCATCAGCATACTCTTTGGTGATCAATTTAGATCAAAGAAAGACATACTGTAGATCAATTGATCAGGTGATACATCCATGGTACAATTAATGGAAGTGTGATTGGAGGAATATTTTGTCTCTTATTTGGGACCTCAGTGTTATTTCATGTCAACAGTAACCCAGCAGTGGTTAGTACTTGTCAGAAGGATCTATGCAGATTTTCAGCATTTCATCGATTGGTTAACATAGATCTTATTCCAGTCACTGTGTCTGTTTCTCAGCTGCCACCTTTATCAGTCCAACCCAGCCCGCTTCTCTGGCCCCTGTTGAGCGAGGCACCTACAGGGACAGAACAAAACCTGTTAGTGGATTAAAAAAGGGGAGGTGTGGCAAAGAGATGAGTGTTTGTCTCGCATATTTTCATACTAATCCACTGCAAAAAGAGAGACAGCATCCTTTATATGTGCTTTCAAATCATACGTATGACTGATTTGGATTGAGGATTGCATGTGTTTACAGCTTCCAAAAGGTCAATGAGAAAAAAACAAAATAATGCGTAAAAGATTATACCTCCGCTCTAAAACGGGCACAATTTATGGTCTCCCTCAGACGGAATTGTGGGAAATGGGAAAAAGGCTCTTGCAGCAGAGAGAGTTGAAGACAAAGAGCGGGAGTCCAAGCGGAATGCACTGAAGTGCAGACGTGAGGCACAAGCGAGCGGGGAGTTTGTGTTGGCGTCCTGTTCGTGTTTACCGTCTGGGATTATCCCCGCTGTTCCCAGAGCTGCTAATGCGGCGCGAGAAGGCCTCGCGTGTACACATGAGGGACAGGTGTCACTCAGTTGGCGCGGTCAGAGGGCAGGGGGCAAAGGGCGAGAGGGGAGGGGCCAGACACAGAGAGGGCGGGATATAGAGGGAAGGAAAGAGAGAAAGAGGGAAAGGAATGGAGAAAGAGAGAGGGAGGGGGGATACACAATAGGACAGAGGAACAGAGAAGAGGGAAACCTCGATGGGTGGAGGAGATATGAGAAAAGATGGAGGAGGAAAAGGAAGGATTGAGAAAGGAGAGAAAAGGAGACAGACTGAAGGGGGATGGAGTGATAAGGAAGGAGAGGAAGGCAGCGGAACTGACACAGCGCCTGGGCGGATGGGATTAGCCATATCTAATAGCAGGATTTTAGAAGATTTTAATTTTAATTACTGTGTGCTGCCTTTAAAGTTACACCATACACACAAAATTACTTCCACCACGTTCTCTGCGCTACATAATCATTAAGATACATTTGCAAAACCTGCACATTTTAGATAATGCGTGTCCCCGCTCCCATCCGCCTTCCGGATTCTTTCACGCATTGAAATCCAAAGAGAACCTAATCAGCGATTTCCTCTCTGAAAGCCGCTCTGTCACCGTTCTGCTGTTAACATTCACTGTATTATCACAGCCTCTCTGTTGCCCCATCTTCCTGATAACAGGCTGTTGCCAGGAGATAAGCCCATCCCCCACACTCACTCATGATTTTCTGTGCTGTCTGGATGACAATATACAGTGAAACTGTGAAACTCTGGAATGGACCTACTAATCCTAATAATAATAATAATAATAATAATAATAATAATGTCCATTGTTAGAAATACATTATTCTGATATATTTCCGGCAAGGCTATCCTCTGTGCTCTATGATTTCAGCTTTTCATGAGATATGGTGCATATTCTGAAACAGATAACATGAGTGAATTAGAAGGTTGTCTAATTAAATTCCCTGAGGGAAGTGCATATGCTGCTTTTTGTTCCAGTCAATATTCCTGAATGAATTAGTTAGCTCCTTTTTAATGAGCTCTATACATTCACTTTAAATATGTTGGGGTAAAATATGCGTGGCGTGTACAGCACTAGCACAATCTCAAGAGATGACATGTAATTGACAGAAATAAATTATTATTATTATTATTATTATTATTGTAGTAGTAGTAGCAGTAGGAGGAGGAGAAGGAGGAGGAGGAGTAGTATTGTATAATCATTCAGCTCATACATTGAGTATGCTAATGAACTGATTAAGTACTGAGGTTTGAGCAGTGATCAGCATACAGCACATTCAGGCCTCCAGTGCTTGAAGTCAGCACTCTGGGTCTAGAAGTATCCCCTTTAGAAAATGCATGTGTTTGGAGAGGAAAAGGCAATATAATCCCTCCCTCCCCAACTGTCCTTTCTAATCCCGATTAGGCTAGCTTTATCTAGCAGACGCTGCGCCTCGAGAGTCCAGCGCTTCCCTGTGCTCTCCTGAGGAAGCAGTAAACCCATTACCTTAATCAGTTTGGTGCCGTCCCAGCAAGCATTACTGCTGCAGGTGCATGGCTGATAGCCGCTGGGACAGAAAATGGTCGAAAAGGGGACAGAATTGGGGGAAATGAAAGAAATTTGTGTTTTATCTTTAGTATGAAGAAAAAAAATGTGGATTTGTCTGATCTGAACCGATGTGCTTAAGTATGCTAGTGTATTTATCTAGTTTATCTAGTCAGGACTGAGCTGGTGCCATGTCTTTCCTTAGCAGTGTCAGTCTTCCTACTCACTCAGTTGTCAGTGAAATATTTTTTCAGTGCGGTTGAGCCTACTGTTCTGAAGTCATTCTGCAATTAATGGATCCACTAAGAATGTGCTGTCGGGGACCTGAGAGCATGTTCATGCCCTCCGCCCACCCCCGCCCATGGGAGGGTCTTGCCCTGTTTATGCAAATCTGGGAAAAGACAGCGAATGAGATGCTGCCGAGGGAATTCCACCCAGAGGGCGTGGTCTGCCTCACTCTCAGGTTGCTGTTGCTCACCAGCCATTTGTGAGTCCAGACGATGCATCTGCCAACATCCATGCTCAAAGCTGAGATAATGTATTCAACCTAAGCAACCAAAAGCATCAGGTGTCTTCACAAACGGGACATAGTAACAACTCCCTACAATTAGGGATGATCTGCACATAATTATCTCAGTTAAGCGAATAGTTGTCAGCGGCCAAAGGATTGCTGAACAAGGTTAGCGTGACAGATTATTTGTGAAGAGGAATTTAGAGATGTAGAACAGGGAGACTGTGTCCTGGTGATGGTAATATGTTTTAGAGACTCAAAAACAGACAGTGTGGTTCTGTGAGACAATAAAGCCCAGGAGCAATGTTTGTTTGAACATAAAAGGCATTTGTGAACATGCCCTCTTATATGTTATATGATGTCTGTGCATGTATTCATAAAAAGGTACGTGTTGCCATTTACTTGGTGTATGCATGGTGAAGCTCACATAAACACTTTCTCTTGACTCTGATTTATAAATGCTTTCTCAAAATCTTACAAACAAACTCCAGCACCGATTGGATGTACATCAGTAGATCAGTCCTGTTTGCCCTTTAAGATGCTGCCCAGGCCATGATTCATCAAAATTGGCAGTGGTCCATGGTTTGAGTGAAAATCTGTTGGACGGCTTAACTGGACAGCACCTCTGATATATACAAGGAGAGACTGACACGTACAGCCACACACACACGCACGCACACACACGCACGCATGCGCGCACACACACACACACACACACACACACACACACACACACACACACACACACATTTCTGATAAATGTATTGTTTGGCCTAAGCAGAAGCCTAAAGCAGGAAACTGGGTTTAAAAGTCACCTTTATGGCTTATCAGGCTTTCTTAAGACATATGTATAAATAACAGAGCTGCAGAGCAAACAGTAGGCCTTTTACTGTGCGCACTCCTCAGTTAACACAAAGAAGTGTCAATCATGCACTGTTTTTCCTGACACAAATGGGCACAGGTGTATATGAGTGAAAAATACCATGATTTGCTGAAACTTACTTATTTTCAGACATATTCCCAAGAAATTAAACTTTCATTATTCAAATTTTGCAGAGGCGCAGTAAAACCACTCTCATTAATCCTTCTACCGTGTCAGGGAAAAGATGTTCTCGCCGTTGTTATTTTTTAATTAACTTTGCTGAAAACGAGGTCCTCCAGTGCTCTGATTTAACTGTAGCAAAATGGTGCACGAATATAACCAATCCTCATTTGAGTAAAGCTAATTATTCACTATCTGTATTTAAATGCATTTGTGATTCTGAGAAAACAGGAGAGTAAATTTTAGTATGTTTAGTATGCTAGTTTAGTATGTATTTTAGTATGTTGTTCTGACTCTCTGAATTATCACATTTGCTACAGGATTTTTGATTATTATAACCTCCCCCTGAAAGCCTTTATTTTCAGAGAAAGTAAACTTTTGCAACTTAAGAAATTTCAGCTGTACCTATCCATGTGCCTTTCATGATAGTTAACTAAATTTGTGGGGAGAAATGCACAGATAATAAAAATTCTTTTACTTTTCTGTTTTACTCCTTCAGGCAGCGGAGACAGAGACACCATTCAAAAGTGCAGTTGAATTCATTATTTCACTGATCTCTGCTTGCCTGAAGCTGTTTAAAATTGGATCACATTGCAAAGCATTAATCTTGATTTTGACAAGGTGTATGCTGAATTTCGCTTTTATTTTCTGCTGTCAGGAGGAAAGAGAGAAGATACAGGATGAGAAAGTGATTTGCACTCTTCCCTTTTGAAAGTGTGTGTGGTGTGTGTGTGGTGTGTGTGTGTCTATAGCACCTTCGAACAGCTCAGGCTAGGCATTGCTTTTCTAAAGGGCAAACAGGATTGCTGTCTGAACAGAACAGTCTTAGAGAACATCAGTGTGATGGCTGAATGTACAAAAAGCACATCGATCAATATTGTACAGGCCATCTTCTTGGTGTCTTCTAAGTACTTCCAACCAAACACATTCCTTTAGTTTAACTCTCAAATGCCGATTCAGAGGGTTAGCATTAGAGTGACCTGATGAACACAGGAGAGGCTATCCTGCCCTATCGAGTGCAGTCTCTCTGTCGCTCGCGTGACGAGGAGTCGGTTCCTCGGCACCTGGCCAGGCAGGAAGATACACAACTGTGGTAATGTGCAGGACACCCCCACCCCCACCCCCTCACTCCCTTCCCTTATCCCACCACAGACTCTCTAGTATGACAGATCCGGCCAATGCTGATTTGCACTTGCAGGCATTGCATGCTAATGCGGATTAATGGCTCTGTCAGTCAGTTAAGTGGCCCATCACTGTGATGTCACCGCACACTCTCGAGCAATGACTTCTATCCCCCCCCCCCCACCTGCCTTCCTCCATTATCACCACCGCCACTGCTCATCTCGTACTTGCAATTGAAAGTTCTGGTGCATTTAGTAATGCCTCTAAAGTCTGACCCCAGCTTTCCCCAACTTTCTGTTCTGCAGAATCAAACAGACTCAGAGGGGGGTTTCTTAAACCCTGCTTGTCTGCTGCTCGTTTGAATGTGGATAAGCCACAGCGATGCGCAGTGGGCGTTTAGGCACGCCTCGGAGCGGCCGCCGAGATTGATGTGCCCTGCCACGCTGCACTAACGCGCTGGGAATTTTCGCGAGAAGCTGCTGGCTGGGCGATTGTCCCCTGCCGCCGTGGAGAAGCGCGATCTGAAAGACCGCCGTGGGCTGAAAATCCGGCCCGCTCCCAGCCAGGGCTGCGCTCCAGCTCGGAACGAAGCAGGAATGCGGGGCCCGTGTCAGACGGATCAATTCTGTGCTGAGCAGATGGCTTCCGAGAGCAGCGTCGACTCGATTCCTCTCAGAGAGCATGCTCAATGACAGAATGAAATCTGGGGAAGGTGTTCGTTTGGCCCATGCTGGAAATTTATAAATCTGCTCTGTAAGGGGTGGTTGTGTGGTGTTATTTGTCATTTGTTGTTGTTTGTCATTTGGTGAGGAGCAGTGGTAAGGAGCAGGTTCAATTCCCTACTGGGGCACTGCTGTTGTACCCATGGGCAAGGTACTTAGGTACCTAGAATTGCCTCAGTAAGTATATCCAGCTGTATAAATGGGTAACTTGTAAAAAATTGTAACCAAAGTAAGTTGCTCTGGATAGGAGGGTCTGCTAAATGCCAAAAAAAATAATGGAATTTCAGTTTCAACAAAATATAACAGATAGCTGCAGCTTAATGGAGAACCATTTGTTATTCAGAACATACCTAGATGCAGACATGGTCTCTGCAGGTGGAAAGCTCCACCTCCAGCTGAGTGGAAACCTTCATTTAGAACCACTCAGATGGCACTGCTGTAAACAAGTTTAGTTCCCATCGACCCATCTGAGGTGAGATTAACAGTCAAAAGCAATGCAACCTTTTGCACTAGTGCTAACAGGAAGTGAAAGTCACATAGACTGTATAAGTTGGGAAGCTCTTGAACTCTGGACTCCACTCAGCATCAGTACAGCTAATAAATGAGACCCCGATGGCTGATTGAACACACCCTTTTATTTTTTGTTTCCAGAAAGTTCCATTGTTAAAGAGCAAAGGGGAAGGGTTTTCCTCCCAGCATTTCATCTCAGAGCTGTCCAGCACTCTAACAACAGCCCAGCACAGATATGCCTTTATTCTATCTTCACATCTTCATTCCTGGGGTGAGCCTATAGCAGCACAGAGAGGATTTAAAAAGTCATTATTATGAATTAATCGATGTCAGTTATAATTGGAATGAACTACTGGAGAGTTTCAGGCAGACAGTTCAGGCAGTTCTGCAGCTGTAACTCTGAGATCCCTTGGTGGTTCTGCAGAGTAATGTGTTTCGCCTCTTTCGCTTCGTAGGGCCTTGAAAAGCACATTATGTTCAACTGCCACAGATTCGCTGAGGCTGTCAGGCTTGCTCTGTGAATATAAAGCAGTGTGCTGTGTGGTTTATAGGATTCAATTATGTATGTTTTCATAACCCAGATTAATGAAATTGTGGGTCATTGGTTTGTATCATTAGAGGGACGTTGCTGTTCTAAATATGAATGAGGCTGCCTTCTTTGCTCAAAATATATTCACATCTGTATGAATCTGTTTTGCTAGGGACATTGTTGAAAGGGGAGCAGACAATACAGCACATATTTGCTGTATGAGTGAGGTAACAAATAGACAGGTATCCCTTTTAAATGGATCCATCAGTGAACCTGTGTCAATAGGTGATTGATTGCTATGCTGTGCTATGCTACATTACATTACATGATTGGCATTTAGCAGACGCTCTTACCCAGAGTGACTTACAATGTTATCCACTTATACAGCTGGATATTTTACTGAGGCAGGTCTGGGTTAAGTACCTTGCCCAAGGGTACAGCAGCAGTGCCCTGTGGGGAATTGAACCAGCAACCTTTTGGTCACGAATCCTGCTCCTTAACCACTATGCTACACTGCCACCCGCTATTGCTATTGCTGTGTGTGTCCTTTGTGGAGCCGAAGTGGCGCCTCTCTCTGTCACAGATCTCATCGCCACATGATCTGCCATGCGAGGGGGGGAGCAGGGGGCGGGGGCACGCGGCCAACGTTGCCACGCCAACCCCCCTCGGAGCCGTCACGCCTGTGAGCCGTGACCGAATTTCCCCTCATCTGAAACTCCTCATTCAATTTAAGCCGATTCATTATCCCGCCCGGCCTTGCTGGGTTTCGTCAGCCGCTCCCCGTTTTCCCAGCTCAATTATCGAACAGCGAGAACGGCAGGAGCGACAAGGGTCGCGTGAGTTGGACAGAACCCGTGGCAGACCGGGTGGAAAAAAAAGAGCCTATTTCTGGAAAGACCTCGGTGCGCTGCGCTGTAATCGGATGGAGCTAAATAAAGATGCGAGCAGTGATTCATCTTTTAAGAACATCGAGTTGCCATTTTATGTCTTTTTTAATGTATTTTCAAAGGACACCGAGGGTTCTCATCTCGGAGTGCCTCTGTCCTCTTATGTATGTCCGTGGGAGCTTGGTATTATGTTTAAAGTTCAAGAATATGACAATTTTATAATCATTAAAATGCATAGAAATACAGGGCATGTTTGGCTGTACACACAGCATACTGGACATAAACATGTGCCAAGTAAATGCCCTTAACAGAGCTGAATTACAAGTTCAGCACGTCTAACCATTTTCGCTAGATTTTTCTCTCCTTCTTCATAGATTAGGTTTATTCATTTGGCTTTTGTAGACCTTGTGTCTAGACAGCTCTCTTGCATTTTTCATGCTGTTGAATAGGTCAACTCATACATTTTAGACACACCTTCACAGCTCCCAGTGCACTGTGCAGTGCTCGGAACAATGGGGTTGCCGCACTTCCTCCAGCTAGTCTGCTGTTTCCCATATTGCAGTGCGGCTCCATCACCACCGCATTCTCCCGGGCCTGTGGGGAAGTCTAGAGGCAGCTGTTTGAACTGCTCACAGTGACTAGAGCTGGCTCAGTGGCAGCAGCAGGGGGAGAGAGAGCAGGATTGGAGGGGGTAAAGCAATAAAAAAACATGAGCGACAGTTTTGCTTTCATAAATGGGAAAGAAACATAAAGTTATTTCCTGCTACAGAGCGTGTAGAGATCCGATCTGACCCGATACGGATGTGGGCTGTCATTCCAAAATACTTTGTAAGGCTGCTACAGTGAAAGTGTTGAGTGTTGTTGAATATCTCAGATATGGGGCTTAGCAAGACAGAAATTGTAAGGGGTAAAACGGAAGACCAATTTCAATAAATAAAGATTGTATTGTGATTTTTGTATTGTGGTTTTCTGTGATTGAGGGTGTTATTTCCATGGTGTATTAATTGAATGTGGCAGCTTTGTTCTCTGTTGTATGGCAACACCAGAACAGTGATGTCTACTTTGCAAAAATCTGCTGCCATGTGTTTCCCTTCCACCCACCACACTCGCTCCCCACGTCCCACGCCTGGGGTGTGCCTTGGCCTTACTGTGGAGACGTTACCCACAATGCACTTGTGTGCACTGGAGCTTGATGCATCGTCAGTGAGGAGCAACTGTTCTTGCATGCCGGAGTTCAAGGCAGGAACCAGCTCATCACAGAATTTAACCTATTTTTAACCAATTGACATTTTGCTGAAGACTGCAAAACCACAGTCTGGGTTAGATCTAGCTGTTATTAGACAATTAGAAAGGTACTTAGAGACAAGTGTGTGGGTCAGAGTGTTATTCTGTAGTTCATTCACTAAATTAGGAGTGGGGCAACTGTGTGTAGACTTATTGCTTATGATTTCACACTTTTTGAGTGACTGGTTTAGTTTGCTGTTTCTACAGCAAAGGTCAGAGATGTATTGGGATGTGGGTGACAACAACTGTTTGTTTTTTATGTTAAAAAACACTGAAACATCAGCTGCAACCATCAGCATTTTAATCACCTGCTTAGTCCAGCAAATACTGGTACACAAGGCATGTGTTTGATTATTATGCACAGAGTGGGTGCTCTGGGAGTAGAGGTAATAATGCATCTCTTTATTTTGCCTGTATAATGAAGCAATAAATAATATTTAATTCCACCCCAAAATGACAAAATTTTCAAAGATGATATGTCATTGTATAACTTTATCATTGAATAATTATATTTGCATAGGAAGCGGCTCTTTCCTTTTTGGATGCCCTTGCCAGTTTCAATCTTGTTCTTTTGTCTGCATCAAAACACATAAATCAGAGAGGAGAACCTGACGAAGGCCACAAAGCTGAAAAACCACCAAGGTGTCTTTTACGGACTCGTACCTTAAAGCAGAGCCAGCAAAGTCAAACTAACTGGAGTGCTTTGAAACACTTTAATCCTAATACATATAAAAGGTTCCTGTATTTTAGAGACAATGAACTCTTGAGGCAAAAAGGGAAGGAACTTAGTGAAAGAATTCTGGACTAAATTAAATTAAAATGCATAAGGCACCCCCACGCTCAACCTCAGACTCCTTCCAGGTATAGCTATAGAGAACAGAGCAGCTTTGGCAGAACAGTTTAACAAGAAGGGGAACAGAGATATGAAGAACTGTCAGATAGGTCACAGGTCAGATATAACCTGCGGCCCAGTGGTCTGTGAAGTGGTGTGACATTTTTTTTTGACAGTGTCAGTGGTCAGGGTCATTTTAGGACCCTGCGCAATGACAGCTGCTTTATTTTGCTGTTATTTCAGAACCTTGGACAGGGTCACCTGTGCTCGTGTTTCTGGTTTTATTTCAGGACCTTGGACAGCAGTGGCTGCTCTCCTGCTGGCGTATAGCTCAAAATAGCACAACGGTTATCAATCAATGCAGAATGCTGAGAGGACAGCAGGAAATGGAAGTGAACAGTGATAGTTTACTAAGCATTAAAATAACACTGTCATTGAACAAAATATAACATTACAATGAGTACCACAACTTCAATTGAGTTTTATTTGTTGCTGTCTATTTTAGTAGTCACTAAAGAGGATCTATCTGTTTTCTGTTTCTAACCAGAAATTTTAGTTTCTGCATAAATGTTTCTGCAGCACTTTGTACTAATATTTAATTCCTCATGAGTGATTGAACCAAGAAATGCATTGCTCATGAAGGCATCAGCTCAAGAAGGAATGGTATTTCCTTGTAAACTCCATTAATGGATTGATAAAAAGTTTGCCTCATTACGTGAAAGATGCTGGAAGTCTGGACTGAACAGATCCACTGAAGATCTCTGCCCAAGGGCCACCGCACGTCATCAGCAGCTCAGCATTAAGCAAGCATGAACCTCTCTCCATCACCTCTCTCTCACCGCTTTCATTGGATATCCGATGTCACTTTTCAGATGTTTGGGGTTATGGCTGTCTGTGTTTGTAAGTGTTTGGATGGTTGATGTTTTGGGAAATGAACCTCTCGTCCTGTCTGTGTTCCACAGTCGGAGGGGTCACGGCTGCAGAGGGAGATGAAGGCATACCTGGCAGCTGTGAAAGGTGAGTCTCCCGGGAAAAGCAATCTGAGCATGATCTGAGGTGATGTCATACATAAACACACACACACACACACACACACACACACACACACACCCATGCAAGGAAGCCCGTGCATGCACACATACGCCCATACACACATGAATACGTGGACGTCTACATGCATGAATGTATAAAAGCACACACACACTCACGCACACACACACACGCACACACAGATATATACGCAAATACACACACTAACATATTTTACATCTAAAGTCTGTCTTGAGCAACAATACCGCCAACGCACTGATTTGATTGCGGTGGTATAGTGACTAGGTAAAATATACCACTGGCTTTACGATACATTAGACCATTTATTTCTGAGACTGTCAGGGTAGCTTAAATCAAGAGGCTGAACTTTATACCACAACATGGCTGTTTGATATGGAAGGGACACAACCAACACTGTGATCACAGATTATTTATCACTGGTACAACTACAAAGCGCTGTTACTATGTGCAAATATTCAGTATCTGCAAGGCTGCCATTATCTGGGGAAGTTAATTGTATGTAAATTGTTAACTGTATGTATTTAGTAAAATATTATGGATAGTACACATTAAGGATTTCAATGGCAGAGAGTTCCTACCCAGAAGAGCAGGAAGATTGAGGTTGAGGTACAGATTCTGTTCTGAGATCCCTTTTCCATTTTCAAAGGCACTTTTGAGTGAATTCACTTCTGAGAAAAGTATTTCTGTGGATGTGGCAAACCTGTTTCATCCCAGTAAAGGCCAAGCTTTTCTTAGGGACCTAGTAGTGCTAATCGGACACCTCTGATGGTTTAACTTTCAAATTTGTTATATACTTTATTCATAAGAGCCTTAAGCCAAGATCAGCTTAAGCCACGCTCAGTCACGCTCAGGCCAGGGGACATCCCTAGTCACACAGCGCATAGCTCAGTGTCTGCTTTCTCTTCGTCTGTGCAGCTCAGCAGAGTGTTTATTCCGGAGTGGTTTCAGCTCAGCTGCAGGGGGTTTGAGCAGATGTCCAGTGGCTGTTATTTTTGGGAAGCTGTCAACAGCTCTTTTCAGGCTTCACTTTACTTCCCTGCATGGGTCTCATACAGAAAAACATGACTTGGTAGCCGGTAGGGCTAATCCACCTGACCCAGCACAGCCCAGCATCAGCCAGCCCCTTTTTTATGGCCATCATGGCTTCCTGGAAGGGCAGGTGGCTAGGATACAAGCAGCTGTGCTTCAGCCCAGCAGATCTGCCTGCACCCCCCCAATCCCGATGCCTTCATCACCCCCACAGTCAGATAGTTGCCGTAGCCCATCCGTGCATCATTCAGATCTGTCTTCTCCGCCTGTCTCGGTCGCTGTGCGCAGTGGCACGGATCGTTTGATTTCAGTCTCTGTGGGTCTGCTGATGTGCGTGCACAAAGCGTGTTCCTCCCCCGCCCTCACACATAAAAGCCACTGAACCTTTGTGCTGATGTCCAATCACCTGTATGTCCTGGCGGTTGAATTCATGTGCACTCGTTTATAAATGGAATCCAGTCTGGTAGGGGTTGCTAACAGGCTTCTGGGTCTATCAGCCTTCATAACACTTGCTACATGCTTCCTGCCGCAAGCTTCTAACAGGTATATTTTTGAAAAAGCGGTTCCTTCGGGAGGAGCAACGTGATGATGCATTTTATTTTTACAGATGTATTTGAAGATCACAGCATATGGCAGCAGTATGATGGCAAGTCAACTTATACAGGCTGCAGTTACAAGCATGAGTCACCTCAATAAATACCCAGCTGTTTTAATGACTGACATGCAAAATGTTAGTATGGATAGGGATATGTGGTAAGCAAATAGTACTAGTAGTACGATTAATAATGTAGTAATAGTAATAATTATGTATGTATCTTCAGGCTAGACATTCTCCTCACTGCAGAGGGGAGTAAGGATTGTCAAACAAAGGTTTCTGGTTCCATTCTTAGATGGGCACTCACCAAGCAACTTAACCTGAATTGCCTCAGTAAATATCCAGCTGTATAAATGAATAACATTGAAACAATTGCAAACTAAATTGCAAACTAAATTGTAAGTCACTCTTAATGAGAGCATCTGCTAAACAAATGTAATGTAATATAATGAAGCTCTTTATCTTGTCCTTTTGCTGAGACCTTAAATGTATCACGATAAGAGCACATTCTAGCACAGATGACACAGCACTGTTGTGATTGATTCTAAGTTTTAACCCTTTGTTATCAGCAGTGTAAACCGAAATCAGCAATATAAACCAAACAAGTGAGCTTGCTCTGATTCCAGCCTTTGTTGTCATCCTGCAGGAATGCAGCAGGCCTCCATGAACCTGACCGAGTCGTTGCACGAAGTGTACGAGCCGGACTGGTATGGAAAAGATGACGTCATGACCGTTGGAAAGGTACAGTGAACACAGTGCTTTCTTACTGACTTATGTGAACAGCATCAGTGCTGAGCTGTGACTTCAGCTTGGGGGTCTCATTACATGCGTCGCGCTCAGTTGAAAGAGGAGCAGCTGTGGTGGCTTCGGCCAGGGATGCTCAGGTGCGTAGTGCTCTGCTTAGCTTAAGGGTTTGGCTGAGTTTTCTATTAGGGTTACAGTGGTGAAATTGACTGGGGCTGAGAAATAGCTGCTGTTTACCAGCCTTGACCAGATTTCCCAAGCACACCTATATTTAGTGGGCACAAAATACTATATTAATGGCTAGCTGCTAACTGAAATGCGCCTATGTGATTATGTATATCCATAATGGACTAGGGTTGGTTTGGATGTTTGGATCATGGGTTAGAATTACATCTGGATTTGGTCCAGATGTAGGCTTAGGCTTTGGGCTAGGATTATTCAGATAACCTGTGTTATTGCTTACACATACACTTGTGTTTCATTACCTACTTTGGGAATAGCATTATGTGGGAGCATGGCATTGACCAACAAGCCATCCCATACAAGCCAGCGCCTAGCAGGGTCTAGCCATCTAATTGTGCTCTGGATCAATCAGACAATTAATACATTGCCTCTCTTACTGCAACCAGTATGTGTTTAGCACTCTCACTTAAAACAGCTCATCGACCACATAAGCACACCATATTTGTGGTGGATGAGGTGAGTTACTCCCTTGCTGAAACCTACTTAGGTGAAAGGCGCTAATAATTGCAGGTGTATACTATCATTACTGAGACAGATGCGTGCTGTGTGCTTTCCATGTCAAACAAACACTTTGGTCTTTAAATTCATGTTGACTTTACCCATAGAATCAAATTAGACTTATAGTAGTAAATGCCAAGGTAAATCTGTGTTGGTTTTCTGATCTCTAGCCTGTGTCCATATTAGTGACTCTGACTTTTCTAGCAGGAGCAGTTGGCCTCTGTTGAAAGGAAGGGCCCATTTCTAACATTAATATTGATAAGCCCTTGCTCTTACAATGACTGATAATGCGAACGTGCTGTATTGATTGGCCGTCTCAAAATAGTCAGTATAGAGCAGTCCCACAGCGCCAGTGCCTCCTCCATGACTGTCTGCCCATCGGAAAACACGCCTCCAGAGGATTTCATCCTCATAAAATAGTGGAAGAACTGATGTCATCCGGTGGGGGTGCATTTAATAATGCTTACAGAGTGTTCCCGAAAAGGGGGACAGTTACGGGGCCCCTGCCAGGAATTCTGTGAGGAGCTCAAGGACGAATGGCCAGCGGGGCGCAGGCAAGGGGACGGGCTGCTGCAGTCGGGTGTTTTGAAACTCTGCTGTAATCTGGCCTGCGTTTTATCAGCAGTGTCACACCAAAACCCCCAAAGGCACATTGAATGACTGTATGCTTTTTCACGCGCTTGGCACGTGCATAATGTAAGATCAATCATGATGGTGCAGATGGAAAAGCTCTGCAAGATTAGCTGCCTCCACTACGGGGACACTGTCTAGAAACTCTGGCTGTTCACATTATATTCAGGGGAAGGCTGATCTTGCTCACTATTTGGCAGGTGGAAATCCTGGACCTGTACAGTATCTGAGAAAGGGGAAGAGGTCTAGCTCACTATTTAGCAGGGGAGTGGTGCTCATAAGTCATTTCCCAGTTGTGGAGTTCATAACTGTCCCGAGGCGGGTGACATGGGATAGCACGGCAGGGTGGATGATGCCTGTCTGGGGGTAGGGGCTTCAGGGAAATATAGTCTTTTCCTCGAGCAAGACATCACTCTGGACAGGGCTGTTGGAGGTGCGTTGTCCATCCCAGTGTATGGTGAGGCCTGACACCAAGCTTGGCGGAGTCAGTGGAGCCTGGCAAACAGTCTGTACATTCTCACTTCTGCAAAGGCACTTCTGCAGAAAGCTGAACTGGAAACTGATATAAAACCCTACAGCAAGAATGTCCAGTCCACTCCAAAAATAAGCTTCCTGGACAGAACAGGCTCTACTGACTGTGAATCTGGATGTTACTGTGGGTAATGGAGTGCTTACACCAATGAAGTCCATCACAAATGGCATATAATCAAAACTCTGACCCAATTAAATTACCCTTCCTGCGTCGTGGACGGTGTCCCACTCCTCGCATTAACATTGGGATTGGAATTCGCCGGTTCCAGGGGGGTCAATGTTTCGACTGGCCCCTGGAAAAATCAAACCTTTCTGTCTCCCATAGTAGTATCCCACGGCGGCATTTTTTCATCAGAATGTCGTCAGAATGTTTCTGGTCTTGATTTGTGTTCAGCAGATGGGTGGGTGGAAGATATGGGTGAAAAATCCTCTTCGTCATATTTATGTTTTTGCTGCACATAATTTGCCTTTTATATTCTTTTGAAAACATTATTCTTTTTTGTTGTTATCCTCCATCCTAATCCCTCAAGGGAACAAAAGACCATGTTTAGCATTTGTCTATTTAATGCTGTCAACAGCACATAAATAGAAACTTAGTCCATCTGCAGGTCTGAGTCAACCAAGTTCATTTATTTAATTTATAGATATAGTATTACTAGATCAGTGTCAGTGTTCTCCCTGGTCTGTGTAAAATGGACATCTGGTATGACGTCCTGAACTGACGCACTCTTAGATGACCAGATGTCCTAAAGCAATTTACTATTCCAAAGCAGCACAATACAGTATGTTTTGAAGACGTAAACTGTACAAAATCAGGCTGCAATTAGCACAATGAAGCATTTATTTTAAAATCACCTCAGTCCAGCAACTCGTTAGCAATTTCAGACAAAACAGCACTGCATATTCTAAATCTCCTTCAGAGGCTGGTGAAATGAAATTCATTATTTACATCCTTTACTTTTACAAAGAACCTGAAGAAATTGTCACCTAAAACATCACAAGGATATCACGCTCAATTCCTGATGAGGCGCATTTAGGCTTTTTGCTCCGGTGTCTTCTACTTACTTGCTAAGCCCACACATTTATACTGATTAGAGTATGCATATGCATGCCCTGTTCTCACTGTTTTTGTTGTCTGTGGTGTAGTTTGAGAGATGCAAGGATACAGCTGACTCTCAAGTACGTCTGATGCCTCATCCAACATTGGAATTTCTTCATTTCTTCATGTTTGTTATGTCTACCGCCTGTGCAAAATAGTAATGCCATGCTTGACAGTGTTGTGGGTCATTATTAGTTTGTGTGTGTAACCCAACGCTCTCCCCTGTCTCATTCTGCAGAACTGTGATGCCCTCTGGGAGGACTTCCATCAGAGGCTGGTCGACTCCTCCCTCATCACCTTGGACACATACCTGGCGCAGTTCCCTGACATCAAAGTACGGCGACATTCTCCAGTCTTAGTTCACTTTCCCCCTAAAACTGGTGCCAGCATGTCTCAGACACCCCCACACACACACACACACACACACACACACACACACACACACTTCCCAACAAGCACGAGTTGCAAAAGCCTCCTGAGTGTATTGTGGCCTACTTCCTGTTAGATTCTTTCAAGTGAAAAATGTCTGCTGCTGTCTCCAGGAGAAAAGTTTGGTTTTTTCCACTGAATGCCTTCAATCTGGGTCATAAATTCTTTCTCTGAAACCTAGTCAAGCACACACAGGTAGTACAAGGAAATCTATCTGTAAACCTTAGGTTTTAGGGTTACGAGGCAAAATAATGACAAGATCAAAATAAATAATAGTATTTAGGCTGTTATTTTGATTCAGAGAATTTTATTGGTCTGAATTCTGTTACTGCTGTGAACACATACTGAGGTAGAGCCAAAGGTTTTGTGAATGCATACTAATGCAGATGGTGTCCAGCATACTTTCATGTTGCATTTATTTACCTGTTCATTATCCAAGAACTGCTTTCGTAGTTACGAAGTGTTATGCATAGGGTAAGCTACACCTGTCGTTAGCTTTTACGTACCAGAGTAATGTAGAGGGACACACTATTGAATGCATTTTAAAGTTCATTCAATGTAAAAAAAAAATAGTAAATCCCATGTGTATTCAAAAGAGTAATGTTGTACATTACAGTATTGCACCTGTGTAATTAGATAAGAACACAGTACACACTAGTGTACTTAACCACAACATCTACACATGTGTGTGTTTGGAGACATGCATGCAATTTTATTTTTTTGTATTCATAAGTGAGTAGTCTATATTGTGGAGTATGTAATGTGTAATAAGTTTGATAATAATATATTGTATCTCCACATCACACAGATATAAGAACCATTGTATATTTGACACACCAATGACTTCTTTATGGAAACCACAGAAGAAAGAATGCCAAGATATATGCAATCTCACTGGATCTGGCTTTTTACTAACCATGTCTTTTGTTCGCAATAGAATCGTGTTGCGAAGAGGAGCAGGAAGCTGATTGACTATGACAGTGCCAGGCACCATTTAGAGACACTGCAAGCATCCGGCATTAAAAATGACCGCAAAATCACCAAGGTAACACCGACTGTCTAGAGAACACCAGCTACCTCGCTGAATAACTGTGTCAAGGCTTGCTTTGCAAGGTATTTGGGAAAGTGTGCTTGTGAAGTCCAAAGGCATCAATTTATATTACGATGCTTTCAACCAGATCTGAAGGCTGCAATTTTTCAGTCGCATAGTGTACGCTTTGAAAAAGGCCAATAAATGTAGATAGTGGAAAATCATAGTGTTAAGCCAAAAAATGTGTTTACCAAACCAAAGACACAGAAATCGGGATGACAGGTATGTCATCCACCAAGTAATGGATTGGCAGGGAATATATATTTAATTTAACCCCTGTATGCTAATGAATTGTTTAACTCTTAGACATGCCATAATTTGAGTATATGGGTTACAATTTGCTGACCAGGTGGAAGCTGTACTTGATTCTACTTGGAAGCCTTTTTTCTGGAAAATAAATAGCTCTCTAGTCCATTTCTGTCCATTACAGTATTGATTGACAGAAAGCGAAGGCTGGCTGCTATTTTTGCAAGACATCTCTGGACCCAGTGAGACCTTGCAGCACCACCTTTACAATCTCTAATACACACGTCAATCTAGAAACACTATTTCTGTGCTCCCAGGTTGAGTGTTGTGTCTCTTCTATAGAATTACCGTCTATACAGGGTAAACATGTATTTTTGGGAATCACACTTTAAGTTAAAAGCCTGTAGAGGACCGTGGGATTGCAGATTTTGGGGGTTACCATGTGATCAGAGGGTGCTCTTGCCACAGCCGTGGGAGGCGGTCACGTGCTCTGCTTCTCCTTTCAGGCTGAGGAGGAGTTCCACAAAGCGCAGAAGGTGTTCGACGACCTCAACGTGGACCTGCAGGAAGAGCTGCCCAAACTGTGGGACAGGTAAGAGGACCAGCATGCACTGGGGCTGCGTTCAAGGTTGACGCAACATTCTGTAGCCTGTGGCCCCATCCGGGATACTGTTACATTGCATTGTATATGCAATTTTACCAAATACAGTATGCTGTAAAACATGTAGAAATGGCCTAGAGAATATTTAAGTAACATTAAATGCTATTTTGGTAATACGTATTTTACATTTAGTGATGCTGCAATCCCATATATCATAGAAGCTTAGCTTTCTGTACAGAAAATAAGCATTCGGTGCTCTCTGTGAATTAGTCTGTGCCTTGTATTACTCTGCCTCTCCCTCTGTAGTATGAAGAGCTTCATCTCCTGCACTCATTGATGCATTTACACTGTCCTGTATTACAAGGACGTCAGTGGTCCATCCATTCATTCCGGTCCCATTTAATTAGAGTGAGCACAAGCGGCTAACTCTACTCTTTGTGTTCCATTGCCCCCACTTCACTGCGAGACTAAATCAATCACAGGCTTTCAGTCTCTTACATAATGAGAGCTTCTGATTAGCACTCGCTGTAAATGTAGTGTGTCTGGTCCGAAACCCCAATAATAGACCACGACCCTCTCTTCAGCCGCGATCCTGGCAGTGTCTAAATTGACTCAGTGTGATGAAACCATATTACCATGACTTTGGTGTTCTGATAACATAGGCACGTTTATCATTATTACCATCAGTGTTCAAATTAGATGCAGCCTCATTTCTTGCTACCCTGGAATAAATGGTACAAGACATATTATGTACAGAATGTCACAGCTACAAATTCAATACATGTTTATATACCCCTATGTTACTATTTTGTATTCAGTGTGAAAATGATTCAGTTGCATGACTGTAGTTTGTAATGTTATTGTAGAAAACTTTGGAGAGGTAGAAACAAATGACACAGCATCAGTGCTTGGGGGCTGGAGTCATATTTTTTTTTCTTTATTTCTTCATAGGAGAACTGTGAAACCCTATAAGTTCCCTGATTAGTCACCATTTATGCTTGTCTTTTGCGTAGCTGGAGTGTCCTACGTAAAATGCTCTGGCTAGACGCCCTGAAGGGTTCTAGTTGAACTCTGGCTCAGAGACAGCAGGGGTCCTTATGTTAATGACGGTTTTACCATAGTAGCTGAGGTGAACTACCTTCGTCTAGGACAACAAATCCAATGCCCCTGTCTGTAGAACCGTACTGCCATGCCCAGTGCCTGTGCTCTGAGCACAGCTCCACCCAGTGGCCCATCTAACGAGGCATTTATTATTTTAGACACTCATCAACACACACCGATATTATCTTAAACCGGAACTGTTACAAAGGAGAGATGCCAAGCTAACAATTAAGGCTCTTGCAACATTGCTGTGACGTTACTGAGGCATTTCGAGAATGCTGCATATTCACGTTATGGTAGCTCAGGGCAGCAGGCTGGCAGCTGGGGGGGGAGGGGAAAGCAGCAGCCTGGCTCGGGTTACGTAACCGCCCACCTCTGACTGGGTACTGGCTCCCTCCCCCCCAGCCCTCAAGCCCTACTCTGTACGTGGAAGAGGGGGAGGGGCACTGTTATTTCTAACCTTTATTCCCATTGTTGTTCTCACTGTCATCTTCGCGTGAAACGCCAGCTGACTATGCTGAGCTGCTCAGTGAACTGAATGACAGCACATCCTTCAGTGCTGAAGCAGGGCTAATGCTGAGGCCCTCACGAACTGCTAGGTCAATGCTTAATGTGGCTCAGTGAAACACTTCCTATTGGAGTAGCATTTATTTCAGTATGAAGTTGATATTTCAGCTCTGTGTGTTTTGGAGAATGTTATTGTATTTTCAGGAAGGAGCTATCAAAGGTGTGATTTCAGGTCTTTGAGGTAGCATTCCGTCACAGTCATTTTCTGAATTTCTAATTTTTAGGCAATGCAGACGAGCATTTATCACAATGAGGGCCTGTAATTCTGTGAATATGAAATATGGCCTGATTTTGAGGCTTTGCGTGAGCTGATGCATTTTTAATGGTCTCTCTCTGAAAGGGGAGCGACTGTGACAAATGTTGTTTGTGTCTTCCCTTTCACTTGCAGTCGGGTGGGCTTCTACGTGAACACGTTCAAGAACGTCACGCACCTGGAGTCCAAGTTCCACAGAGAAATCTCACTGGTAGGTGGAGAAAACACACACATCTGCAGAGCAGTGGCAAAAGAAAGCGCTATTCTGTGTATTTACATATACTGTGTTTCAGGTGTGGCGCAAAGGCACTGTTGTGTATTTAAATCCTTCCACTGATATGAAACTTATCAGATTGAATCCTGTGGCATCACATTATTCAGTTCAAATAACACACTTCAGAGATTTCAGTTTTTGCTTTTCTTACATTTTTCAAATAAAAGCAAACCTTTGGGTACATGATAAAAAATATTGCCTTAAACATTTTATTTAAATTTCTTGTGCAGTGTCAGGGCCTAGTGGAGGAGTTTGATCCTGTTGTTATGAGCTTTGATACTGCAGGTTTCTTTTTTCACCCATAAGACACTGCATGAGATTTTTTTTATCCACTGCCTCTTGACATCAGGTCTTCAGAGCACATGGGCTCAGAAAGCAAGACTGGTGCTGAGGTCTTTCCATGGAATTGACAGTAGCGGTTGCTACTGCCGTATTCATTAAGATGTGCACAGGGACTTTTCCTGCCCTGAAAGCCAGATATCGGGCAATGCTTTGAGGAGTGAATACTTAAGATGCATACTTAAGAAAATTTGATTAGTCATGTGATGTAAAATTGCATGAAAATGATTATAAAAAAGGAAACAACAACCATGTTGCTGTGAATTCTAAAGGCAATGGTGGGAATCACCCCTGTAGCAGAGGGTCAATCACAGACTGCCACAGTGTGTCACTTCCACAGCCCCGCTGACGTCTCCCTGGTTGCCATGGAGAGACTGAACTGCCTGTGCCCCTGGCGCCAAGTGGCATATGGGGCATTATTTTTAGCTGCCACATTAACTGGTGGGCATCAGCGCATGGTGAAGGACCGCCTGCGTGTAGAAGCATCTCAGGGAACCTACCGTGCAGTAGTTCCGTGTCAAAGCTCCCTGCCATGTATGGAGAACAACACATCTACAAAATTAACATATACAGTGTCCCCTACATTGCATTATTTAGTTTGAAGATTTCTTTACACAAGGCGGTATTCATTGCTTACATTTTTGATATTGTGATGTCTATTTACTAAAGCAGTCCAGGCTGAGTGCCTTGCTCAGTGGTGCAACAGCAGTGCCTCACCTGGGAGTCAAACCTGCAACCTTTGGGGTACCGGATCAGCTCATTAACCATTAAAATTCCCCTGCCACAGTAGCAGGCTGTATACAGTAGGCTTGCTTCGATGTGACATTAAATACTACTGGCAGTAGTATTGCCAGCAGTGGAGGTATTTGGAGATAGGCTTACTAGACTGTGGAAGCTGGTTGGATTGTATTTTCAAGAGTTTTGTAGGACCATAAAACCAGTTGCAAAAACAGGCACAAAACAGAAGATAATTTATAAGCTTCCTTTAGGGGTGGTATCAGTGTTGGAGCCCCAGACTTGGCTCTGGGGAGGCCTGTACACGGCAGTGATTTGAGGGCCCCATGTGGTTAATATTACACAGCTCTCTGCAGGGGGTGGTATTCCCCCTGGAGGTCCCTGCTCTTCCAGTGCCCCTGGTGTGACGTTACATCAGAGGGGTCATGTGACACTAGCTCCACTGCTGTGTCGAAGCGACGTGTTGTGTTTCCAAAGCTAAAGTCATTAGCAGGGGGTTGCCAGTTGAGAGCCTTGGTGGAACAGGACTGTAGCTGAATTAATTCAGCAAATATCCAGGGGTATGTCAGTTGTAAGGTATGTGAATTGCACTGGGGAAGCACATAAATCTGCTAAGCACATAAATATTGATGAAGTCAAGCGCTGTGCCAGGCTTTCCTCAGCTGAACTGGGGAAATTTGCTGATGTGGTCTGAGCTGAAGGAGCAGTTTTCACAGTGTCTGCGTCATGCAACTGCGGCTTTCTTTTGATGCACTGGATGCAGAAGCTCCAGCTCTCCGTTCTCACCCGCATCCTCTTAGAGTTTCGGTTTACAGATTGTTACAGATTGTGTGTGCCTCCTCATATGTGCATTTTAGGATGGATAGTATCAAAGTGTTTGCCACCACCAAGGTATGGAACCTTTGGGACCTTTTACCAGTTGTTTCTGGAGGCCCACATCAAGAATACGACAAAGATTCTGTTTTCCCACCTTAATATTCTGAAGGCTCTCCCTGTCCAATGCTGAGAGGCTGATTCCTGCATCACATCCAGTCTGGACTGTTGCAGCACCCTCTTTATTGGTGCAGAGCACCTGCTAAGCATCTGAACAGGCTTCAGGATGTGCAGAACTCTGCTATTATTTACTCATACCTCACCGCATGATCCGGTGGTGTTTAACCTCTACTGGCTTCCGTCTCATTGATTCAAAACTCCTGAGCTGACTTTTAGAGCCATTCATGGCTCTATTCCAGGCTATCTTTGTCACTTGATCTGGCCCTGTAGACCAGCTTGAACCCTGTTCTTCCAGATCTCAAGGTCCCAGCAGAGACTCATTGACATTTGAGTTTTTAATGTAGCTTTTATGGAGTTTTACAAATGGTAATCTCACTGATGTCTATGACTGCTTTCATTAACATTGTTAAAAAAAAAACCCTGTAATTGCTGTTAGTCGCTCTGGATAAGAGCATCTGCTAAATGCCAGTAATGTAATGTAATAACGGAGAGTACTGTATATGTATGTATTATATGACAGACGCCAGGAGATGCCATGTTTTTCCTCCCGCTATAGAAGGGGGAGGACTTTTGTAATTTTAGCCATGTTGTTCATTCAGCCTCACTGTCTGTTCCCTTGGATAGCTTCGCAGGAGTGTCAGGGTTCTCTGATGGCACGTGTTTTTATCTATGGCCCCGGGAGGCTGAAGCTTTACTCAGCAAACCGCAGCCCCCTCTCTACCCCACCTCTGCCTCTGGGGCCTGGAGGGTTTCAGAGCAAAGAGAAGGATGCGCGCTGCTTGAGCAGGCTGAGGGCTTGGGATAACAGTATGAGCTTAATTCATCTCTGCAGTGCGGCCTGGTTTCAGCACGTGTCCTAGGACTGCCCCCGGGCCTCATGCTGTTGTCGAGAGAAGACCCTGTGCTTTGATTTCCTTTTGGCCCAGGACCATTTATTCACAATGCTTTCCCTCCCCCTCTGTGTGTGTGTGTGTGTGTGTGTGTGTGTGTGTGTGTGTGTGTGTGTGTGTGTGTGTAAACTGCTGCTAAAAGTATTATGTGATGCTGTTCTATTTTAATATTCAATTATTTCTCACTGGGGTTCTCTGTGAATGACTGCTATGACAGCTCCAGGGCAGTGGTGCTGGGATTGCTACTCTCACCTGTTACAGAGCCCGAGTGCATTATTACTCATCATCCAATTGGCTTCTGTGACTAGAGTCCAGGGCAGGGGCATTTTTCCACAAGAGCCCGCTGCATGTCACTGATCCAATTGGCTTCTGTGTAGAGTCCTCATTTTTCCACAAGAGCGGCGCCCTTGCATGTCCTTCGGTCCTCCAGGGGACAAATGAACTCCAGGGGACAAATGAACCGCAGAACGTCAGCAGCCGCTCGTCCTTCTCGTGCCCTTTGATAAAACAGCATTCCTGAACCATTAACGACCCACTCAGTCGATGAATTCGGTGTTGCTAATGCAAATTGCAATGGTGGAATCGTACTTTTGTCCTCTTGGTGAGTTTGGACATTTCTCTCCCTGGCATCAGCAAGGTCGGTGAAAGACTGACCACATTCCGTGCATTAGAAGTGAGATTCGGTTCACTCACACCATAGGACATTTACTGGCGTGCAAGTGGCATTATAGTCTCATTTGCCAAATACCTGAGTCATGGTAGGGTGAGGAATTAATGGAGGTTATCGCTCCAGAAAACAATGGCGCTGACTGGCACAGAGTGGGATTAGGCCATCCAGTTTATATAGAGAGTGTGTTAGAGATGGATGCTCTTGTGGTAGCAGATAGCATGTCCATCTTTTATCTACTCTCGCATGGTCCACAGGGAGATCCAACAGACTGATGGTGAATTGCATGGAATCCAGGCATGTTAGGTACAATCGGGGACACGTGGTTTTATTCACTGATTGACAGCCAGAGATTTAGCTACCTGCCCTGCTTCTGCATATGCCCAAAGGGGACCAGGCTCGCCAGGAGAAATGTTACAGATTTAATTCTATTATTTCAGTGCATGAAATTTATACCTTCACTCCCTGATGATTTCATTTAAACTCCCTTGGAGGATTCAATTTAACAACGTCCTTTCTCAGTCATTGAAACCCTGCAATCTTTCTCTGTCACTTCAGAAACAAGAGGCTGTTTGATTTCATGCAATTAAGATGCTGAAATCGACGCTCAACAGCTTAGCCGGATATTAATTAGTGTGTTTTAAGGGGTGACTAATGCAATAACATTCTTGTGACAAGTGCCCTGACATCTTGATAAGAGACTTTCAGGACTGATTTTAATTTTTTGTTAGATTACAATAAAATTGCAGCTAGATAGAAGGAATAAATGCTTCCCAGAGCAGTTTCTTCCAGGTTATTAAGAGTTAAGCAGTCCTCTACTCATGATAGCATTAGAAGCTTTCTGAATGAGTAATACTGTGGGCTTAAGCTGCCGTTTTGTCTGAGAACTCAGTCTGTGGTCTGCCAATAACACCAGCTTTTCCTAGGGAAAGGCTTTCAGGCCGCAAACGCACAAGGACAAAGATTCTTGCCTAACATGCTGGCTCAACTGCAGGCTTCAGTACAGCCCAGAGAGAGTTTCCTCATACTCCCGTGTGTTGTGGTGTTATTGTCTTTATTTTTGTGGTTAGGACATCCTGTATCCAAGAATAAACGTCCTTATGGAAAAAGCAAATAGAAAAAGCAAGAGATATGATGAATTCATGCATGTATCAAGTATACACAGCACTTGGTATACTAAATCATCTCCATCTTCATGGATGCAATTTCATGGGTTTTAAAAATATATTTTATAGTGTATATTTATACAGAACATTTGGCAATGACATGCATTACAATTTCTTGTTGTTTGTTGCTTACATATTGCTTTTGTTCAATTTTTTAAAGGGGCTGTACACTGTTTTTGTGGTGAGGAGGAAGCAGAAAGCTCTTCCCTGGGTCTCATACTTGTATCCCGTGCACCATAGTGTCTCTTTGGCCAAAGGGATTTTCCGTATTGGAAATGCTTCATTAAACTTGATGAGTTCATTTATTAAATGCGAACTTTCAGAATGCACCCTCTCCATTCTTGTGAAATGGAAAATCGAGTGCTCGGCCGAGTGAACAGCAGTTTTACAGATCCATTCGAAAAAAAGACCATATTCACATTTCAGAGTAACACTGCTTAGAGAACTGCGTGTCGGATGCGAACACTGAACATTGTCAGGGACAAATTCAATTCCTGAACATTTATTTGAAGAAGTGCACGTCAGAGACAAATCCAAACGCTGGATGTTTACCGAGAGAAGCTCTCATCAGGGATAACCTAAACGCCGAAAAGGATAGCATAAGAGAGAGCTTGAGGAAACAATCATTCTACAGTATGTTGTCAAAAGATGAGAAGGGGGCACTCAAATCCCCTGATCCCTCCCTAAGGGCCATCCTTGCGTGTTTAAAATTTCTCTCATGCTCATTGTCTCACCTTGCCTTTCTCCTCATTCTGTATACTTTGTTCTCTGGTGTTTTCACTAGAGAATCTTCCAGAAACCCAAGAACTGGCATTAGTAGAAGCTGCAATGCTTCAGTCCTCTACAGTCCTTGTGTCTGCATGTCCTTCTGAATTCTGTAGACTCTGCTCTGACTCTGTTCTTTTATCGATCCATCCTTGTGCTGTTATTATCTGTGTTAGAATGCTGGATGGTCACATGATGTGTATCTCCTATAGAATATGTAGATACAGTACATACAGATCATGGTGTACACCTCAGCTGTAAGCAAAGGACTGATGGACTGTGTGCAGTGTTATGTGCTGGGTGTGAATGTGTACTAACCCTGGGTTTCCTGTCTTCTCTTTTCTGGTGGATGTAGCTGTGTCGCAAGCTGTATGAGGTGATGAACAAACTGGGGGAGCAGCATTCGGACAAGATGTTCACCATTCAGGGAGCCCCCAGGTACTGGACACCCAGGCCAACAAGGGGGTTTTGGGGAGGGGAGGGTCAGAGACAGCACAGTCTGTTCAAACTGATGTGGGAACGGAGCTAATCTCACGCTCTTGTTGCTCACAGAAATTCACTATCCGGTGCTAAAAGCCAGTCCCCTCAGGGGTGGAACCAAACGACTGTGAATGAATACAGAAAGCCATCAAGGTTTATGTGTTATTCAATAGGAAACTTGATCACATTTTTATTGAATCCCAACATGGCCTCAGGTTTCATATCCTGTCAAATTCAGTCTGTTCTGTTTCCACATTCCTCATTGTAAATTTGGCATCTGTTTTACTGAAATATTCAACTTCATAACTGGTATCTTGCCTGGTGAAGAGGTATGCCAACATTTCTGCAACATTGCTAAATTTTTGCCGGAAATCTGGAAGTCTACTTGGATGTTTATATAAATTCCCCAGACTAGAGGTATTGGCTAGTTATTGATGACAATCTTAATTTTTATTATGATAACAGAAGAGATCCCTGAATCAGCTTAGTCAACTATGTTCTCAGCCAAATGAAAAGTTGAGATGGGAGTTGCATGTAATGCCTGTAATGTCTCTCATTGTGTCTCTTATGCATGTTACAGATTGCGACGGTAAGTAACCACCAAGCTGAATAGATGCTTCTCAGTTCCTCCTCCGCAATATATTAATTAGGTGCTGGCCTTCCTTGCAAAAACTTGATTGGGAACCAGTGGCATCTGATCATATGATCTATGCATTCAGGTGTAGCAGGAAATAGTTCTTCATCAGCTGTCTAGAGCTTTTTCCTGGTTGGTTGTTTACTGAGTTACATACAGTACATGAGGAGGAAACGCTTGACTAAGAGCCATATCATGAAGATATCTGCATTTATGCCAGCCAAAGACAATGAAGATCTTGGAGGCAGTCTCACTTTTACATAATAAGCCATATAGTCCAGTAAGTTTTCTTATGCATCTTCTTATTATTGGTAGTAGTACTATTATCGTCATTCTTATTTGGTATATTCGTTATTCATTGTCAAATGTGAAATTGCATGTTAAAGTACAGTAAAAGATAATGACACTTACTCTTTTTTTTAATTTGAGAGGATGACATTTGCTTCCATCACGCACAACCCAACTGATGCAAACAGTGAACAGATATACGCGTATCATTTTTATGGCTTTATTCTTCTGATTCTAGTAATGATTCAATGAAGTTGTGGTAGGTGTTGACCTCCGCAGCCATAACCGCACAACCGCTGCTCATCTACTCAAATCATTTTTTGAACAACTACAACCATGAAAACCTCTGAAAATCCAGCCACTAGCAATTGACCCTAGTTATTAAGGTAGTCCCTGTGCTGTAGCTCCTGAAAGTGTAACCCATGGAAGAGTGTTGTAGACTCCAGTGCTGCAGATGATACTTTTTTGTAATCTTCTTTTTCCAACATCCCTCTAGTATCTTTAAGGCATTGAAGTGCTTCCCCTTAGTGGTTTCTAAATTGCTCTGTGTTTTTCACGTTACTTGTTCTTTGGAATGAAACATATGTGTCTACTGGCGGGTATTGGACAAATAAAGTCAAAACTGGATTACGTAGGGGTAGCCATTGTAGTCCTAACTTTCAAATACATCATTTCTGCAACATATTTTGGGAGTAACACCTTGATTAAAAACAAAGTTTCTGTGAATTTTACGGAATGCTTTTTGTTTAGTAGATATTGCTCACGGGGGATGGGGAATCATTAACTGAATCTCGAAACTCTGGCTAATTTAAGCAATTTTATAGGAGCTTCAACATAGTTAAAAATTGTTGCGTAAGAGTGGAAAAAGGTACTACCTGGGTGCATTAGGAGGAGACTCAACTGATGCTTAAACTGTCAGGAGGTGTGAGGTTCATATTAGTAAAACCCCACCCCATCTTGACTTCTGTTTGAATTGTACTGATTCTACTTGTCCTTATGGTTCGTTGCAAAACCTGCATTAAATGGAGAACTCGTGACGTCCCAGGGACAGGGTCAGGTGACTGAGACACCCTCTTCTGTCTCAAATCCCGCAGCGACTCGGGACCCCTGCGCTTTGCCCGGACACCCACGCCCCCGGAGGACGAGTCCCCGCCAGCGAGCCCGGGGGCCAGCCCCAACCACATGCTGGCTCCGGGTCCGCACCGACCCAGGTCACCCTCACAGGTACAGCGACGTTTCCTTCCCCATCGAAAATGCATAAAGCCCAATGTTTTTACAGCAGATCCGTAATAGCACAGTCCCTGGACTACCTAGCTAATATAATGGAAATAGCGCAAGACCATGGTGAATAATGGACCTTACACTACTGTAACGTTGTACTGTAACTTTGTCTATTCCAAGGTCTGAATCCTTAGTCAATGCACGTAGATATGAATGTGGCACAGAGTAATACTGCTGTAATCATGGTCTACATACAGTCTTTTTGTTCATAGGCATCACAGAAACTTTCCAGACAGAATTAATTGTAGATCTTTGAGCACTGATTGTGTTGTATATCAGCTATGTTTGGTGAGTCTTCATTGAAATGGATATAAATGTGAGAACAATGTCAAAAACCCTTTACAACTGGACATTTGGCTCAAAACTGGATATAGCTTAAGATGACCAATCACAATAGATGGAGTGGTTATGAATAAGCATGTTCTGTTTGGATGTCACCGCAGAGTGCTACTTTCTGCTCTGAAGCACAGAAATCTGTGCCTTCCATTTCCTTGATCTCTCACTGTTATTTCTTGGGTGGTTTGAGGCCCGCCTCTAGGATCCAACAGCCATGAAAGTGGCAGGCATCTTTATTGACCAACACGCAGTGATGATTAAACCTGTGCCAGTACTGACTAAGCCAGCTCTGAATACATTAGACCGTGAAAGCAGGGAGATGAATGTGGCTGTCGGATGCTGAATCACTGGAAAATCATATGTTGAGCCCTTGCAAACGTTTTCACTCGTCAGCCTCAACAAAACAGTCGTCCCTAAAGCCAACCTCATCAGAATGTTTTCTCCAGGCATGCAAGTCCTGCATGCCGTTGCGTTAAATTAACTTTGATGCTTTATCTGTGCGTAAGTCCCACTCATACAAAAATGTCTTTTTACTTTAATTTTAAACCTCATCAGCTCAGTGTCATACAAACTAGTATAGCCAAAGCAGGGACCTCATATATTTAATTATAGGATGCTGTTTGTGTCTTAAATTCTATATTTACAGGTATGAGCACAATAGATTAGATTATAGAAAGCATATGTTGGATAAAGTTCAACAAAAGCAGATATTTTCAGTCACTATGTATTTCTCAAGGGAAAAACGGCAGTAGTATTAATGTCATTGTTGTCACTGCTACGTGTAATTCCCTTAGGGAATGACTGGAGTTCCTGAACCTTAGCTTGAAAACTTCTGTCCTATAAGACATGCCAGTTTAGCTGCTACGTATAATTCCCTAAGGGAATGACTGGAGTTCCTGGACCTTAGCTTGAAAACTTCTGTCCTATAAGACATGCCAGTTGAGCCGTAGTGCTGTAGGACCTATGTGTAGCAGCAGGGTGATGCTGTGCCTTGGTAGACTGAAAGAGTTCTGCTGAATGGCGGGCAATAAATGTACGCCAACCCCTCCACTGATGGATTGGGTGCCATGTGCCCCAACCGTGCCGACCTGATGACCCCTTGACCCCTGCTCTCGCACCCCAAGGGGCGCCCTCCAGTGCCGCCCCCTCCCAAGGTCACGCCGACCACAGAGATGCAGCAGGAGCAGATCATCAGCCTGTTCGACGACAACTTCGCCCCGGCCGCTGGCACCGCCCCGCCTGTGCAGGTGGGTGGCACCTTTGGCACTCATGTCCCGTGCCGCTTCAACGCCATTGATAGGTGCATTGGCCCACACACGACTTGGATCTATGAAACTTCAATCCCATGAGCACCTATGAACTCACACTGGGCCTGGTGAGCACGCTCCTCGTCTGGCCCCAGAGTGAAGCAGGAAGGATGGAAGTATTGTCAGTTATGTGGCAAGAAAATTGTAGCAGTGCCTTCTCTGCGGATTTCTTTTGCCCTTGTTGTTCTTATGTTATTCATATTTGAAATCTTTTTTAAAAGGGATAAAATGGAATAATGAAAATGAAAATGTAAATGATCTGTTTTGTTCTGAGAGGCATAGTTGCCGTAGGCCTCGGAACCCCAGAGATATGCCTTTTCTTGTTTTTTCCTCTTTGTGATTTATGAAACGTTTTCAGTCAGAATCTTCACAGGGGTTTAAGTCTGAAATCTTCTGTTGGTTTATTGTTTGAAGCATTTTCACTAAATAAGGAATTATTGATTAATCGATTGAGTTAAATAGAGAAGTGCTTATTCCATTGTGTGATTTTGGCTCAGTGAATTATGTTTCTAGTGTATATAATAATGAATTACATTCAGTCAGATTTTTTTTCCACTTTTCCACTTTTTGCATTCCCCCTTTTTCACTCAACATTTTGAAATTGCAAGGTGTACAGTGGGCTTGATTCTATGTGACAACCTCTGCACAACTGCCTCAATTTTTTCACACTACAAGTCCCACAGAGTATCACGATAGGCACATCACCTCGCAGGTGCCCATAGGGGTCCCAGGGTGCTGGGACGAGGGAACCCTCGTCAACATACCCACCTCTACCCTGGCAGACGGAAACCAATTTGCTACCAATTTTACTGTGTTTACCGGGTCACTGTTGACAGATAACACAGCTGGGCACTAACCCAGCACTGGGCACAGCCTGTGCTCAGAACAAGCACCTTAACTGATTGAGCCACTTGAGAGCCCAGAGCCAATCAGATTATTCAGAATTCACTTCCATTTTAGCTGGTCTGCGGCTAGATTGCAGCTCTTGTTTTACTAGCAGCAAAAGAGTTACGGCACTATTCCGTAACTGATAACCTTTCACCAAACTTCTCTCCTCTCAAAATGTTTTCCTCTGCAATAAAATGAAGTGAGGTTCTACCAAGAAATAAAACCCTGCCAGCGTGTATGGTTGGACACACTAAGGATTTATCGAGCTCCTGTGCAATGGCCATTGATTTGATGCGAGCTAGATACACCCATCAGACATGTTCCCCCGGGTTTGTTTTCAAATATTTATTGACCTTTTGACCTATGTTTCCAGTTCATATCAGCCTCAGATACACAGCATAAGTCAAACGTTTGGACACACGTACTCATAGAAGGGTTTTTCCTTTTTTCTATTTTTACTATTATTTAGAATAATAGTAAAGATAATAATAGTAAAAATACCAATAACACAAATGGAATTATGCATTGACCAAAGAGTGTTGAAAAAATCAAAACTGTCTTATATTTTCAATTCTTCAGAGTAGCCAAACAATATTTTTTTTATTAATTTTTTTTTTTGGGAAAGAAATTCATACATAGACAAATATAAACAGTGAAGTTGATGCCTAAGAAACAAATTTCACACATTTAAGTGTAAGTCTTTAGATCAAAATGACAATATTTTTAGCAAAAAAATCTGACTTGTACTGGATTTAGTGAATAGAAGAGGCTTCAAAGGGTTCAGGTGCTGCTGGGATTCACTGGTATTGACTATTGCAAGCACCTTAATCTCCATTTTGATAGGCCCTTAATAAGATGAGCATCTCCATAATTATTTATTTTCCCTTGATATTTCTAATTATTTATATTTATATTTCCTAGATATGGAGCATAAAATCAGAGCTTCTCCATTTTATGTGACTGTTTACTGAGGCAATGTGAAAGTTTCTAGGATTCTTCTTTTTGCCCTGTGTGGGAAAGGGTTTGATTATAGAGAATTTAGTTAAATCAAAATGAACTTAAAATGACATCTGAACAACAAATGAGGCCAAAAGGTCAGAATATTGGTTTACAAAGTTTTGAGTAATCAATTTTTGTTAAAATATATGTGTATCAGCATAACTCAGATAAGTGGTACATTTGATTCAGTTCAGCTGAAGGTGACCGTTCTGTATATTAGCATTTGTCAAAAAGTCAAAGCGAGTCCCATTTACTTTTCTTTTTTTGCATTAAATGCCTTTATATCTCTTAAAGTCTCTGCCATTATTGCATTAAGATACGTACCTTTCACTTATGCTTATGATACATTGGTTGATTCATAAGCATAAGTGGTCTGGATGGCAGACCACCTTGGTGACACATCTCTCCGTCACCTCTCTTTGGGGACTGGAATTAATTTGTGGCTACAAAAGGCGTCACAAAGGATGTCGAGCTCAGGAATCACAGTCTGGCACATAACACAAGAGCTGCTTTCACTGGAAGTCTTTGCTTTCTACACCCACATATCTTGTAATGAAAAATATTTATCATTGGGCGAGATTACCTATTTTCTGAGTGTGCTCCTGCCTCTGTTGTACTTTCTGTGCACAATTCGCTGTGCAAACAGCCCTGTTATTTGACTTCATGAAAAGCTCTCTGAATAAAGGCCAGCATTGCTCAGATTGGATATTCTGTTAAAATTTCATACATCCATTCACAGCGTTCGTTTCATCCATGACTCCACTTTTTATTAAATGTACGTGTGCATTTATTCATTTGTCAGATGCTCTTACCCAGAGACACTTACTGTACAAACAGTGTATTCAGTAGGATTAGGGGAGCTTGAAGGGCTTGGTGGGGCGCAAGGAGCACAGAGCTTCTCATGATGTTCTTAAAACGTCGCAGTGACATTGCCGCAGTGTTGGCACACAGGTTATCTGGGCTCCTACTTCACTCCTCTGAGAATGGTGCAGAGCCCTTTTTGATCCCCCCAATTCATGCCTTTTCAGAATGCATTTATTTCAAGCCGGTAGCAGCCCAAGAGCTGTAGCACAAGATCCTGAACCTATCTTTAATGCTTTTGCTTTGTTTCAGTCAGTTTGCTTCTTATCCGATGTGATAGCTCTGCCTGAAATCGTTTCGGTGGCAGCAGAAAGATTTTAAATTAGAAACAGACCTCTGATGTCCTCGTTGTAATCTAAATTGTAATGTGAAGTGCAAAGTGTGGGTGCTACCTCAGACAGAACCAAGTAAAAAGGAATCAGCCACTGAAGAGTGATAACTGGCAGATGTGTTAATCACAGAAAAAAACTAACTCAGGACCATTATCATTCACCACTGATCCAAACCACATCTGACTCCAGAACTTCTAGAACCTGAAAACCAGCACCTCGAGTCATGGATGTTCCACACATTCTCTTGTTCTCACAATGAGAGTATTCTAGATGTCACCTTTCTTAATGGCCCAGTGGCTAGACAAGGCCCTCTCTCCAATACCGACTGCAGTATTTCATTTTCATCTAGGGGACGCGTTTCTTTTTTTGTTGTTTTGTAGCTGTCGAATGCTATTGTAGTTTAATATGCACAAGGGATATGCTGTGTTGTTTTAACTATTGAATTTAGGTCATAAAACCTGCCTTTCCTCTGCGCAGTCAGATTTGCAGGGGTGGCAGATGTGAAACCAGGTGACAAATAAAACCCTGACTAGCTCTATTGAAGCTCTTCCAAACACTTAAGTGTGTGTGGTGATACACACCTCTGGGCTTTCCAGATTCTGTTGTAGTTAATGAAATCTGCTTCATGAAAATCTCCCAGCATTTTTCCAAGCAGCAGTGGCCAATTTCCAAACTTGACTCCCGTGGAGGTCAGACGTGTTGTTTTTCAGCAACACGTCTGCATCCTTTAGTACAGGCCTGAAAGAAATATGTGCCAGCTAGTTTATTTGCTTCTAGATTCATTTGCGCAAAAGGTCATACGCCAGGTAATGTGAAGGAGTGGACAGCAGGTCCTTCGCTTGTGGGTACTACTGTACTGCTCTAGTTTGAAGGCCATTACCCTAGGACTTCAGCCTTCTACTCCATGTCCCCCCTCTTCTTGCAGAGTTCTTCTTTGTAAGATCTCCTGAACAAGGTAAGAGTTCTCCTGATCTGAATTCCCTCTCTCTCTTCTGCAGGACGCGAAGGCTGTGGACTCTCTTCTGGACCTGGACTTCGACCCGTTCAAGCCTGATGCCACCACCCCCATCGGCCAGACACAGTCTCCCATATCGCAGGTGAGTTTCTAGTATCTCTGCTGTCTGATAGGACAGGAAACTTACTTTACTTTATCTGTCCATGGAGACTACTGGAAACAGCCATTCCATTTTAAGCAATCTGCTAAAACCCGGTAATAATGAGACATCCCTTTTTAGTGTTTGCTCGGAATTGATTAAGAAATCACTTGTACTGTAGAGCCAACTGGAGTGTAGAAATAACAAAAAAAAGAATATTATTATCAGGAAATGAGGCTGTGTTTTCCATGTGTACATGTTCCCTGGTATTTTTCGATCATAAAATTTAACTCATTTGGAAGGATTTTTGGTAACAGGCTGGCATTAAAAGCCAAACCTATTAGTGGTGAATCACCACCAGGCTGAGTAACTTTGTTTGTTTTGCTTTCAGACTCTCCCCTGGGATCTGTGGACGGTAAGACGTTCTGTACTGATTGATAAGTGATGTTATTTTACTGTGTCAAGTGATTGAGCAGTCTAGATAACAGTCGTCATCTAGGTAGACTTACATGATTTTTTATTATTATTATTATTATTATTATTATTATTATTATTAGTAGTAGTAGTAGTAGTAGTAGCCGTAGTAGTAGTAATAGTAGTAGTAGTATTAACAGTAGTGGTAGTAGTATTTTTAAGGATATTATATTTTTATGTAAATGTGTGCTGAATGAATATCTTTCTTTCTGTTTAGGCACCAGCTGCCGAGGCTACACAGCCTGTAAGTAAAGAACATATTTCAGACTGGAGACAGGACTAGAGTAGCAGTAGCTCTATAGGTCAGTCATGACATAATGCTATAAAGTAGACAACAGGACTCTGGCAGTAGTAGATGTAAGGCACTATGTTACTGTTGGAATGTAGAAGAGATTGGAGAAACCTCAATTGTGACATGTTAACATGACAGCAGGGTGGAGAAGGTTAGTCAGATTGGTCTGGCAGGGATTTGAATGAATGACTGAGGGGCAGTACACCAGAGACATTGGAAGGCTTTGTGAGAGTTTTTTGGAATGGAAGACTCTGCGAAGGAGCCAGATGAAAGTTTCTTCAACCCTTCTGTTTGCCGAGTACATTATCCTTCAGCAGTAGAAGGATAAGTACCTTGAGACCCTGACATTTTCACCCTCATGTCACTGTCCAGAAGTCACCAGCTGTGTTTAGGCATATCCATTCCATTGGTCGCTCTTTCCTGTCTTCTTTTGCTTATTTTACCCTTTTTCTGTTTTGTGGTTTTCTGTTGTTTCTGTTGTTTCTTCCCCTCCATTTCCCTCTCATTTTAAACCACTTTCTGTTCTTTCCTTGCTTTCTTTTACTCTGCTGGCCCAAAGCCTGACTCGGTGTCTCTGGGTAGCGTGGTTGATGCGGAAGGCTGTGATGAGAGTCACAGTGCCGGTGACATTACCCACTCACTCCCCGACCAGGGTGCTGGCGAATGGGCCGCCGACTTCAGCTCCCCCGCGGCCACTGCGGAGCTGGAGACCGGGGTCACCGTGCAGGAGCCCAGCCAGGAGTGGCCGCCGGCGGACGGCTGGGGGGCGGAGCCGGCGCAGCCCCAGGAAGAGACCGCGGCGGCCGAGGTTAGAGGCTGGGAACCCGACCAGAACCCTGACCCAAACCCAGACTCTGATCCCTGTGGCACGGGGGGTGGCGAGGCGGAGGAGAAGCCGGAGGGGGAGGAGCCAGGTTGGGGGGGAGCGGGTGAGGGCGGAGATCAGTCCATGCCAGGGATTATATTCACCAACGAGTACGGTCAGGAGATCCAGGACACAACAGAAGGGAGTGAGCAGGGGCTGTACGCGCCTCAGGGAGGGGCCGACGGCACTAAGCCGGAGTGGGGGTTGTCGGGCCAGGCCGGCTCTGATTGCTGGTCGGGGTCCGAATACGAGACGGCGGATGAGTGGGGGGACACGGCGGGGCAGAACGGGGGCTGGGCCAGCGCAGAGGAAGAGCCCGCAGTTGTCAACAGTGCAGGGGTTACCACGGCCACAGAGCAGCCAGGCATAGACGCCAGCACTGCAGAGCAAGGGGGCTTTGCAGACTGGGGTGTGGGCGACCAGGCGGCTGCAGTCCAAGAGCTGGGTGGAGCGGAGAGCACGGGGTTGGTGAACGAGCCTTCAGACACAGCGTTGTTCCAGCAGACGGAACCGGCCGATTCCAGTGCCGTGGCGGCTGGGAGCCCGCCGCCCGCCGTCTCAGAGCCAGCGGAGCAGGCCGTCGCCGACCCCTTCGGCATCCCGGACCCTTTCGCCGAGGGCGACCCGTTCGCCCAGGCGGTGGCCGCCGAGCCGGTGCTGGACTTCGTGTCCGACCCCTTCGCGGAGGCCCCGGGGGAGGGCGGGGAGGGCTGGGCGGCGGACCCCTTCGCCACCGAGGGCGGGCAGATGTGGCCGGAGACCTGGGCGGCGGCGGCGGCGGCGCCAGCGCCGGCGGGCGGGGAGAACTGGGCCTTCCCCGGCGCCTCAGAGGGGCAGCCCAACGGCGTGGCGCAGTGGGCGGCGTTCCCCGACGCCGCGACGGAAGGAGAGGGCGCCGCCGCCACCGCCGCCGGCAGCCCGTGGCAGGAGGTCAGCGGCAGCAGCGGCTTCTTCTCCAGCGACGGCCAGGGGGACTTCGCCGCCGGCTGGGGAGACGGAGACCAGGACCCCTTCGCGGCCCTGTCCGGCGGCGGGAGTGCCCAGAAGGAGGTGGGTGGCTTCCCAGAGGGGAACTCCGCGCCCCCGGGCGCGCCGTTTGATGCTCAGGGACCCCGGATCGGCGTGGAGGGCTCGCCCAGCCACAAAGACGCCGAGAACAACAACTCGGACTTGTCCGAAGACGAGGTCGCGAACCGGCGATACGGAAAGTTGTACCAGGAGGTAGATACGGAGAAGGAAGAGGTACATTACTCTCCCACCCCACCAAAGTAGCGTAGCGTAGAGTAGACCGGAGCTACAGCGCCCACCCTCTTTCCCTCAGACGACAAAGAACCGCCTGCCTTGCGACACCCCCCCTCCCTCCAGGAGCCCCCATGCAGTGCCTAAAATCCTCGCCCCCCTCTCTCCTCTCTCTCCTCTGCTCGATTGTGGTCTTTTGTGTTTTGTGTAATCCTTAAAAAATGCATTTTCGTTTCATCTTTATTACACAAATGCATATGTTTCAAGCAGTCACGGCTGCGTCCACTGCTCAGAGTTTCACGTGTTAATTGTTTCTCTCTGATTCAACGTAGGTGTCCAACAATGCATTTAATGGATTCTCTCAGGTAATCATACCTTCAGTAATGTTACTTTACTTATAGCCATACCGGGAAAGTACTGACTGCAACTAAATTGTAAATAAAGCTTTTCTTATTTTGTAATTTCCAGTCATGAGCATCAGCTGTACGACAGTTACATCTATATGAATTTTTTAAAATTCCGTCAAATAATCTAGCACACTGTGTTCAACTGGTCACTTAAGCAAAATTACTACACAGTATGACAAACAACCAACATTAAAATAACATCTACATTTAAATGTAGTCATTTATAAGATGCTCTTATCCACAGAGATTTACATACTGTGTAAATAGGCAGATGAGCAATAGTATATAGATAACTCGTATAATTAGATCAAACTCAGACAATAACCAACAGACAACAGCTTCCTCGTGTGTCCACACAGAAGCTCCAAAAGCCAATTTCAAATGATAAAAAGACACATATCCCCAGTTCCATTATTTTTTGCATGCCATTTTATTTTCAATAGCACCTTTTGTTGGATATCTAATGACCCCTTACTAACACTTTTCCTAAATGATTTTCCCAGCACAGCATTAACGTCTTCATTTAACCAAGCATGCTGTTTATTAGACAACTACAAGCAATATGTGTAACATTTAACATCTCATTAAACCACAAATGACACATTTTTATTTTTAAAAATCTAAGGCCTCTGTTTGTTCTAGCCACAGCATCCTCTGTCCTAAATAGTGCAGTTAAGGGGGTGTTTCTTTTCCCAATTTTGTCGTATTTTATCAATGTTGCTTGATAAAAGAACCATAACGTAATCTTCAGTATATCACTCAATTTTAGTTTAATTTATAAGTTCATGGTGGCCCAAATGGAACAGAGGCTTTAGACTGCTCTACAGCACTGATGTGCAGCAGTGTATCTTAATTTTCAGAACATGAAAAGTAAATTTATTTATTTATTTATTCATTTATTTATATTTTACTCATCCATTTATTTATGATTAGTGTACTTGTTGGTTCATTTGGTTGGTTGATTAATTTTTGGTTGGTTGATTAATGTAATTTAACAGTTGTGTGACCTGGCGTAAATTATACTGTCATGCTGTAATATTAGGTTATACATTTTAAATGTCAGTGTGTATGTTCTGTTCTATTAAGTTTTATTTGCTTTGGGTTTGCTTCCTCTCTTTGCATCACCATCTTACGGCAGGGAATGGGGCCCATCTAAGTAACAGTGCCACTGGTTACCTTATCTTTGGTTCTGTAGTGTTTGATATAGTGTCTTACCAGTGCTTCCTGGAAAGAGGCGTTAAATAGGGACATATTTTTAACCATCCAAAACACTTAAGATTCCAGTGGTAGGGAAATAGAAATTACAGCTTTCAGAAATGATAGTACAAGTTTAATTAGATTTCTTTGGTTTTCTGAAGATTGTGCAATCAAGACTAATACCTTCAAAATGCAAATGAGACAGAATATATTGACATGCCAGTCATGTTTTAATGCTGGAGAATGCTACAGGAATTAAAACATGATGTAATTGCTTTGAGAACTGGAATATTCATTAGAAAAGATGCTTGTTTTGGATTCACTTTTATTTCTCAGGGATGGTTAAGTCAAGTTCCAATTGTGTAGTCATTAAATGAGCAGCAAGCTTCTTAATGGAAAACTACAGGTACATTGAAGCTTTCTCTGGTGTAGTCAACTGTTAAGCTTTATTAGCTTTTCAGTGAAGTGATGAACATTGATAATGGGTGGTAAATGCTGAGATCTCAATTGAGAATGATTTCTTCTCTAGTATTTCTGGGATATACCCTTATGTAAAAAGCAATACATGTCAATATATACTGAAATATACAATCCACAGTATAAGAGAAAATCATTATATTATGGATCAAATCATACCATATTGCATCTATTCTAAAATTAACCAGTTTCTCTTTATTGTATATAAAATATAAATATATATCTACATATATGTTCACACAATTAATGCATGGAAGTGACACAAACATATACATTTTTAATATTTGCTGTGTATTTTGAAATTATATCCCTTACATTTTAGACCACATTATTATGTAAAAATGTATTACTTTAAAGGGGTGTTTTAGTCAGTTTAATCTTTAAAAGTAATGCTCCCACTAATTTGAATTTGAATACTGTGTAATACATATTTCAGTACAATGGACAATGGATGAGCCCTGGCCAAGTTAAGGGAGGGCATTGGTGTCTGAGCTTTCAGGCATGGGGAGGGTTACTGGTCAGGTTTTCGTCAGGCACATTATCACTCAATATTACATTATTACTCACACCACATTAGAACATGGGATTTTATCAGTATGAGATATTTGATACAAAGGGTCATTTTAGTGCATGACAAGCTGAATGTGTTTGGAGGATACCTGCGTCTGCATGGTCCTTATTCTCCTTCAATTCTCTCCCACGCTACACAAAGCCGGATGCAGGCACCTCTGTGCCCTCTGAGGATTCAAATCAGGGTGTTGCAATGGTGAGTCGGCCTGTACATTATCACACACCAGCGTTTGTGTTATCGAAGACGTGGTGGAGTATCCATTATCACACATACTGGCATTTCGGTTAGCAAAAACATGCTGGTGTATCCATTATCTCACACACACACACACACACACACACACACACACACACACACACACACACACACACACACACACACACACACACAGGCATTTCAATTATCAGAAACATGCTAGTTTATCCATTATCACACACACTGGCATTTCTCTTGCTGAAAACATGCCAGTGTATCCATTATCAACAACACATCTGTGTTTACATTAACACACGCTAATGTGGCCAAGAGCAGGCTGGTGTTTCTCTCAAGCTGCTGATGCCATCCATTGTTAGATAATATTGTGTAGGTCTCGGTTGTTTTGTACAATGTAAGTATTTGTGTGATGTGTAAATATCTTGTTTTTATGTTTGCAATATGTTGTATATATCTTAAAATACTGTCATGTATGCATATGTGTGCATCATTGTTTTTTTTTTTTTATTTTACTTCCTTCCATGTATGTGTATTTTTACACCACATTAATGTAATTTTTGTTATTTTTAACATTTCTGTTTAGATCAAGATCCATGGTCTGACTGAATGCATTCATTCAAGAATGTTGTTTGCACATTTCTGTTCATTCAGTCTTATTTTGTGTGATTTTGTGCTGTGGTATGCGATGTGTGTACTTGGTTATTTATTAATGTCTGTATTTATTTTCAGTTGTATGTGAGCCAGCGTGCATGCAGATCCCATAGTTTTTGTTACGTGTAACGTTTATGCATTGTTCTGTTTTAGTTGACAGAAGCCTTATTTTACCTAAATCTCCTTTTGTCAAATTTAAATTTCAGTTATGTGTAAATACAAGACAAGAGGGGACACTTTGGACTTATTTTTTTCCTCTGTAGTATTGTAGTTAGTACTGTTAATGATATCAAACTTTACTCAGATGCAGGCATCTCTCTCCGTTGTCCGTGCATTGCGGTTCTACCGGAGGCATGTCTGCTGTGTGTCAGAGGGTTTGAGTATGGGAGAGGGGCGCTAACGCTGTCCCCCTTGCCTGTTTTGTGATAAGCCGGAGGCAGAGGCTGCAGCCCCTGCTGCTGAATCAGAGGCTGTTCTTGAACCCGCGCCTGAGCCTGGCCAGGCTGAGGAGGCCCCGGCCGCTGTTGAGGCCGGCGACACTGCCGAGACCAGCCCGCCTGCAGAGACCACTGCGGTGAGTCATAAAACACCACCACCATCGTCGTCACCACCTGCCTTTTCATCACCTTTGTCATCGCCATCATTGCCATCTTCATCATCATCTTCATCATCATCAGCCTTATCATCACTGTACTCTTTGTTTTTGTTATCATCATTGTCACCATTGCTGTCATTGCCTTTGTCATCTGCATCATCATCATCACCATCATCATCATCATCATCATCATCATCATCATCATCGTCATCATCGTCTTCATCATCATTATCCTCTCCATCATCATCATCGTCATCATCTCCACCATCATCCTCATTAGCAGCATTATTATCATATTCATCATCATCAGTTGTCACTGTCATGGCGTATTATCTGCCCTTGCCTATGTTATCATCACCATCCGTGTCACAGATGTCATCATCAGTATTTTTGTTATGGCCATTGTCACTGTCTGCATCATCACCACCATGTACACAGTTGTCATATCATTATTCCTGTAACTTTATCCTGTGCCGTCAAACTATTGTGTTACCACACCTTTCTGTGCATCAATGTTTGTGCCTACAATTAATTTGTCCCTATTGGTTCCTCACGCCAGTGTATTATCTGTAGCTGCCTGTGTGAAACTGTATGACACAAATGTAAGAACAGGATCAGGACCTGAATACCTGAATTAATGGAAGTGCCTACTGCACAGCAGACTACCCTGTAACTGAATGCCATCCTGTCATAAGGCTCTGTTAGTTTCAGTTGTACAGCATTCATTTCCAGTTCGCAGTATGACACTAATAGAGTTTAGTCACAAAGGGGCTGTGTATTGCCTGTCACTCTCTGATGGGCTGAGCTCTGGCAGAAGTAGTTTTAGTTATTGCCTGTTGTTTGCTTGTTTAGATGGCTTGTTAGGCCATGCCACGGCACAGCTGGGAGAATGTTCCCTGCCACATGGGGAGGCGAGTGACAGGGCCAATGAAAAAAGCCATCAGCACATCAAAACACCATGCTGAAGCCCTCATTATCCCACCACAGCCCTCTGTATTCTCCATTTCCCCTGACCAGTGTTCCATTTACTTGTGACTGGATCAGCCAGGTGTATCTTTATATTTTACTGTGGGTTCAGTGCATGTAGGGTGGCCCAGAGCTCTGAAATTGTGGCAGTTGCTTGGCGGACTTGGCTGGCTCTGTGATTGGTGCTCTTTGCCTCTGAGTGTGGGGAATGGGCATACAGCAGAACTTCAAATCTTACAAGTGGTGAAAAAGCATCTAAAAAAACCTCTAATGCACAGTGCTAAGGGTATGATACCAGGATACAGCAGTGTTAAAAATAAGGAATCTGTGTATTTCACTAGAGAGACTCAAGACAGATGCATTGCTTCCTCACCTGGCATCACAGAGAGGTGATAAATCCTGAGTGCTATTTCTGCAGAAGCAGGAAGCAGACGGAGCGTGTCTCTGCACTTTGTTAAGAATGTTTTATTGTGGTCAGGGGGAATGTTGCTTCCTCTTGAAATGTTGCCCACGGTCCCCTGTTTCACTGAAAAAACAAGTGCAGCCAACCTATTACCTGTGGCATCATAGACAGCATGCTAATAGACTGGCATTTTGTTGTGTTTCCTCCTTCACAAATCCATCCCAGGCTGGCTGCTGGGAACAGTGACGTGGCACCAAAAGAGGTGCCCTGTTAACTGTAGACACACCCTCATGTGAGTGCCTGCATTAGCTAGTTTTAGTGATGCTTGGCACTTAATTACCACCAGGGGGCATGAGTGACTTTGAAGTCTTTTCCACTACAGTAACCACTCACATTGCGTTGTCTGTTGAACAAACATTAAGTCTATGGCGTTGCACATATGAGTGGCCCCTGCGCTGGTTACATCATCAGCATCCATGCTGAAATATTGAGCTTCATGTGATGGTTCATTCTCCTTGTGTTTTATTGTGTAGCCTGAGGATATGTTGAATGGTTATGCAGTCTCTCTATTATAAAGTATTTAAAACATTTTAGTTCTCAGTTAATCAACTGTAGTTTTACTAGACTCACTTAATTTCAGATTTTTCTGGAAATAGTTTTAATTAGAGACAGCCGATGCATCTCCGGGTGAAATGCAACAGTCTCATAATGTGAGAATGAAAATCTGAAGCAACAGCCCAGATGAATATATTCTGTCTTCAAAACCACTCTCTCCACCTCCAGTTTCCCCTCAACAAAACAGTGTTGTTGGAAGGAGTAATGAGTGAGGAAGCGGTCCGGAATGCCCCCCAGACTTATTATTTCGGTATGAATGTCTGGCCCAGAATCCTTTGATGACGAGTGTTGTTGGCTGGGTATTTCCTCCTCGGTGGATGTCTCACTGTTGATACAGCTATCGAGCATGTCATTACATGGCACTTGCCGATGAGAATCCCTACCTGGAGAATGACTGTGATGTCAACACAGGGCGGCAGTGTAGCATAGTGGCTAAGGAGCAGGACTCGTAACCGAAAGGTTGCCGGTTTGATCCCTGCTGGGACACTGCTGCTGTACCATTGGGCAAGGTACTTAACCCACAATTGGGTAACATTGTAAAGAGCTGTAACCTATGTAAGTTGCTCTGGGTAAGAGCATCTGCTAAATAATGTAATGTCAATAGCAGCCAGTTGCCATTCAGAATGTGCTTGTCACAGCAGCACGCATGCAGACAGACATGGTGGCCTTTGTCCCACCAGACAGGCTTTAGTTAAGAGTCCTAAATGTCATGGCGCACCATCAGATCCGACCAGGGATAAATGAGGCTGTGAACAGCATGCTTGGCTCTGAGTACATCCATCCGAATCCATGTCTGAAGGTCAGAAAATTCATTTAGTGGCTTCCTATACAGACCTCGTGAAAGTGAATTTATTTCTTTTTTTTTTAGTGGAAAAGAGAAAGGGATCTAGGCAACTGCTAGATATTGCATTTGCGTTGTTCCCTCTTGCATTGTTTCAGCGGCACTTTAACATTTATCGTTCCTCCTCCGTGTGAAGGATGTGGCCGAGGCCGAGGTGAAGGAGGCCGTGGTGAGTCCGGACACGGAGTCCACCGAGGTAGGTGTGCGATCCGCCCCTCTCCGGTCCATCCACCCCCTCCATCGGTCCATGGGGGGGGTGAGCCCGCATGCGTCACCTCCCCTTCACCCGACCCCTGCAGTGGCCAGTGCCCACTATGCCACATGGCATGGAGAAATGCATGGGAGTCAAGGCCCAGGGATATGCATAAGTCTTCATAAATCTTCAGCCTGTTCGGAAGTGCAAGTTTACCAGAGCATTCAATCCATTTTTAAAACCGAAGCATGCTAAAGAGGGGTCCATAGAGTGGTCACTGTCAAAGTGGATCAGTATTGGCTTTCGTTATAATTGGTGAACATGAGGAAGAGGATCGTGCATGTGTTTTCTTTCCATCGAGTTTCATCTGTGAAACGTGGCCGAAATTGGTGCTGGTGGCTGCGTCTAGTTTGGAGGTGACCAGTTCATGATGATTTTGTGCTGTCAAGTGGCCTGCCAGCTGTAATTTTCAGTGAACAGAAACACCTGTGAAATACCAAATCTTCACACTGAAACTATGAAGTGTGCTCTTATTTATTTTTTTTCTGTTTCCAAGTATAATTATTTCTTTTCTATAATTATTTCTTAGTATTTTCCCATACAAAAAATAATATATTGAGAATATTTTTTAGAGAATGCATTGTTTGGCTCAATCAATATATTTGAAATATTTCAATTATTGCCTTTTCAAATATTGCAAAATATTTTTGCTTTGCATTAATTTTTAAATTTTAAATGGATTTGGATTTTGGGCTGAACAACATATTTCTCTGTATATTACAATATATTTCATTTCCGTATGGGTGTGACCTTTTACCATTACAAAAAGATTTGTAATGACACACATTGGACTGGATGTGAAGGACAGGCCTCTGTGCTTCCTCCCTACAGAGGAAGGGGACATTTCAATACGACTTCTTGTTCTCAGAATACCTGTTAATTTGAAGCCTTTTGAATGTCTCTACTTCTGTAGCCAATGCTGTTGTGGAGTGCAGTTCTCGCTTCAGCTCTGAAGCCCTGATCTCAGTGGTTTGACATCTTAATTAGATCTTTGAAGTCTGTTATTTGGTTACCGCGCAACTGCTGAATTAACACTCATGTCTGCTCGCTCATTTCTTCTTCTGTGGTTGAAAACCCAAGTTAATAGCCCTCACACCCTCTTTATCTCACTTTCTATCTTTCTCTCTCTCTCTCTCTCTCTCTATGTCTTTCTCTCTCTTTTACTTCTGTGGGCAAAGCTTTAACGTAAAGAGCTAACTCTGGATGAAGGAGAAATTTTTCTTACTAAATCATACAATCAGGTGATGTTTCATTGGCAATTATAAAACAACTAGGGCATGTTGTTACCCTACATGCATAGCACCTAAAAATGATTGACATAACAATATGACATCACTATGAAAATTAAGAAGTCTATCATACAAGACTATTCATACATATTTGTTATAAACGATGTGCTTAATAAACTACTATGCAGTCCATATAACTTGGTAATAATACCCTTCAACCACTGTAAAGTGTCATTCATTTGTGAAGCGTGGCAGATTTTGTGACTTCGGACAGACGTATTCCTAAACTGTAATTCAGTTGTGCGTTACGCATGTATCTAAAATACAGTGTTTGTTGCCACCATACTTTGGTTTTGTTTGCTTTGACTTTATGGAGTGAAAAGTAAACAATGTACTTGACAAGAATACAATTCCCTGCAAAAATTGTGGTACATGTATATACATGTAAATGTATATGTATGTATATTTATTTATTTACAAACCATTCAACTATTGCTGAGGTGCTCATCCTTTTTATTGGTTTTTAGTGTAATGTGAATTGCAATGTATGGTATGAAATTTTTTTTTCAGCTTGCTCTTATATGATTTTCCTTTTAATTAGACATTGTATTTTGTATCAGAGAGCTGATGCAAGAATTATGCCTGGGGTTTTATTATTTTGTTTCACTTATCCATTTTTTTTTCTGAGTGGATTAATCAACAAGGGCAAACTACCATTAAAGGTTTTTTTTTGTAAGTTGGTACTTCACAGAAACCTTATTCTTAGCTGCTTCTGTTCTCCCATCTGTTATAATAGTGTATTGTCAGTGTTAATGCGGAGGATTCCGTGGACTAGGATTTCTAATATATTTTCATTGTGCTATCTGCAGCAGTAAAACAATATCTGAATTGATTACCACATTCAATCTGCATTATTCTTACAAGGTCCCGTTCACGCACTGTTATTGGAATTCCCAACAAGTGCCTCTGTCGGTTCTATGATTTCCCCATTCTTTTCAATATGAATACATCATCATGGGGATGGTGAGACTGGTGATGGTTTTGAGGTTTTATTTCCACATGCATCACTGTGCTGCACTGAGAAGCATGGTGCCAGGTTTATCATGTGTAATGCAATATCCCTGGCTGTGTTCTTCATCTCCCTAGTAGTGTACACCTAACTGACTTTGTGTCCATCATTGCCTCGGTGAAGTTGCTTAGTAGACATCCTCATCCACTACAGATCGACAGCTTGTATTTTACATGTTATTTGCACTGCTGTATATTTGCTGAAGCCAATGAGGGTAACTGCCTTAGTCAAGGATATAATGGCAGTGCCCCTCCTGGGATTTGAACTGGCAAGATATTTTCCTCAGCATGCACTTAGGCGGACCGAGGAATCATGTCGCAGGGAGCGGTCCTCATGCTGCTTGCTGTGCCGTTTGGTCACAGCCATGTGGGACGTAAATAGAATAGGCCTACAAATATGAATCATCTAAGCCGACTCGCGCTGAAGGGTACGTGCGAGAACGCAGCTTTCATGGCGGAATTGCCAGTGACTCACTGCTGTGCCCTCGAGCAGGAAGAATATACAAGCTGAGCCAGACCCTTCACTCTGAGGACAAAATTTACAAAATGGCGATGCAGGCCAGTTTAGCAGGTACACCGTTGAATTAGTGTAGTGTTCGTCTAATGCCTGTATTACCAGTGAATGGGGGGGGGGCGTTGACTTTAATGTCTTGTCATTCTCCTCTAATATTGCATCACAATCCCCTTCACTGCAGTGCAGTTATGTAGGCCAGGTGCTGATTGGCCCTGATGAAACGAGGGGAGTGATGTCATGCTATTTCTTAAAGGCACAGCGTCTCTGTAGAGGGATGCACTAATGCTGGAAAGCGCTTGCAGAATAGACCTTCATCATTTTTGCCCATTTTGCCCTACCTCATTCAAACATGCCACATGCTTTTTGCATGATACCATACATAAAATGCTGTGAAATTCTTTGGCATAAAACTATGAAATTCATCTTTTCAAATTCTAAAAAACATGACACATGCACATACTGTGTATGAACCATGCAATATGTATGTCAACATGGCATGAACTAATACAGTTTGACGTGAAAAATACTATGAAATAAACAAATCAACGGCAGGAAATACATTTGCAGGTTATAGTGGATAATTATGACTGTGGAACATCTTTCTCACTAAATACAAAGGAGATTATTATAAGAAATGATCACTGAATTGTGTAGCAGCATATTCACCTTTAATCTAAGGGGCTTCAGTAATACCTCATAGAAAACCATCTTAGCAGCAAGGCCTTGACAGTTCTCCCCACAAGCAATGGTGTCTAAAAGTAACTGATCTCTCTCCGCACATAGATCCCCCCGCCTGCAGATGGCGAGACAGCACCTGCTGATGAAGCAGCTCCGGTAAATATGACTTATGCCATCCTGGCATAAGAGAAGTTAAAGTCATATGTGGCAGAATGGCGCATATGATCTTGGCTTCTGTGGCAGACGACTTGCAGCAGAAATGTTAAAGAGCTACATAAAACTGCTTTTTCTGAGTCCTCGGAGCTGTCCCCCGAGAGACACTAATAACAAGTCTAGTTTTAGTTCTTCTCGGGAAAACGATCGAGGCTGGAGATTTCTCAAAACTCAGTGTGAGTTCCTGCCAGCCGCCAAAACATAATTAAAGAAAGCAATTTGAGGGCGGAAAGGCAGGCGAGCAAAAAAGAAAGCCATTAATGTTTTGTTGAATCTGAGCCCTGAAAATTGCCGTTTTTTTTATTCCCAGTTTTCATAAGGTTTGATTGCTTGGACAGTTTTTCCGCTTTGTTTCATGCCTGTGAAATGGGTTGAACTGTGATGTGTCAATCCTGAATGAGTGAGCAAGACTTCATTGTAAAAGAGGGCTCCTCAGGGTGGAAGTGTCAATAACCTCTCTCTGCATGTAGGAAACAGCCCCAGCTGGAGAGGCTGAGAAGGGGTCCCCTTCTGCGGAGACTCCGGTAATAACCCCAACCTTTACCCCGGTACAGCTGAACAACCCTAGCCTCCTCCCACAATCCTTTCCCAAGCCTTGTCTTAATCTAAGATTGTGGACTTTATTGATAGCTGTTTGGTCCACACAGATCAAACCATGTATAGCTTTGTGATTTTGTGCCAGGAGAGAGGGAAGAAGTTTTGGTTTGAAACTGGGCCAGGTTAAAGGCCAGGTTTTTATTAACTGCACTTTGGCTTACTGAGTTTTCTTAGCAGGCATTCATGAATTCCTTCATATTATGTGTTGAATTTTTAACGAGGTCTGAGGTCATTCTGTTTATGCGTTGTATTATAGCTGTTTTGTTGTATTTTTATTAAATGTGAAGGACCTATGGTTTTAATGTCATGTATGGATCAAAGGATTCTATGGTTTTAATGTAAAATTACAAAAGCACTTTATTCAGATTAGCTGTGTGATTTTTTGAGATGTTTTTGAAGACCTTTTACTGTAATTTGGTACAATAACCTTTCATTTAAATGTTATTGCAGTTGATAAGGGTGCTATAAGTTTGAAGCCACAACTGTGAAATGACTAATATTTTTTTATTATTTGTATGCTTGCTTTTTATAACTGCCATTGACTAAAGTAACGGAATCTTCTGAATCTTTCCAGTCATAAGCCACTGAGGCTTGACAGAGGCTGGTAAATAATTGATTTTCTGGCTGAGGAAACACACTGAAAGAAAGTGTGATACATCTCAGACAAATGTCATGTCAGAGGAGGGTTTGGTACAACTGGAGGTGTCATTGGCAGAATATGTAATTGTTTAAAGAAGGTGGAGTAGTTTTCCCTCCTCTCTCTGCATGTAAACCAGCCTTTTGCTCTCTCCCCACGAGGTGCCAGGCTGCTCCTCTTTGTTTGAGCTCATTCCAAACACCATTTGCTTCTCGAAACGCGTGTCTCTGCCGATAACACACCTCACCTCTCTTTGTGCTGTGCGTAGGCCCCAGAAATGGATGTGAAAGAGTCCCCGAAAGAGCAGACTCCGGTAACTACCTTACCCACACCTGACAAATAACCACCAACTGTGATAATTATGAGTCGAGGGGGATTACCAGCAGCTGGGCCGAGAGCTGACAAATAACTTTCTCAGAGCGTCGCTGCGGTGTGGTAAAAGCGTGATAAGACTGCTGCAGTTCAACGTCCTGACAATGTTACATGTCAGCTGGGTAGCAGTAATATTTTCTCCAATGAAAAAAAAAAAAAAATTATCACCCCCATAAAGTTCTTTGTCTGTGTGAGAGACCCTTTTTATTTATTTTTTTGAACACTTTTGTGATCAGAGGTTTAAGATGGAGGCATGGAATACCACAGAAATGACTTGCTGGGGAATGGATCTCAGCATTTTTGTCATCCAATTATAGTCTGATTAGAACATGGTTTCTGATGAGACATGCCTTGTTACTCATGAAAAATATTCAAGTGACGCTGTGAATGTTTGGGGTGATGTGGAGTCTTCGGGATGGTATATTGTTATGGTTAATCTTCCATGACTGCTGGAAATGTGCTCCCTCTCATATCATTCATCACATCAATTAGAAGTGCGCAGAACACTTGATGTATATATTAATAGGGGATTTTGAACAGGAGGACATTATCTGCAGCCAAACTGGGTCGATATCAAGATGCTTTGTGAATGCAAAGCCTATATATATTAACATAGGCTTATGAGATTCATTGTCTGCCATTGTCTCCTGTTGGCAGATTTCTGTATATTAACCTTTATTTGTGTACACAAGTGACGAAAGCAAATTCCCTCTGCTTCTCAGTGTTGGCTTAGAATTAATAATCAGAAATGAAGTCTGTCCCCTAAGGAGTTGTACTTATGTGTGATGCCAGTCTTGATACAGCAATATAGCAACACCAATCCATTGGGGCACTGGCTTAGAGCACCTTGATAATTTTTACATTGCATTAATTCTTGTATTGACATGAAAATCAGTGTCATGTATTTGCTATCATATTTTTTCAATAACAGTCCACTATAAACAGAAATTGTATATGCTTTCTTGTCATAGTGGTTGTTTTGCGCATTTCTACAGCCACAACATTTTAGCCATATGATGACATTGTAGTAATTTTGTGAGACTGCTATGCCCAATGCTGTGCATAGACAAGTGATATCACGCCACTTTCTTAATGACCTCCGTGTGACTCAGCTAACAATTTCCCACAGATTTCAGACTGTAGGACCCCTGCTTTATGCAGGTTTAGACCACCTGCAAAGCGGAGGAATGACTCCTCTGCCTCTGAAGCCTCAGGTGATGAGCTGGTCTCTCTGGCGTGAGGGGATTAATCAGCAAAAACACTGCTTTTGACCTTTGTCAATGTCATCACTTCCTCCTTCCAATCCCACAAATAACCAGCACCTTTCAAGCCTCCCCCTTATAAACACAAGGGCTGAAAAACTGCATTGAGCACAGGCCACCATTACTTAGAAAAGTCCTTGCCTTACAAGCACAAGGCTTTGCTTTTGTAGGTAAAAACCATAAACACACAGGAAAATCTTGATTTCCAGCAGTAAAAGTCATGGAATGACTACCCCTGTGAGACAGAAAGGCTCACTGGTGTGCTACATTCACAGTGTATTTATTTTTAGCGGCTTCATAAAAAGTTTCATTTTTTGATGTGTGTTATAACACTTACCTATTTTTATACTCATATTTTTTTTATTCTGAACTTTTAGTAATGAATACAAAGTTGCATATATTAACCATTTCATAACTCACAGTGCTCCGCTTTTGGGAGAATAACTCATGTCATGGCCTCCAATGACTAGCATGCACCTTGGTGATGCATGGCAGCTATTTTTGTACAGAATACCTACCACACATCCACTGAAGTAGAAAGGGATTTATGTAGCTCATTAAAGTGGGAGCTGATTCAATGGCCAGATGGAGGAAGCCAGATGGGGACTAAGGGGGACCCCCCTTAGTTTATGGTCGGGTTTTATGTTACTAGCGGATAGAAGATTACCAGCATTATATTACTGTTTTATAAGGGGAAAATGTATTGAAAATCAGAATCATGGTGATATATTTGACTCATTTCACATCTGTCATGAGAGGTGTATTGTGGTCCAGCTAAACCTTCTACCTCCCCCCACCCAAACTCCCTTCCCATAATCCTGTGCACTGTGGTGTGTTGGATCGCTCACAGTTCCCTGCTGGTGTGGTATCTCAAAATTAGCATTCACATCTCAAACAATCTTTTAGACTGTAGAGCCAGAAGGGGGGAAGGAAATCAGTAAAGAGGAGACTGAAGACACTGAGGCAAAGGAGGTAGATATCCAGCTCTGTCCTGTTGGTCAATATCATCTGTGGTAAAGCCATTGCTCATGTGAGCAATGGCTGGACTATTGCATTTCCTCTTTGGGGTTATTCAGCATTCGGTGAATGTGTTTAGTGAGACAAAATGTTTAAGGATGTATTACTGTCATTTTTGTTTTTACTTTCTTTTCTACTTTTTTTTGGGGGGGTTAATTTTGGTTTCAGTTTTTTTTTTTTTTTTTTTTTTCCATAAGAGGTGCATTTTGTTATCATTACTTTTTGATGGATGGGACGGCAGATTTCTGACCGATTGCTGTTTGTTCTGATATGCTGTATCATTGGATAAATAATTCACCAGAAGCTGGTTGGGGCAGTTGTTTTTCCTGTGTTTATTTATGCATCTTCCTGCATTGTCTTTTCATGTGTTAACAGCAGTATTATATTACTGTAAGTAAAAGAGACTGTATTGGGGTAATACCTGTATGACATATTTAAACTATGTTAAAAGAAAAAAATGTACAAGCTGTGTATGGTTTCATGGAGAATATGAACACATGAAAGTTTCAGCATGTGAACTGTGTCATAAAGAAGTAGTTGCTGAGACAGACATGTGTGTGCGTACGTGTATATATACATATGTGGACACCTGGATGTGCATGTGTAACGGATTCCACTTCTGTGTGTGGTGACATTTCCCACCTTTGACCCTGAAGGAAAAGATGCCTATCCCATCAGTAGTGATCGAACCTGCCTCCAGCAACGAGGGCGATGATGAGTGTGACGGGGACATCACCTCGCCCACCGCGGCCAGCGACAGCGCAGTGACACCAGACAGCCAGACAGCCACCCCCGGAATGCCCCCTGGCTTCCTCTATAAGGTAGTCAGCATCCCCGGTCCAACCCATTGCACCTCTGACAATAGTGAATGTTTAATATAGCTATTGATCAGGTACACCATAAGCTATTCTTTAGGACATGCCCATTTCCTGTAGCTTTTTTTAAACTGAACATATCCTATAGTAAATTTTCCAGGACTGTTGAACTTTTAGTGAAGGATAGCAATAGATGAGACAGAAAGCTACCTGTTCCATAACATGAAAGGACAGTCTTACTGTACTGTATGTTGGTAAAGAATGAAGACCAGTCACACAGTTTACTGTTTTATGTACAGGATTCCCTCTTAATTTATTGCAGTTCGCTGAATTACTCATTTGCATCAAACTTTGTGGAAAGGTATTTACTGAACATCAGCTTTGTAATCAGTGCCATGGAGACAGGGCTTTGATTGGTTCAAGGACATTTGAGCATATCTGCCAGTGCAGTAATGCTCCATCATGGTTACAATAAAATTCCCAACAAAGCAGTGCATCAAAGACATGACAACAATTAAAACCTACTGCTTGTACAGCAATTGCAATGCACTATAATGGCTCCGGCTCAGACCCATAAATCATAAAATTGGCTGCTGTACTGTGAAGGTTGAACAGGGTGTACGCCACTAAAGCCAAAATGTACCATCAGCCAGCAAAGGTAATCAGCTAAGAGCACTGCTAGAAATTTTACAAGGCAAAAATCACACTCAGGTACCATCACACAACTAGCATTACTCACACCAGTACATACAGTACATGGATAAATGTTTATTAAGACTGAGCATAGGTAATTGGCTGGGCAGATCAAAATCAAGTACGAACAACTATGTTTGAGTAATACTGGAAAGATTCCCAGGGACATGGGCCGGTCCTGGTGGGCTTCATTAAGAAGCAGGGAGGCTTTTTACATCAGATGTTTGTGGGTCTTTGTAGCAGTTGCAGTTCCTCATGATGTTTAAGCGAGAATGTTGCACATTAGATGCAGGGCTTAGGGGGTTGCGATTTTGATGAGGCAGCATCCTAACCTGCAGGTGGAGACGCTACATGACTTTGAGGCGGCGAACTCTGACGAGCTGGATCTGAAGAAGGGAGACATGGTGCTGGTGGTGCCGACCGAGCTGTTGGAGGATCAGGTAGGAGAGGGCCACTGTCTGGACAGCAGAGATTAAGGGGTTTATTCAGTCTAACCTTGGCACGCTGTGTTCCTAACTTAATATATTTCTATAGGTGTCACTTGTTTTTTCGTCTTACAGGATATAACAAATGCCAGTGGATTAAATAAAAATGCATAAAAAATCAAAACACCACACTGCAGTTTAAAGACAAAACAGATTGCATTAAGACTGAATCTAATACAAAATGTCTGTCCGGTCCTTCTGGTTCTGTTCATAACTCTGGGTAACAAATTTAAAATAATGTTCCTTTGTTTCATCATTTACACAACACTGTTCATTAATGTCTCTATCCACCAGACCTGCAACATTATCAATCACATTCTTCCAATGCAGCAACACAAAACAAAATGGTCCACAACAGTTGCAGACTTTTGAGACTGTGTACCTGGGAATATGTCTTGGGGGAATGAATTCTGTACCATGAGCTTCACTTCACTGATTTCTTTTCAAAAGAAACTATCTGCTCTGTCAAGAGGAAACGATTTAGGAAAAGGGAGGGAAATGCAAAATTTACAAGGTTTCTATAACCACAGAAAACAAGAGCGGTTATGCTAAGACAGCTGTTACACCAGCATAACTCAAGATGTTACTGTTGGAAGTACACACTCATTTTAGATTCCAGCCAGCATAAAGACTCAGAAATTGTACTCAGGCATATAGCAAGGCATATACCAATACAATGCCATTAGTCGTGACAGCTGTGACAGGCAAAGTAATGAAGCCGAGGTATGCACCCAAAGAGATTCAGTGAGATCATTTGCATTTTACAGGTGTGAATGTATGGTAATGTTCTGTGTGGCTATAACATCGGTCTTTTTTAGTGCTTATGAGTGTGTTGTGCATGTATTAGGAGGATATACTGAGTCTGAAGCATTACCATTCGCACAAGGCCTTAATCTGCTCCCAGCTACAGGCTAACTAAACCATGGGGGGTCTGGATGTTTATTCGCAGCTTTAAAAATGACAATTTGTCAGGCCCCAAGTCATTAACTCTCTGATTTCAGGATGCTGGCTGGCTCACAGGAATCAAAGAATCTGATTGGCTGCAGCAAGGAGGCATGGCTCAAAAAGGACTATTTCCAGAAAACTTCACCCAGCGTTTGGAATAAGAGGCTGGGCCCCCCCGGCACAGCGACCAGTGTGAACCCAGTGACTTCCAGATGGAACGGGAAGGGGGGGGGGGGCTGAACCCACTGCCCTCCGTATCAATGGAAACCCTTTATCAGATAAAAGTGGGCGTGTTTTTTTTTTTTTTTTTGGTAAGAGGAAAAGAACAGCGATCAAGTGAACGACCTAACTGTGTGGGGCGTGAGGCATTTTTAAAAGTACAGAGGCATGGCACGAGCCCCGAGACCACCTTCCTCAGAATCCAGCCACTGGAAATGTTTTTTTCTGTTCGTATACCTGTAAACAGCAACGAGTTGGTGTGTGCTTTGTTGGAGCTGTGGTGACCTCCATGTATAACCCCTGTCTATAAAACAAAAAAAAGAACACAAAAATGAGAAAGTCCTTCTTTGAAAATGATGACCTTATCTTCTCTGCACTAAGTGTGTTGTATTCATTTTGTTGCTCTACAGCGGATTTTATCAGCCCGTGATATGAGTAGTGGTATAACCTATTTAAGAGTTGAAAGTGTTGCGCAGGACTTTTTAAACGTTTCGTTTTCCAACATCAATGTTACCTTTGCGTCGTTGTTAACCGTTCTCTGTAGTTTCATGGCTGAATGTGTGCGGCTAAGATGATATTTGGCATACTTGGTGTTGATTCTGTTTCATGGATGAGACTTGCTGCTCTTTTGCCAAAAAAAGTAATTGTAAATGAATGACAGATTATGGAATTATAAATGTAGATGTTAATGAGATATCTTTGAGAGGAATAATGCAAATGTGAATCAGGTACATGAAGCTTTCCAAACAAAATAATTATATAGAAGCTTCCTGCTTGATCATGAGAGAAAAAAATCTATATATACCTTTACATAATATTTACCAGCACATAAAATACATACTTCAAACATTCATTTCTGAAGGATATATGTAATACACTTGTTCTTTATTCAACTTTACATTTCTCTCAAAGGTAAATGGCCACAGGGAGGTCAAGTTGGGGGGAAGGGGGGTGGGGAGGTATGAAGTATGCAATCCATGTAACTCTTGATACCGTTTCCATAGTTGCACTGTTCAGTTATCAATAAATCCAATGTCATTTTAGTGTACGTATAGTCAGTCCTCACAGTAGAACATTTTTGTGATGTACATATCTGTGTTTATTTATCTAAAGGTGAAATAAAGAATAGTTCATAATGATAATTGTCACTGCCATCCGGTTCATTTAGTTTGAAGTCAATTGCTGCTTGCTGTTTATTCCCTTCCTTTTATCGCCACCTGCTGGCAAAAAAGAAACAAATAAATTCATTAGCAGTTACAAGCATCTAGCAAGGTAAGTAAAATTTCTTCTTTTCTAAAGACCTTTTAATAATTAAAGGAGAATCTCCTGGCCTTTCAACATTTAACAGAATACATCTGAAACCCTGAAGTGGATTTATAGTGTGCAGTAGTAGTGGATATGGGACAGTAACTAGAAGTTTAATGTTTTGAATCCCACAAGCAGCACTGCTGCTTGAACTCTTGAAAAAGTTAATAATTGCATTGAGTAAATATTCAGCTGTAACAATTTAAAACTATTTTGCCCTGTATTTCCTGCATAATAGAGCATTGCAATAGGTAAGGTTAGTGTATAATATGCCCATTGACATTAGCAATCTATTGTGTATTATTAAATTATTAGTGCGATTGTGAAGCGAAGCCTTGCAAGCACACTGTTGTTATCTGATAGTTTTATTAATGCTGGTAACAATGGGTAGGAGAACTGCTCCATTCATGAGTAGAACAGACCAGGAATTGAAAAAAACTGAACATTCAGTTTAGTTTAAACTGAAAACCTACTGTCCACTTTATCTATTCTTTCATATAGTGTTCTATATGAAAAATTAAAAATAAAAATTTTACACAGTCCTTACTGGGTAATTTATTTCAGAAAAGAGCTCCACACGCTTTCTTTGTGTCTCAAGTTTTTCTAAATGACTAACTGAGAGTACAATCAAAGTTAGTATCAATAAATCATGGATGTTGAAGTACACTGTACAACATCAGCTTCATGAACTTGAACCAGAGTTTGAATTACTTGAATATTGTTTCATGAGTCAATAATAAGTGAGAGATACACTGAAACACAGTGCCCATAAAGATTGTGTTTGGGGCAATGTCTCACAGTAGATTATCCTTTTCACGTGTCTCATGACTGTGAATCCAATGCTTCTCCTGTTTCCACTACGAGATACCAGTTCAGTGGCTGCAGGTCTTCCATTGGTAAAGATGCAAACTGTGTCAGAATACAGCCCAATGAAAGAGACACACTAGCTTCCACTGTGTGTCTGTGTTATGTATTATTACTGACTGACCTCCAGTGACCCTCACTGTGCCCTTGCCCAGAGGAGGGGCCAATGCAAACCTCCCCCAGCTTTTAATGGAGCCAGTATCAGTGTGGGAGCTGCAGCAGCAGTCAGTGGGACTCAGTGTGCCCTTTGACTCAGTGCTGCTCCTTCTCTCCTGCAGTCATGAAGCTCCTAGCAGCTCTGCTCACCCTCACAGCACTGACTCTCTCAGGTCTCCGTCTCTTTCTCTTCTGTGCACCTCCATTGTGTAAAGCTTTGGTGTATCAAATGTTTGTTATAACGCCTTAAAAGATCCATTTTGCTGTTTATTTCTTTTTCAGGTACGCAGTCAGGAATTGTACTGACTCAGTCTGAACCAGCGGTTAAAAAGCCTGGAGAATCCCATAAACTGACCTGTACAGCCTCTGGGTTCACATTTGGTGACCACTGGATGTACTGGATTAGGCAGGCTCCTGGAAAGGGGTTGGAGTATGTGGCAACTATAAGTTACTGGGCTGGTGCTACAAAGAAGTACTCAGAGTCTGTTAAGGGAAGATTCACCATCTCCAGAGACAACGGCAGAAGCCAGCTGTATTTACAGATGAATAGCCTGATAGCTGAAGACACTGCAGTGTATTACTGTACCACACATGCACAGTGATAGAAGAGGCTGCAGCGCCATAAAAAAACTGTTCAAGCACTATTAAGCGAAGCAATAGTGTGTTTGCAAAGCAATCACACTGTTGTTATCCGATTGTTTTATTAGTGTGATTGCGAAGCAAACACACTATTGTTATATTTTATTCTTCTTTTTCTTCTTCCTCTTCTTATTCCACCAAATTTTGTCCCACTTCTCCTCCCACAGTCTTCGAGATATCGACCCCAAACCAACTGTAACCCGTCCAGTCTGACCCCGATTGGTGTGCCTGTATACAGCTAAGCCGTACCCGCACTCGTTCTCTGGTTTTTGTCATTTTTTCATACCTTTTCTCCCATAGACTCCCATTCATTTTCAAAATCACCCCCTCACACTTCATGGCCTTCCCACTCAGTCACTTTTCACCCCAGAGCCACCATACCTCACATGTTGACTCGGGACAGAGCACCCAACACTCATCTAATACCATCTTGACCCGCACTCATCTTTTTGTCATTTTTTTCATTAGTTTTTTTACTCATTTATTCACCCCTCCATCCTGCCATTGACTTCAAGTCATTTTTCAAAGCCCTATCACAGGGTCACACTTAGGCCGTCAGCAAACGTATGTCATAAGCTGCCTCAGGTCATGCCACCCAACACTCATTGAAAGCCATACTGACCTGCACTGATCTTTTACTCCTGTATTCATCCCTCCATCCTCCCATTCACTTCAGTTCATTTTTCGAAGTCACTGCCAGGTTGCAATCACACTGCATTTTCTTCAGGAAATGCACTTTTCTAGTTAATTCTAGTTATTGCACACACCCCATGATAAAATGCATTGCACACATAATGCAATATATATATATATATATATATATATATATATATATATTTTTTTTTTTTTTTTTTTTCCTGTTCACGCCTACCTGCAAGAAACCGGAACGCCCCAACTTTGCACCTCCATAAAGTGGTCAGACGATGAGCGCAAGAGAGAGGTTTTAACTTCCAATCACCATGATAAGTATTATGCAATACATCGCGATAACACATGTTTTGTGCTTTTTGTTCGGTGAGATTTTTAGACAATTATTCTTCTTCTTCTTATTATTATTATTATTATTATTATTAGTAGTAGTAGTAGTAGTAGTGTTGCACTATACGTTTTAATCGTGGAAACTGCATGATTTTTTTTCTTTCATTTTAGGTTGTTCGATGGCGCAAATTACACATTCCAAGCCGTACATGTTGATTAGACCGGGAAGACCTGCCCGCATTGAATGTGAAGTAAATTCACAAATTCCTCTGAGTAGCAATCCCCTCCATTGGTACCGTCTCAAAGAAGGAGAGCCTATCCAGCGTATTTTGTATATACCTGCTGGGACCAACAAAGGAAAAAATGACGATAACTTTTCGAGGAGGTATATAGGAACAAGGACGGAACAAAAAAGTACCCTGACGATCACAAACGTAGACAAAAACGACATTGCATCATATTTCTGTGCTTGCTATCAAGACCACTGTGGTGATTTTGAGCGGAAATCTGAACAAAAATACCTTAGAGCGCTTCTATGACGAGCCAGTTACTATTCCCCCAGTAACACTCCGTCAAAATGGTTTAACATGTAATAAAATTAATTCTTTTCACAGAAGATTACGTATGGTAAATAAGCAGCAAACAGCCTACTCCAACTTGAAATTAATTAGAAAAAGGGGCTAGTCTACATGACTTCACCTTTATTGACAATCGCGTGTACCATGCAATAAGCGCTGATGTTTGCGGCATCAACAGTATTTTTCCCCCACTTTTTATTATACATATGAATGGATGAAGGTAGTATTTGACTGTTAAATACGTAATAACCTCAGTGATTCATCCTGAACCAAAGAAAAAAACGCAGTTGCTGAAAATTATTTTCGACGAAAAACAGTACATATGCCTACTTGTGTCTATGAGATAGTGCAAAGATACTGTTATCTCCGTGAAGCTGGAAATTGTGCGCTACATCAACACGCTTTAAAATATTGCAGTTTACGGACAGTTGGATTGTGCAAATGTGAAAATGTAATGAAAAGAATTGTTGGTGTATTGTGCGCGACGTTAAAACGGAACTGGTTTGGGCATGGCTGCTCCCTCAAAATTGGACGAAAAGATAAAGAAACAAGCATAATATTTGCGTGTTGTGGTCATTGCAATAAAGCTAGACCACGTTTTAAGAGTTTCAGTTGTGCAGATATCTAGAGCATAGGAAATTTGATGAAAAAGAAAACATCGAATAACGTTTAAAACAGAGAGGAACAAGCCGTATTTTTTTCTTTCAAATTACTTATACTTTAAGTTACTACTGCAGACTATGATTCGGCGTGTATAGCAATTTGGCCGTGATTTTTAATAACTCATTAAAAGCAGTAGCTTCCATTGGATTTCGCCCCCTTTAGTCCTCTGAAGCTAGCGGAAGCCTTACAATAGTGAAAATACAATTACTGTTACTAATACAACTACCATTATTATTATTATTATTATTATTATTATTATTATTATTAGTAGTAGTAGTAGTAGTATTCCGACTACAGTGAAGATGTGTACGGCTTGAAAAGCGCGATATTTGCTTACGCAGCCAACGTATTGCCGTTTTGTCCTCCACGCTAGCGATATTTCCTCAGACCGACACTGCATACGGAGTTCAGACAGGAACAACTGGGTAAACCTGAGAAATTTCACATCAAGCTTGCTTGGGTCCTTTTGAGGTAATTTAGCCCAAGATTGGTAACAAATGTCCCCATGTCCATTTTTCTTTTCATTTATTCTTTCATGTCCCAGAGGTTTGTTTTAGGAACAGGGGAAAAACCACTCAGTTTTCTATGCCCCAAAGTCTAGAATGTAAGCCTACTCCCAAAATGTATCAGAGACTCAGGCCCAGGTTTTAAAGCACATCTTAACACACTTTTTGTGGATGGCCTTTTGTTAAGCTTTGCTTTGTCCTGTTCTGTTTCTTTTTAAACAGATGTATGCTTTATCTTTCTCTTTTATTATGTTGTTTGGCTTTTCAACTGCTTATCTTGTTTATTTGGGGGGAGGGGGAATATTTTATTTTGTCCTTTAATGTAAGCTGTTTTATTTGTTACTTCTACTTCTGTAAAGCAGTTTGTGTTAAAGGCATGTATGAAAGGTGCTGTGAAAATAGTTATTATTATTACTTCTCAAAATAAGGCCTTTGCAGCTACTGTGTACTTTATGAAGGATAGCATGACAGCTCTGTTAAAAGGTTCATATAGCCTCCCTCATCATTAGCCTTTGAGGACATACCTTTGCTGGCTCACATTCCCCTTATTGAGTTGGCTCAATGAGCTGTTTGGATGTTTATTTAAATTTCCCTTGTTTTGGACATGGGCACTATTTTAGTTTTTATTTTCCGAGCTGATTGTCATCTAATTCTTACCAGAGTGGAAAGACGCCCGTTGGGTGCTTCCATGTACCACCAACTTGGTCTTATTAATCGTACTCCTGGACCCGCTGTCTCTGTGATTCAACATGCTTTGAAGGCTGTGATCTGTTTCACAGCAATGAATCACTGGAAATAAATACTCCAACCAATGATGAGTTCTGAGCAGTAAAGCAAAGCCAGCTACTCTGTGATTGGTGAGCTGATAATACTCTTGATTTCCTGTTCGACCTTGATCAAGTCACCCTTGCTGCTCACACACAACCTGATGACACAAATAGAAAGGAGCAACACAAACATGCTTATCTTTCTTGAAAAAGTCATATTTTTGCTACTTCCTGGTAAGTGAACCATTAAATCATTTCTATTCCTAAGGTCATAGTAAAATAATAGGTTAACAAAAAATGTAATGTTTTTCTCCTCTTCATTCTAGTGGTGATGGCAGCAGACAGGCTAAACCAACAGAAAACATCACTGACTAAAAGTGAAAGGAGAACTGCACTCATCTACTGTAAAGGCTCAGGTGGCTGTCTCAGCTACATCCACTGGTACCAGAAAAAAGATGGAGAAGCTTTCAAGAGAATTCTTTACATAGCTATTGCTGGCGGTGATGCAAAAAAGGATTCTGGATTTGAAAAATTTCAATCTGAGAAACAGGAGCCTGATACTTTCCTTCTGAGAATACCTGATCTGAAGACCAGTGATTCTGCCACCTATTACTGTGCCTGCTGGGTGTCCCACAGTGACTGAGATGCCATAGACCATCAGTACAAAAACCCCCTTCCACAACTTCAACAGTTTTATTGAGAGCTTTCAGACGTCAGAATCCACTACATCTGTGCCTCAGGAAATTGCTGTGCCCTGACAGCAAGATAAGTTCCAATCCACAGTGTGCAGGTGGCAGTATTAAAACTCCTCATAATATTTCAGTGTAACATCAGTTAATCAGCCAGTGACACACGCCCATCTGTGGGGAGGAGTAAGCTGTGCTCCACCCCTGTCTGAGATGCCAGCCACCTGTGCAAGATGAAGGTCACTGCTTTTGTCAAGCTGATCTCATGAAAAGGTTTGGGATCTGCTGAAATGTGTCAGCTGTTGAATGAACAACTAATCCACAAAGAAAAAATGAGGGAAGTGGAAAAGGAGCAGATATTCTGTTTGCTTTATCTTATTTATCTAGTGGATACGTAAGGGTGAGCCTTGAAAACTACTCTGTCCTCCCATCCAATCATGACTGAGCCAGATCACACCATTAATGTGTGACATAGTCCATCACTTGAAATGTATTTACCCTGTCCTTTCAAAAGCAAAATATACTACTGAATGGCCCAAAAGAATTCCCCAAAATTTTGTAATTATTTTTATTGGTTCTTCATATTTCCATGCTGGAATCATCAACAAAAACTTCACCAGCCTAATCTCAGTCTGCAGAAGCAGTGCTTGTGTCTGTGCAAACTGATATGCATCATTAATGTGACACTAAGGTATCAATTAAGTATAGCAAAAATAAAAGGCAGCAGCTGCTTAGACCTCTTAGAAAATCATAAGCACAAAACAGGTTGTTGGTCAGCAGTTTAAAAAGATGAACAACCCAAAGCAATTTCTCAGGTGATCACTATGGCAGTGAAATTGAACACCCCTTCACAGGGCCATGCTCTGTTTCACAAAAATAAATAAAATTAACAACCTACTCCATGTACTCCATGCTCTGTGATTGGTTAGCTAAGGTCTGTTACTTCCTGCTTGGGCTATATCAAATCATGCTTGCAGCCCACGCACAACATGATCACAGGAGAAGAAAGCATCTACACAAATATTTTTTTTCTCTCTTTAAAAGTCATATTTGTGCTCCTTCCTGGTGAGTGAAATGTTATGTCACTTCTATCACTGAATGAATGATTTTATCCATTTCCTCAAAAATGTAATGTTTGTCTCCTCTTCATTGCAGTGGTGATGGCAGCAGACAGGCTACAACAAGAGAAAATAACACTGACTGCTAAGACAGGGACAACTGCGCTCCTCTTCTGTACAGGCTCAGATGGCTGTAAAAGTTACATCCACTGGTACCAGAAAAGAGATGGAGAAGCTTACAAGAGAATTCTTCACATTGCTGTTACTGGTGGGGCTGCAACAAAGGATTCAGGTTACGAAAAATTTGGATGTGTAAAGCAGGAGCCTGATACTTTCATGTTGATAGTGTCTACTCTAAAGACCAGCGATTCTGCCACCTACTACTGTGCCTGCTGGGTGTCCCACAGTGACAGAGATGCCACAAGCTATCAGTAAAAAACCCCTTCCACAACTTTAACAGTTTTATTGAGCACTTTCAGACAAAATCAGAAACCACTACATCTGTGTCTCAGGAAACATTCATGCCTTACTGCAATAAATAAGTTACAAACCACAGTGCACAGGTGACAGAAACAAGTAATTATACTTCATTATAACAAAAGCTAATCAGTCCAGCAGAGGAAATAAGGGAATAATAGGAAATTCAGATTAGTTGGCTCGTGTCACTGACCTTGTACTCAGCTTCAGCACTATTTGCATTGTATGACCTGTACACATCTTGCTCTTGTGCCTGTTTGCTCACTATTTGCACTTTTGTACGTCGCTTTGGATAAAAGCGTCTGCCAAATGAATAAATGTAAATGTAAATAAATTTGTATTATTCTGAAGGCGTGATGCAGGTTGGGGCAAGTCTCCTCAGTGAGCAACTGGATCCCAACATCCAGCTGCAGGGGTCTGGAAAGCGATGCCTTGGAAATTCACCAGGAAACCTACCTCCGCTGGCACACCTGAAATTAGCGAGGAGGCACAACTCCTGCCACTCCAGGGAAAACAGCTGGGGAGTGAAATGGAGACCGGCTCCCTCACTGGGAGAGCTTTGTTCTCCTGTGCCATGACCTTCCGAGTGTATTTTTTTTTTGTTTTGTTTCAGAGTGTGATTGAGACACCCCTCCCTTCTTTCCTCACAAAGCCTGTCCCTGGGAAGAGCCGGCTGCCCCCCCTCAGACCACTGCTAGCCACTGCAGAACCTTTTTGAGGCCACTTACCTGTTCACTGGTTTTGTATTTCCTTAGTTTTTTGTACACAATAAACCACCCTACCAGGTATTTTGCCTTACACTCAAAAGATATCTGCATTCCCTTCTGTCTGAGTCCACACAAGTGATCATGTGGTACAAATGCAGACCTCATCATGTGGAACCATGAATGCCCCAATAACCCCCTAGCTATTCATAATATTTAGGTGTTTAAATTAAAACTGCATGCATTTTAATGTGAGCACTCATTTAATTCAAGCTGCTGGTAATTCAGTTCAGTTCAGAATTGATCAATGATGGCCAATCACGTTTTTCTCTTAACGTCTAGCATTCTAAATCACTAGCACCGCACACCACATGAGAGTGCAAATACAAATATTCATAGTTTTGACACACATAAGCAGCCTTCAGTTCAAAATAGTTTTATGCGTTGATTTTGTGAGGTGTATACATGGGTCGAAGTTAACCCTTGATCACAAGTGGAAAAGCTCTTGCATCTGGGGAAATCTTCTCAGCTGTGCAGCTCCCTGCTGACAAAATTCAGGCAACAGCAGAGGCAGGAGGTGCCGTGTGCCCAGTGTTGCCAGATACAGCTGATGGTTTCCAGCCCAAAATATTTGATCAATATTTAGTTCAGTATTTTAACTGCCACGATTACTTACTGTACCATACTTAAAAGCAATGCACACTGGCAGCCGAAGCATACATTAAAAATGCTATAGTGACAAACAGCAGCAGCCAACCACCACAGCAAAAACCCTGACAACGTAAGGCTGCTTTCACATAAGCCTTATTTATTTGTACTTTTGTTCAGCTCTGCCGTAGAGAGAACTGCTCTTCTATTGTTTATCGGCGGTTGGCAAACAGCTTTTAGGTGCATTACCGCCACGTGTGCTTCTCTCTACTCCTCGGAAAGCAGCAGCTCACACAGAGAGCTGAACAAAACAACTATGTCCAATCAGTCCAATCCAATCGCAGTCTCCATCCAATCTGTCATCATGACGTTACTAGACAGTGTTGCCGCGCTCTTGTCGCACTTTTTTTAGCAAAGCAAGTGTTGCAAGATTGGGCAGGTTCCCGATCCCAAACCATCCCAAATTTTGTTCACCCATCCAAACCAATTTTGACCCGCACAATCAAATTCAAAACCGCCAAATTGGGCAGGAACACACCCAATCTGGCAACACTGCATGTGCCCTTAGATAACGTGATATCCGGCTGCCACATGGTGGAGCCCAAGAGCTAGCACACAACGTACAGGACCCTCTCAGGCACAAGACAGAGTCCAGAGCGGTAGCTACCACAAGCACAGGAAGAGGAGAACACAACCTGTAGCTATTACATCTCGAAGTGAGCTTGGACACCATGCCACAGTTCTTTTTTCACCACACGTACAAAATGCGGTATGGCCGCTTTCAATGACGCACTTGAGTTTAAGCAAATACGACTGAAAAATAAATTGTTATGCTCTGCAACCTTCTGATTTCAGCCATTCTTGGTTCACTAGCTGTGTTTGATGCCAAAGCTGGGAGAGAGGTTTTCTGTTCACAGGGTTGAGGCAGCAGGTTTGGGTGCACTGGCTCCATAGAGCAGATGCAGAGGGTGATGTGAACTGCCAAGTGCTTACCTAACTGCTGGTGGTGACCATTACAGTATATCTACACAAGGGACTGCCACACTGGTAACCTCCCCACGATAACACTTATTCAGATGTAGACCCTCGGAAAAACTATATTAAAGCAAAAGGTGCAAGAAGCTTCTTTCCATGAACAGTCTGATTCTAATCTAAATGGTTTTGATTGACTGAATTAAATTCTACTGTTACTGAATACTCTTGTTAGAGGGACCATTTACTTAAGTGATCAAATATATATTTTTCATGTAGCACCCTTGACGAGGTAGGAATTTCAATTCCCAATTATGGAAAAAGTACGTTTTACTTGTTTTAAATTTATCAAATGGAATCAGTTTAACAGAGTTTCAACGGAGTGCGAGCAGTTCAATGTCGTGAGCAGTTTCTCATAGTGAGATCATAAAGCAATGGTGCCATTTTTATAATAATATTAGTAATGAAAGTATTAAGGTCAGTTTGGGATTTTTCAGGTTCAGATTAAGAATGAGCATTAACACACAGTTTGTATGTATGTCTGCGCGTGTGGCTGAAAAGGGTAAAAATAAACCAAAATGCAGTATATTCATCACGATACAGGACATCATAATACTCTCAAAATCATATGAGTACCAATATAAAAGTTTGTTACAATGACTTCAAATATATCTTTTTAAAATATATCTTTTTTATTTCGAGAACTGCTGTCAAGAACTCATGCTATGCTGTTTGTAATACTGGTTTGGTCATACTTGGATTTAAGGACCTGCCTCAGACAAATATGTGTCTTTGGTATAAGAATGTGACTATTATTACTATTATCACTACTACATTTACTTGACCTTGTTCATTACATGCAACTACCAGCATTGTTTTATTTTTAACAGTCATGTTGATTTCAGTTGTGATTATCTTTTACTAACTCAAGTGGAGAATGCTGACATGAACAACATTATTCATAAAGTTATTCTGGATGATGGATAATTCATTATGCATTATGTTGTACATTGAAGTTATTTTAGTAAATGCACACAGTCAATAGAAAATAATTAGATATAGATATATGCATACAGTACCAGTCAAAGATATTCAATGACATTTTGATCTAAAAACATGCTTAAATGCTTGAAATTTATTTCTTAGACAAATATAAATAGTGAAGTTGATGTCTATGTATTAATTCATTTCCAAAAAATATTTTAAGATATTCTTTGGCTACTTTTAAGAATCTAAAATTTGTTTGATTTGTTTAACCCTGCATAAACCTGTGTTATTTCAGAGTTCTGTACTAATAGTTTATATATATTTTTTTCTGTTCACGCCTACCTGCAAGAAACCGGAACGCCCCACCTTTGCACCTCAATAAAGTGGTCAGACAATGAGCGCAAGAGAGATTTTAACTTCCAATCACCATGATAAGTATTATGCAATACATCGCGATAACACATGTTTTGTGCTTTTTGTTCGGTGAGATTTTTAGATAATAATAATACTAATAAGAATAATAATTATTAGTAGTAGTAATAGTAGTAGTGTTTAATCGTGGAAACTGCATGATTTTTTTCCTTTCATTTTAGGTTGTTCGATGGCGCAAATTACTCATTCCAAGCCGTACATTTTGATTAGACCGGGAAGAACTGCCCGCATTGAATGTGAAGTAAATTCGCAAATTCCTCTGAGTAGCAATCCCCTCCATTGGTACCGTCTCAAAGAAGGAGAGCCTATCCAGCGTATTTTGTATATACCTGGTGGGTCCATCAAAGGAAAAAATGACGATAACTTTTCGAGGAGGTATATAGGAACAAGCAAGGGACAAAAAAGTACCCTGACGATCACAAACACAGACAAAAACGACATCGCATCATATTTTTGTGCTTGCTATCAAGACCACTGTGGTGATTTTGAGCGGAAATCTGAACAAAAATACCTTAGAGCGCTTCTATGACGAGCCAGTTACTATTCCCCCAGTAACACTCCGTCAAAATGGTTTAACATGTAATAAAATTAATTCTTTTCACAGAAGATTACGTATGGTAAATAAGCAGCAAACAGCCTACTCCAACTTGAAATCAGAAAAAGGGGCTATTCCACATGACTTCACCTTTATTGACAATCGCGTGTACCATGCAATAAGCGCTGATGTTTGCGGCATCAACTATTTTTCCCCCACTTTTTATTATACATATGAATTGATGAAAGTAGCGATTGACTTAAATACGTAATAACCTCAGTGATTCATCCTTAACCAAAGAAAACGTAGTTGCTGAAAATTATTTTCGACGAAAAACAGTACAATATGCCTACTTGTGTCTATGAGATGACAGTGCAAAGATACCATCTCCGCGAAGCTGGAAATTGTGCGCTACAACACGCTTTAAAATGTTGCAGTTTACGGACAGTTGGATTGTGCAAATGTGAAAATGTAATGTAAAGAATTGTTGGTTTATGGCACCCGCTGGCGACTTACCTTGCGCTTCGCCTTGCCTCAGTCCTCTAGCGTTTTTTCTTTCCCCAGGTTAGTTGCTGTTGCTGTACCCGGTAATATTGGGAGTATAAATAGAACTCGCTGTTAATAACTAAATGGTAGAAGGCAGCATGAAAACAGCTGGGCACTGAACAGGAATCACCCAACTGTCATCCCCACAGCATGTTACAGAGTAGAACAGAAATGCTGCATGCGTCCTTGTCAAGTCGTTCACTTTTAACGCTGCCAGGCAGAGCGCCTGTATTGTGCGCGACGTTAAAACGGAACTGGTTTGGGCATGGCTGCTCCCTCAAAATTGGACGAAAAGATAAAGAAACAAGCATAATATTTGCGTGTTGTGGTCATTGCAATAAAGCTAGACCACGTTTTAAGAGTTTCAGTTGTGCAGATATCTAGAGCATAGGAAATTTGATGAAAGAAAACATCGAATAACGTTTAAAACAGAGAGGAACAAGCCGTATTTTTTTTCTTTCAAATTTTTAAACTTCTACTTTAAGTTACTACTGCGGACTATGATTCGGCGTGTATAGCAATTTGGCCGTGATTTTTAATAACTCAAAAGCAGTAGCTTCCATTGGATTTAGCCCCCTTTAGTCCTCTGAAGCTAGCGGAAGCCTTACAATAATGAAAATACTGTAATAAACCTTGACAAGAATTTAGAGAACTGCAGGCTGGAAAAGGGTGCCGTACCAAATCACCACCAACTACCACTGTCGGGAGTCGCCAACGCTGGCCCCCGCTACCCCAGCACAGGTTCCCCCTAATGGATCCGCCCGCCACAGACAACCAGGACTCCGGAGTTGCAGGTACCAAAAAACTATTCTATTTCTAATAAAAACAGTTAAGTGGGACGGCTCACACCCTGCAGACCTCCTCTAAACCTTCCTCCCCCCCTTCCCTGCGGCGGCTCTTCTCTCTTCCTGGCCTCTCCCACGCGGGCCCAGCACCAGGAGCGAGACTACCCCCCACACGGCACCACAAGCCTGAGCACACCGCAGGTCAAGATCCCCCGTGCACGCACACACACCACACAGTGATCACTCCACCCACGACTCGTCCCCAAGAATTAAAAAAAAAAACCAAAAGCGCTGGCCCCCACGACAGAGGCCAGACCCCTCTCAGCCGGCCCAAAAAAGGGCACGGTGTACACACCGCAGTAGCACCGCCAGGTCCCTTGCTGCACAGGGAGGTCCCTTCCGCCGGATTTCCTCCCCAATTCAAACCAAAAAAAGCAAAAGCAAAAACTTATTAAACCAAAATATCCGAAAAGGAAAAGAACCCGGCCGAAACGTCCAACAAAACCAAAATCAATAAAGAACGAAAAAAAAAAAAATTTTCCCCTCCTCTAAAAACCAGCAGAGTGTTCCCTCTCCTGCGCCGTCCGACTCCCGACTGCCTAAATTGCCCCCTTTTTATACCTGCAACTCCCGCTAATGACAATTCAGAACAGCCGCGAGCCCCGCCAGCTCGGCGGAGGCAATCATTCAATAATCCCCGGCTCAACAACGCACCCGCGGTTCCCAATTAGCATCACGAACGGAGGCTCAACACGGCGGCCGCTGTCAGATTACCTCCTGACACCACCATGCATACAGGCTGCACATCAGAAGTATAAGAATACAACTTTATTATCACAAATTCATACAGTGGCCAGCTGAGTCAGAATAGTTCAATTAAAGAATCATGTTACACTTCAAAATATCCCCATTAACAGGCGATAATTATATGAATCTTCACCCATATACATCACACCGTCCCACACAACACCCCCTTAGGGCACCGCACTCAGAACACTGCACGGCAACAGTTTCCCACTCCACACCTCAAAGCGCCCGCAGGCGATATTATGCGAAGGCACAGTCCCCGTAAATGATCCCACCCCTAAACCCCAAGCGGCTGCACTGCTCAATTAAAATCCCCACACACACACACACACACACAAAAAAAAAAATTCACACACACAGAAATTAAAACGTAGCCTTCCCCCCGGGTCAAGACCCTCCCCCGGGGTTTGAGCTTCAGTGCTGATCGGTAGGCTACTTGCTGTAACTACGTAGGGAGTTACACCAACGGGTTACATACGGGACCAGAGCTTCCAAAACTTCCACTAATGACGGGCGTGGAGAGCCTCTAGCTGGGAAGCGGTATGGTACTCGCACTCCTATTCCCCGGCCCTAGCTGACATCACCCTACCTCACTCAGGAACCTCACCCTCAGTCTCCCCCACCTATCTTCACCGTCGGCAGCCCTAAGCGGCATGCGAACGGCACCCACCCTCCGGTAAGTGAGTGCTTTGCTCAGCGTTCTCCAAACTGCTACACGCCGCTTCCCAGAACGACCATGTTCTCTCTCCTCCCCCTTTTTATCAGTCTCGCTACTCATCAATGTCCAGGTGCTCCCACTTAACCCCCTAACAGTTCAACCATTTCCTCCCACCAAACAAATCAATCCATTACAATACTAACATTAATACAATTACTGTTACTAATACAACTATTATTATTATTATTATTATTATTATTATTATTATCATTATTATTAGTAGTAGTAGTAGTAGTAGTAGTAGTAGTAGTCCGACTACAGTAAAGATGTGTACGGCTTGAAAAGCGCGATATTTGCTTACGCAGCCAACGTATTGCCGTTTTGTTTTCCGCGTTAGCGGTATTTCCTCAGACCGACACTGCATGCAGAGTTCAAACAGGAACAACTGGGTAAACCTGAGAAATTTCATATCAAGCTTGCTTGGGTCCTTTTGAGGTAATTTATCCCAAGACTGGTAACAAATGGCCCCACGTCCATTTTTCTTTTCATTTATTCTTTCATGTCCCAGAGGTTTGTTTTAGGAACAGGGGAAAACCACTCAGTTTTCTATGCCCCCAAAGTCTAGAATGTAGGCCTACTCCCAAAATGTATCAGAGACTCAGGCTCAGGTTTTGAAGCGCATCTTAAAACACACTTTTTGTGGATGGCCTTTTGTTGAGCTTTGCTTTGCTTTGTCCCATTTCTTTTTAAACAGATGTATGCTTTATCTATCTCTTTTATTAATTTATTATGTTGTTTGGCTTTTCAACTGCTTATCTTATTATCGGTAATCTTATTTGGGGGGAGGGGGAATATTAAATGATTTCTGTGAAGTATCTCCCAGCTTTTATTTTGTCCTTTAATGTAAGCTGTTTTATTTGTTACTTCTGCTTCTGTAAAGCAGTTTGTGTTAAAGGCATGTGTAGCGAAGGGCGAGAGCAGTCACCCCACCTGGCCTTGAACCCGGGTCTACGGGGTACCAAACATGCGACTTTGACTGCAACGCCAAAGAGCCAGGCTCGTTGGTATGGCAGTCAAAGCACATACTCAACTGTAGTGACAGCACTCCGTCACACTGCCCTCCCCTTCGGGAAGCGCGCCTATGCGCTTCACGCACCATGGCGTCCCTCACGCATTCCACTGCTGTACTTCTCCCATCCCAGGGTGCCCCACTCACTCGTGCTTCACCCATCTCTGGGGTCCTTCACACTGTGCTTCACCCATCTCGGGGGTCCTTCACACCGGGGTCAACCTAGCCTGGGGGTCCCTCATACAGCTCACACACTGGGCACGCCTCCGATGGCCTCGTGGCCGGCCATCCCACTTCTGACACCATTTGTAGCGAAGGGCGAGAGCAGTCACCCCACCTGGCCTTGAACCCGGGTCTACGGGGTACCAAACATGCGACTTTGACTGCAACGCCAAAGAGCCAGGCTCGTTGGTATGGTAGTCAAAGCACATACTCAACTGTAGTGACGGCACTCCGTCACAGCATGTATGAAAGGTGCTGTGAAAGTAAAGTTTATTTTTATTATTACTTCTCAAAATAAGGCCTTTGCAGCTACTGTGTACTGTATGAAGGATAGCACGATAGCTCTGTTAAAAGGTTCATATAGCCTCAGTCCCTCATCATTAGCCTTTGAGCACATACCTTTGCTGGCTCACATTCCCCTTATTGAGTTGGCTCAATGAGCTGTTTGGATGTTTATTTAAATTTCCCTTGTTTTGGACATGGGCACTATTTTAGTTTTTATTTTCCGAGCTGATTGTCATCTAATTCTTACCAGAGTGGAAAGACGCCCGTTGGGTGCTTCCATGTACCACCAACTTGGTCTTATTAATCGTACTCCTGGACCCGCTGTCTCTGTGATTCAACGTGCTTTGTAGGCTGTGATCTGTTTCACAGCAATGAATCACTGGAAATAAATACTCCAACCAATGGTGAGTTCTGAGCAGTAAAGCAAAGCCAGCTACTCTGTGATTGGTGAGCTGATAATACTCTTGATTTCCTGTTCGACCTTAATCAAGTCACCCTTGCTGCTCACACACAACCTGATGACACAAATAGAAAGGAGCAACACAAACATGCTTATCTTTCTTGAAAAAGTTATATTTTTGCTACTTCCTGGTAAGTGAACCATTAAATCATTTCTATTCCTAAGGTCATAGTAAAATAATAGGTTAACAAAAAATGTAATGTTTTTCTCCTCTTCATTCTAGTGGTGATGGCAGCAGACAGGCTAAACCAACAGAAAACATCACTGACTAAAAGTGAAAGGAGAACTGCACTCATCTACTGTAAAGGCTCAGGTGGCTGTCTCAGCTACATCCACTGGTACCAGAAAAAAGATGGAGAAGCTTTCAAGAGAATTCTTTACATAGCTATTGCTGGCGGTGATGCAAAAAAGGATTCTGGATTTGAAAAATTTCAATCTAAGAAGCAAGATCCTGACACTTTCATCCTGTCACTGGGTGTCCCACAGTGAAAGAGAAAAGAGAAAATAACACTGACTAAGACAGGGACAACTGCGCTCCTCTTCTGTACAGGCTCAGATGGCTGTAAAAGTTACATCCACTGGTACCAGAAAAGAGATGGAGAAGCTTTCAAGAGAATTCTTCACATTGCTGTTACTGGTGGGGCTGCAACAAAGGATTCTGGTTACGAAAAATTTGGATGTGTAAAGCAGGAGCCTGATACTTTCATGTTGATAGTGTCTACTCTAAAGACCAGCGATTCTGCCACCTACTACTGTGCCTGCTGGGTGTCCCACAGTGACAGAGATGCCACAAGCTATCAGTAAAAAACCCCTTCCACAACTTTAACAGTTTTATTGAGCACTTTCAGACAAAATCAGAAACCACTACATCTGTGTCTCAGGAAACATTCATGCCTTACTGCAATAAATAAGTTACAAACCACAGTGCACAGGTGACAGAAACAAGTAATTATACTTCATTATAACAAAAGCTAATCAGTCCAGCAGAGGAAATAAATTTGTATTATTCTAAAGGCGTGGTGCAGGTTGGGGCAAGTCTCCTCAGTGAGCAGCTGGATCCCAACATGTTTCAGAGTGTGATTGAGACACCCCTCCCTTCTTTCCTCACAAAGCCTGTCCCTGGGAAGAGCCGGCTGCCCCCCCTCAGACCACTGCTAGCCACTGCGGAACCTTTTTGAGGCCACTCATCTGTTTTTGTATTTCCTTAGTTTTTTGTACACAATAAACCACCCTGCCGGGTATTTTGCCTTACACTCAGATCTGTGTGTCTCTGTGCCACTCCACTTGTATCGTCATACACTGTTGGTGCCACAATGTCAAACAAGAGTACTTTGTGACACTACATAAACATATTGGGTCTTCATAATAATAGGTGACAGTCTTGATCAACAGTAAATATTTGACCCATATAATTTCATGGGTCAAATAAAGCAGTGACTTCATCAATCCCGAATTGAGTGCATTAATAATGTAGCGCTAAATTGTCTATACAACATAGCAAAAATGAAAGAGCAACGCTTGCTTTGACTTCCTACTCAAAGATGAGGACAAAAGACATTGCTCTCTATACTCTACAGGTCACAGATGGAACCACAGCTTCCAAGCAGTTTTCCATCTGAAAATCTTGTGCCCTGATTGATATCAGTGGCACAGGGAGTGATGTCTACAGCACAGTGTGTACAGCTTTGTTACATCATCAGTAAGGGTGGCTTTCTGTTCAGCACTCAGGATACCGCGCAGGACTTAAGCAGAAATAAAACACCTGCTAACATTTCTGTGAATCATCAGCTAATCAGTCTGTAATGGTCTTGAATGCATAGAAATGTTCAAGGCTATTTATATGACTGACCCATGTGAGCAGGCAGTGCAGAATCCATATCTACTTGGAAAATCTTTTGCTATATCAGTGCACAAGTAAATTAAATCACTTTAATGATAGTCCTTGCAATTTTACAGACTGTGTCTGGGCTTTCAAGGTGATTCAACCACTTTAAAATATATGGTTTCCATGCAGTTGTTGTTTAAATTCCCTCTTTTCACCACTGGCACTATTTGATTGTTGTTTCCTTAGCTGTGCCATATCTACATGTTGCAGGAAAACTCCAGTGATGTTTACGAAGTACTGTATCACTGACTCAGTTTCTCATATTCCTGCTCCTGGTCCTACTGGCTTTGTAAGTGAAAAGTCCTTGCAAGGTCAAGTTCTGCTTCACTAAAAAATGATTTACAATAAATAATCTGCTTCAGCCAATGATTAGCTCGGCAAAGTCACCTTCTCTGTGATTGGGTAGCATGTAACTGTCACTTCCTGTTTGAGCTAAACCAAATCATCCTTGCCATGTACTCATAACCCAATCTCAGGAGAAGAAAGACCTTCGCAAAGATGTTAAGTATCTCTGGAAAAGTTCTACTTCTGTTCCTTCCTGGTGAGTGACACCTTAAATCACTTCAATCACTGATTGAATGTAATTATCCATTTCCTCAGACATGTAATGTTTTTCTCCTTTTTATTCTAGTGGTGATGACAGCAGACAAGCTAAACCAGGAGAAAATAACTGTGACTAAAAGTGAAGGGAGAAATGCACTCATTTACTGCAAAGGTTCAGGTGGCTGTCTCAGCTACATCCACTGGTACCAGAAAAAAGATGGAGAAGCTTACAAGAGAATTCTTTACATGCCTCTTGATGGTGGTGATGCAACACAGGATTCTGGATTTGAAAAATTTGAATCTACGAAGCAGAATCCTGACACTTTCATCCTAAAAATACCTAATCTGGAGGCCAGTGATTCTGCCACCTATTACTGTGCCTGCTATGTGTCCCACAGTGACAGAGATGCCATAGACGGTTGGTACAAAACCCCTTCCACATCTTCAACAGTGCTGTTGAGGCATTCAGAAAAATACAGAAACCGCTACATCTGTGTTTCAGGAAATTGCCTTGCAGTATAAAATCTGTTATAAACCACAGTACATAGGTGACAAAAATTAAACACCTGACAAAGTTTCAGTGTACCATAGTTAGTCAATGATACTTGACAGCAAATATCTAGTGTGTGAGCAGTAAGTTTCCCAGGAGCGGTCTATAATGAACTTCACAAAGTGGGACACTATGGTCAGGCTGAAGTACATAAACCCCTCATAACCTAAAAATCCATGTGCCCGAGCAAAGTGTAAAAAAGAAACACAGGCAGTGGACAAATAAGCAGTGGAAAAAGTCATATGGTCAGCTGAATCAGCCCTCACCCTGTTCTAACCAAGCAGACTAATGCATGCGTGGCATGCACCAAAAGAAACCTACAGGCTGAGTGTTTGCTCTTCATTTTGAATGGTTCTGGAGGATTTGTTATGGTGTGGGGTGCAAATTTCTAGCATGTCTGAGATCCACTCAACCCCTCAGAGGGCAAGGTAAATGCTAATAAATACAAAGCCATTCTGAGTAATAACCTCTGTCCTATGGTTAAGCAATTCTATCCTGATGGGAGTGGTCTCTTCCAGAAATACAGTACTCCCATCCAAAGGGCAGGAGTGTCATGAATGGTTTGAGAAGCATGAAAAAAGCCGTACACCATATACCATGGCCATCTTAGTCCTCAATCCAATTGAACACTTCAGAGAATTTCTGGAACAGCTGCTAAGACATTGTTTTCCAACACCATTAACAAAGCACCAAATGGAATTTCCTTTGGAAGGCTGGTATTGCATCACTCCAACAGTTCCAGGCTCTTGTAGAATCTATGCCAAGGTGCACTCAAGGTTTACTGGTGACTTATGGTGGGCCAAAACCCTATTAAGACACTTCATGTTGGTTTTTCCTTTATTTTGGCAGCTATCTGTGATTCAGCCAATGATTAGCCCTAAGTCCATTAAGCAAACCCACTTGCTCTGTGATTTTTAGTGGATAACTGTCACTCCCTGTTTGAGCTAAATCAAATCATCTTTGCAGTTCACACACAAACCAGTCTCATGAGAAGAAAGGAGCTCAGATAAGTTTTTTTATCTCTGCAAATATGTTTTTATCTCTGCAAAAGTCATATTTTGGCTCCTTCCTGGTGAGTGAAGTGTGACAACACGTCTATCTCTGAGTTAATGTTACTATCCACATAATCTCAAATGTGACGTTTTTATCCTTTTCATTCTAGTGGTGATGACTGCAGAAAGGCTACACCAGGAAAAATAACATTAACTAAAAGTAAAGGGAGAACTGCACTCATCAGCTGTGAAAATTCAGGTGGCTGTAACAACTATATCCACTGGTACCAGAAAAAGATGGAGAAGCTTTCAAGAGAATTCTTTACATAGCTGTCAGTGGTGGCACTGGAGGAAAGGATTCTGGTTATGAAAAATTTGAGTCTGAGAAACAACAGGGGTCTGACAAGTTCCACCTGAGAATACTTAATCTGGAGACCAGTGATTCTGCCAACTACTACTGTGCATGCTGGTTGTCCCACAGTGACAGAGTTACCATAGACTGTTGGTAAAAAAAAAACCCTTTATCCAACTTCAGCTGTTTTATTGAGGGCTTTCAGACAAAATCAGAAACCACTACTACCATCTGTGTCTGGGGAAATTGCCATGCCTGATGGTATAAAATCGGTTACAAACCACAGTGCACAGGTGACAAAAGCAAAACACCTCATAATAATTCAGTGTAACATCAGTTAATCAGTCTGTGACACATGCCCATCTGTGGGGAGGAGTAAGCTGGGCTCCACCCCTCTCTGCTGCATGTCTGAGAAGCCAATGCACCTGTGCTTTTGTCAAACTGATCTCATGAGAAGGTTTGGGTTCTGATGAAATATGTCAGCTATTAAATGGACAATGAATCCACAAAGAAAAAAATGAAACAAATGGAAAATGAGCAGGTATTCTATTTGTTTTAACTTGTTATTTATTCTGGTGGACATGTGAGGGTGAGCCCTGAAGATTTCTCATCTTTTTGTACAGGTATCCTTGCTAAAATAAACACTGGTCTGAAGACAAGAAAACTACTCTGTCCTCCTATCCAATCATGACTGAGCCAGATCACACCAATAACATGTGACAAAGTCCTCAGGTGAAATGTATTTGCCCTATCCTTTCAAAAGTAAAGAAAAAAAGACTACTGAATGGCTCAAAATCATAGTATCACAGATTTCTTAAATTGGTTCTTCATAGGTCCAGGCTGGAGTCATTATCAACAAAAACAATTCACCTGCCTAATCTCAGTCTGCAGAAGCAGTGACTGCATCTATGCAAACTGAATGTGCATCATTAATGTAACACTAAGGCATCCATACAATATAACAAAAAAAAACAACAACACGTGCTTAGACTTCTTAGAAAAAGATAAGCACAAACCGGTTATTGGTGATGGTCAACCCCGAAACAATTTCTGAGGTGATCAGCACGGCAATGAGACGCCCATTCACAGTGCCATGCTCTGTTTCACAAAAAATCGAATAATCTACTCCATGCTCTGTGATTGGTTAGCTAAAGTCTGTTACTTCCTGATTGGGCTATATCAAGGCATCCTTTTGGCCTACACACAAAATGATCACAGGAGAAGAACGCATCTACACAAATATGATTTTTCTCTCTTTAAAAGTCATATTTGTGCTCCTTCCTGGTGAGTGAAATGTTATGTCATTTCTATCAACGAATGAATGATTTTATCCATTTCCACAAAAATGTAATGTTTGTCTTCTCTTCATTTCAGTGGTGATGGCAGCAGGCAGGCTACAACAAGAGAAAAAAACACTGATTTTAAAGGAAAAGAAAACTGCACTCATCTATTGTACAGGTTCAGATGGCTGTAGCAGCTATATCCACTGGTACCAGAAAAGAGATGGAGAAGCTTACAAGAGAATTCTTTACGTGGCTGTTACTAGTGGGGCTGCAACAAAGGATTCTGGTTACGAAAAATTTGAATCTGGAAAGCAGGAGCCTGATACTTTCTTCCTGCTAGTGCCTGAATTGAAGACCAGCGATTCTGCCACCTACTACTGTGCCTGCTGGGTGTCCCACAGTGACAGAGATGCCATGAACTGTCTGCACAAAACCTGTTTAACCAACAGTTTTATTGAGGCTGTCAGACAAAATCAGAAACCACTACATCTGTGTCTCAGGAAACATTCTTCCCTGACTGCAATAAATAAATTACAAACCACAGTGCACAGGTGACAGAATTAAACACCTGAATATTCATTATTCTAAGACAGCCTAATCAGCTAATCAAATAAATGACATCATGTTAACCATAGCACTTGCAATTTTACACATTGTCTCTTGGCTTTAACAGTCCTACAACCACTTTGAAATATGCAGTTATCTGGGCTTTTGTGTAAATTCCCTATTTTTCACCATTGACACTATTTGCTTTTTTTTTCCTGAGCTTTGCATTATCTACTTGCTGCAGGAAAAGAGAAAAGCCCACTCATCTTTACAAAATACCACTGAAACAGTCTCTCATGTTCCTGCACCTGGTCCTACTGGCTCTGTAACTGAAAACTCCTTGCAAGGTCAAGTTCTGTTTCACCAAAATGATTTACAATACATAATCTGATTCAGCCAATGATTAGCTTGGCAAAACCACATTCTCTGTGATTGGTTAGTGTATAACTGTCACTTCCTGTTTGAGCTCAACCAAATCATCTTCACAACTCTCCATCCAACTCTCTCACAACCCAGTCTCAGGAGAAGAAAGGAGCTTTGCAAACATGTTTAGTATCTCTGAAAAACTCCTATTTCTGTTCCTTCCTGGTGAGTGAATTGTTAAATCTCTTCAATCACTGATTAAATGTTAGTATCAATTCCTTCACAAACGTAACATTTTTATTATTTTCATTCTAGTGCTGCTGACAGCAGACAGGCTACACCAGGAGAAAATAACTTTGACTAAAAGTGAAGGGAGAGCTGCACTCATTTACTGTAAAGGCTCAGGTGGCTGTAGAGACTATATCCACTGGTACCAGAAAAAAGATGGAGAAGCTTTCAAGAGAATTCTTTACATGCCTCTCGCTGGTGGTGATGCAAAAAAGGATTCTGGGTTTGAAAAATTTGAATCTAAGAAGCAGACTCCTGATACTTTCATCCTAAAAATACCTAATCTGGAGGCCGGTCATTCTGCCACCTATTACTGTGCCTGCTGGGTGTCCCACAGTGACTGAGATGCCATAGACTGTCGGTAAAAACCCCTTCCACATCTTCAACAGTTTTATTGAGGCTGCCAGACAATATCAGAAACCACTACATCTGTGTTTCAGGAAATTGCCTTGCATGGCAGTATAAAATCTGTTACAAACCACAGTGCACAGGTGACAAAAGCAAAACACCTCATAATAATTCAGTGTAACATCAGTTAATCAGTCTGTGACACATGCCCATCTGTGGGGAGGAGTAAGCTGGGCTCCACCCCTCTCTGCTGCATGTCTGAGATGCTAGTGCACCTGTGCACAATGAAGGTCACTGATTCTGTCAACCTGATCTCATGAGAAGGTTTGGGATCTGCTGAGATATGTCAGCTAGTAAATATTCTTTAGTTCGCAGTAACTGGAGAAAGACCAAGAGAACAAAACATTGAAGTCACAAAGAAATAAATGAGATGAGTGGAAACGGTTTGAAAAACACAGAAAAAGTTGCAGATAATCTGTTTGTTTTACTTTGTTCTTTATCTGGTGAACACACAAGGGTGAGCCATGAGGATTTCTTGTTTCTTTGTACAAATATCAGTGCCAAAACAAACCGCGGTCTGAAGACAAGAAAAGTTTACTTCTGTCCTCCCATCCAAAAACATCCAAGCCAGATCATGCCAATAGTGTGCTACATAGTGCATCAGTTGAAATGTATTCACCGTATCATTTCAAGAGCAAAGCACATTACTAAATGTCATAAAATATATCACTTAAGTTTTTTTTTTTTATCGTTCTTTTTATTGGTTCTTCATAGGTGCAGGCTGGAATCATTATCTAAAAAAAAATATTGACCTGCCTAATCTCAGTGTGCAGAAGCATTGACCACCTCTTTGCAAATCTATGTGCATCATTAATGTGACACTATGCTATTTATCCAAATTTATGCAAATAAAAAAGAAAGACTTGCTTAGACTTGAAGGGAACTTGATTTTGTAAATTATGTCAAACACAATATGGTCAGCTGACTCAGCCTTCACCCTGTTCTAACCAAGCAAACTACTGCATATATGGAACACACCAAAAGAAACCTACAGGCTGAGAGTTTGCTCTTCATTTTGAATGGTTCTGGAGGATCTGTTATTGTGTGGGGTGCATATTCCTAGCATGTCTAAGATCCACTCAGTCCCTCAGAGGGCAAGGGAAATGCCAAATACATATAAAACCATTTTGAGTAATCACCTTCATCCCACGGTTAAGCAGTTCTATCTGATGGGAGTGGTCTCTTCCAGAATGACAATGCTCCCATCCAAAAAGCAGGAACGTCACTGAATGGGTTGATTAAGCATAAAAATGAGGTACACCATATACCCTGTCCATCTTAGTCCTCAATCCAATTGAACACTTCAGAGAATTTCTGGAACAGCTGCTAAGACATTGTTTTCCAACACCATTAACAAAGCACCAAATGGAATTTCCTTTGGAAGGCTGGTATTGCATCATTCCAATAGTTCCAGGCTCTTGTAGAATCTATGCCAAGGTGCACTGAAGGTTTACTGGTGGCTTGTGGTGGCCCAACACTTTATTAAGACACTTCATGTTGGTTTTTCTTTTATTTTGGCAGCTATCTGTGATTCAGCCAATGATTAGCCCTCAGCCCATTGAGCAAAACCACTTGCTCTGTGATTGGTTAGTGAATAGCTGTCACTTCCTGTTTGAGCTAAATCAAATCATCTTTGCAGTTCACACACAAACCAGACTCATGAGAAGAAAGGAGCTCCGCAAATATGTGTTTTATCTCTGCAACAGTAATATTTTGGCTCCTTCCTGGTGAGTGAAGTGTGACAACACCTCTATCTCTGAGTTAATATTACTATCCACATCTTCACAAATGTGATGTTTTTATCCTTTTCATTCTAGTGGTGATGACTGCAGAAAGGCTACACCAGGAGAAAATAACATTAACTAAAAGTAAAGGGAGAACTGCACCCATCAGCTGTGAAAACTCAGGTGGCTGTGTAAGCAACATTCACTGGTACCAGAAAAAAGACGGAGAAGCTTTCAAGAGAATTCTTTACATGGCTCTCACTGGTGGGGCTGCAACAAAGGATTCTGGATTTGAAAAATTTGAGTCTGAGAAACAACAGGGGTCTGACAAGTTCATCCTGAGAATACCTAATCTGGAGACCAGTGACTCTGCCACCTACTACTGTGCCTGCTGGGTGTCCCACAGTGACAGAGTTACCATAGACTGTTGGTAAAAAACCCCTTTAACCAACTTCAACTGTGTTATTGAGGGCTTTCAGACAAAATCAGAAACCACTACTACCATCTGTGTCTGAGGAATTTCCCTTGCCTGACGGTATAAAATCGGTTACAAACCACAGTGCACAGGTGATGGAAATAAAACACCTCACATTTCAGTGTATGATGCTACATGATGAAACACACCCATCTGTGGGGAGGAGTAAGCTGGGCTCCACCCCTCTCTGCTGCATGTCTGAGATGCTAGTGCACCTGTGCTTTTGTTAACCTGATCTCATGAGAAGGTTTGGGTTCTGATGAAATATGTCAGCTATTAAATGAACAATGAATCCACAAAGAAATAAATGAGACAAGTGGAAAATGAGCAGATATTCAATTTGTTTTAGTTTGTTATTTATCTAGTGGGCATGTGAGGGTGAGCCCTAAAGATTTCCCGCCTTTTTGTACAGATGTCCTTGCAAGCATAAACACTGGTCCGAAGACAACTACTCTGTCCTCCCATCTAATCACGATGAAGCCAGATCACATGAATAATGTTGGACATAGTCCACCAGTCGAAATGTATTTACCCTATCCTTTCAGAAGCAAAATATACTACTGAATGGCTCAAAAACATCCCTAAAATGTTGTAATTATTTTTATTGGTTCTTCATATTTCCACACTGGAATCATCATCAACAAAAACACTTGACCTGTCTGCAGGAGAAGTGACTGCGTCTATGCAAACTGATGTGCATCATTAATCTGACACTAATGTGTCAATCCAGTATAGCAACACCCCTGCACAGGGCCATGTTCTGTTTCACAAAATTAAATAAAATTAACAACCTACTCCATCTACTCCATCCTCTGTGATTGGTTAGCTACAGGCTGTTACTTCCTGATTGGGCTATATCAAATCATGCTTGCAGCCCACGCACAACATGATCACAGGAGAAGAAAGCATCTACACAAATATGATTTTTCTCTCTTTAAAAGTCATATTTGTGCTCCTTCCTGGTGAGTGAAATGTTATGTCATTTCTATCACTGAATGAATGATTTTATCCATTTCCTCAAAAATGTAATGTCTGTCTCCTCTTCATTCCAGTGGTGATGGCAGCAGACAGGCTACAACAAGAGAAAATAACACTGACTGTAAAGGCAGGGACAACTGCACTCCTCTACTGTACAGGTTCAGATGGCTGTAAAAGTTACATCCACTGGTACCAGAAAAGAGATGGAGAAGCTTACAAGAGAATTCTTTACGTGGCTGTTACTGGTGGGGCTGCAACAAAGGATACTGGTTATGAAAAATTTGAATCTGGAAAGCAGGAGCCTGATACTTTCCTTCTCATGGTGCCTGATCTGAAGACCAGCGATTCTGCCACCTACTACTGTGCCTGCTGGGTGTTCCACAGTGACAGAGATAGCATAGACTGTCAGTAGAAAACCTGTTTCACCAACTTCAACAGTTTTATGGAGGCTGTCAGACAAAATCAGAAACCGCTGCATCTGTGTCTCAGGAAACATCCTTCCCTGACTGCAGTAAATAAATTACAAACCACAGTGCACAGGTGACAGAATTAAACACCTGAATATACGTTATTCTAAGAAAGCCTAATCAGCTAATCAAATAAATGACATCATGTTAACCATAGCACTTGCAATTTTACACATTGTCTCTTGGCTTTAACAGTCCTACAACCACTTTAAAATATGCAGTTATCTGGGTTTTTGTGTAAATTCCCTATTTTTCACCATTTACACTCTTTGATTTTTTTTTCCTGAGCTTTGCATTATCTACTTGCTGCAGGAAAAGAGAAAAGCCCACTCATCTTTACAAAATACCACTGAAACAGTCTCTCATGTTCCTGCACCTGGTCCTACTGGCTCTGTAACTGAAAACTCCTTGCAAAGTCAAGTTCTGTTTCACCAAAAATGATTTACAATAAATAATCTGATTCAGCCAATGATTAGCTTGGCAAAACCACATTCTCTGTGATTGGTTAGTGTATAACTGTCACTTCCTGTTTGAGCTCAACCAAATCATCTTCGCAACTCTCCATCCAACTCTCTCACAACCCAGTCTCAGGAGAAGAAAGGAGCTTTGCAAACATGTTTAGTATCTCTGAAAAACTCCTATTTCTGTTCCTTCCTGGTGAGTGAATTGTTAAATCTCTTCAATCACTGAAAAAAGTTGGTATCTATTTCCTCACAAATGTAATGTTTTTCTCCTCTTCATTCTAGTGGTGATGGCAGCAGACAAGCTAAACCAAGATAAAATAACATTGACTAGAAGTGAAGGGAGAGCTGCACTCTTTTACTGTAAAGGTTCAGGTGACTGTAGAGACTATATCCACTGGTACCAGAAAAAAGACGGAGTAGCTTTCAAGAGAATTCTTTACATGCCTCTCGGTGGTGGTGATGCAACAAAGGATTCTGGATTTGAAAAATTTGAGTCTGAGAAACAACAGGGGTCTGACACATTCCGCCTGAGAATACCTAAACTGGAGACCAGTGATTCTGCCACCTATTACTGTGCCTGCTGGGTGTCCCACAGTGACAGAGATGCCATAGACTGTCGGTAAAAAACCCTTTAACCAACTTCAACAGTTTTATTGGGGCTGACAGGCAATATCAGAAACCACTACATCTGTGTTTCAGGAAATTGCCTTGCCTGACACTATAAAATCTATTACAAACCACAGTGCACAGGTGACAAAAGCAAAACACCTCATAATATTTCAGTGTAACATCAGTTAATCAGTCTGTGACAAACTGTAGGGAGGAGTAAGCTGGGCTCCACCCCTCTCTGTTGCATGTCTGAGATTCCAGTGCACCTGTGCAGGATGAAGGTCACTGGTTCTGTCAACCTGATCTCATGAGAAGGTTTGGGATCTGTTCACAAAAAAATAAAAATAAAATAAAAAACAAAACAAAAACATAATGTACAGGTAACTGCCTAAATAAAGGAAACACTTGAGTAAATGATGAATAAATAGTACATTGAAAGCAGATGCTTCCACACAAATGTGTTTCTTGAGTTAATTAAGCAATTAACATCCCATCATTTTTAGAGTAATGTATAAAAACCCTGGGCAGGCGAAGTTGCCCGTTACTTTGGCTTCTTTGGCCAGAGGAAAAGATTTCAATCACTTAGAGATGTGTTTGCTGGGGCCACTTTGGCAAAAGCTTCAGTGACACAGACTGCTCAATAGTGCATATGATTCATGAGGAACAGTGGCTAAAGTGATGTTGGAATGGAAGCCTGAAGGAAAGGCATCATCAGCTAGAGGCAAGTGTGCTTGAAAGCACATACTCTTCGACAGTGATGTCCCTGCATTGGTTCAAGATACAGGGCAAAACAGACAAGCAACATTGAATCATATGACTGCAAGTATCTAGGGTGTGAACAGGGAGTTTCACCAAGAATGGTCCATTGAAAACTTCACAGAGAGGGATACTATGGTTGGGCTGCAGAGCATAAACCCCTTCTTGCACCTAAAAATGCACAATTGTGAGAAAAATGGTGTAAAGAAAAACATAGGTGGTGGACAAATGAGCAGTGGAAAAAGTCATATGGTCAGAGGAGTTAGCCTTCACCCTGTTCTAACCAAGCAGACTAGTGCATGTATGGCACACTCCAAAATAAACCTACAGGCTGAGTGTTTGCTCTTCATTTTGAATGGTTCTGGAGGATCTGTTATTGTGTGGGGTGCATATTCCTAGCATGTCTAAGATCCACTCAGCCACTCAGAGGGCAAGGCAAATGCAGGTAAATACAAAGCCATTCAAAATATTCACCTTCATCCCACGGTTAAGCAATTCTATCCTGATGGGAGTGGTCTCTTCCAGAATGACAATGCTCCCATCCAAAAAACAGGAGTGTCACTGAATGGGTTGATAAGCATAAAATGTGGTACACCATATACCATAGCCATCTTAGTCCTCAATCCAATTGAACACTTCAGAGAATTTCTGGAACAGCTGCTAAGACATTGTTTTCCAACACCATTAACAAAGCACCAAATGGAATTTCCTTTGGAAGGCTGGTATTGCATCATTCCAACAGTTCCAGGCTCTTGTAGAATCTATGCCAAGGAGCACTGAAGGTTTACTGGTGGCTTGTGGTGGCCCAACACCTTATTAAGACACTTCATGTTGGTGTTTCTTTTATTTTGGCAGCGATCTGTGATTCAGCCAATGATTAGCCCTCAGCCCATTGAGCAAAACCACTTGCTCTGTGATTGGTTAGTGAATAGCTGTCACTTCCTGTTTGAGCTAAATCAAATCATCTTTGCAGTTCACTCACAAACCAGACTCATGAGAAGAAAGGAGCTCTGCAAATATGTTTTTTATCTCTGCAACAGTCATATTTTGGCTCCTTCCTGGTGAGTGAAGTGTGACAACACCTCTATCTCTGAGTTAATATTACTATCCACATCTTCTCAAATGTAATGTTTTTATCCTTTTCATTCTAGTGGTGATGACTGTGGAAAGGCTACACCAGGAGAAAATAACATTAACTAGAAGTAAAGGGAGAACTATACTCATCAGCTGTGAAAACTCACGTGATTGTAACAGCTATATCCACTGGTACCAGAAAAAAGACGGAGAAGCTTTCAAGAGAATTCTTTACATGGCTCTCACTGGTGGGGCTGCAACAAAGGATTCTGGATTTGAAAAATTTGAGTCTCAGAAACAACAGGGGTCTGACAAATTCCACCTGAGAATACCTACACTTGATACCAGTCATTCTGCCACCTACTACTGTGCCTGCTACGTGTCCCACAGTGACAGAGTTACCATAGACTGTCGGTAAAAAACCCCTTTAACCAACTTCAACTGTTTTATTCAGGGCTTTCAGACTAAATCAGAAACCACTACTACCATCTGTGTCTTAAGAAATTGCCTTGCCTGATGGTATAAAATTGGTTACAAACCACAGTGCACAGGTGATGGAAATAAAACACCTCACATTTCAGTGTATGATGCTACATGATGATACACACCCATCTGTGGGGAGGAGTAAGCTGGGCTCCACCCCTCTCTGCTGCATGTCTGAGATGCTAGTGCACATGTGCAGGATGAAGGTCACTGATTCTGTCAACCTGATCTCATGAGAAGGTTTGGGTTCTGATGAAATATTTCAGCTATTAAATGAACAATGAATCCACAAAGAAATAAATGAGACAAGTGGAAAATGAGCAGATATTCAATTTGTTTTAGTTTGTTATATATCTAGTGGGCATCTGAGGGTGAGCCAAGGCGATTTCTCATCTTCTTGTACAGGTATCCTTGCAAGCATAAACACTGGTCTGAAGACAAGAAAACTACTCTGTCCTCCCATCTAATCACGATGAAGCCAGATCACATGAATAATGTTGGACATAGTCCACCAGTCGAAATGTATTTACCCTATCCTTTCAAAAGCAAAATATACTACTGAATGGCTCAAAAACATCCCTAAAATGTTGTAATTATTTTTATTGGTTCTTCATATTTCCACACTGGAATCATCATCAACAAAAACACTTGACCTGCCTGCAGGAGAAGTGACTGCGTCTATGCAAACTGATGTGCATCATTAATCTGACACTAAGGTGTCAATCCAGTATAGCAACACCCCTGCACAGGGCCATGTTCTGTTTCACAAAATTAAATAAAATTAACAACCTACTCCATCTACTCCATCCTCTGTGATTGGTTAGCTGCAGGCTGTTACTTCCTGATTGGGCTATATCAAATCATGCTTGCAGCCCACGCACAACATGATCACAAGAGAAGAAAGCATCTACACAAATATGATTTTTCTCTCTTTAAAAGTCATATTTGTGCTCCTTCCTGGTGAGTGAAATGTTATGTCACTTCTATCATTGAATGAATGATTTTATCCATTTCCACAAAAATGTAATGTCTGTCTCCTCTTCATTCCAGTGGTGATGGCAGCAGGCAGGCTACAACAAGAGAAAATAACACTGACTGTAAAGGCAGGGACAACTGCACTCCTCTACTGTACAGGCTGAGATGGCTGTAAAAGTTACATCCACTGGTACCAGAAAAGAGATGGAGAAGCTTACAAGAGAATTCTTTACGTGGCTGTTACTGGTGGGGCTGCAACAAAGGATTCTGGATATGAAAAATTTGATTCTGGAAAGCAGGAGCCTGATACTTTCCTTCTGATGGTGCCTGATCTGAAGACCAGCGATTCTGCCACCTACTACTGTGCCTGCTGGGTGTCCCACAGTGACAGAGATAGCATAGACTGTCAGTACAAAACCTGTTTCACCAACTTCAACAGTTTAATTGAGGCTGTCAGACAAAATCAGAAACCGCTGCATCTGTGTCTCAGGAAACATTCTTCCCTGACTGCAGTAAATAAATGACAAACCACAGTGCACAGGTGACAGAATTAAACACCTGAATATACGTTATTCTAAGATAGCCTAATCAGCTAATCAAATAAATGACATCATGTTAACCATAGCACTTGCAATTTTACAGATTGTCTCTTGGCTTTAACAGTCCTACAACCACTTTAAAATATGCAGTTATCTGGGCTTTTGTGTAAATTCCCTATTTTTCACCATTTACACGATTTGATTTTTTTTCCTGAGCTTTGCATTATCTACTTGCTGCAGGAAAAGAGAAAAGCCCACTCATCTTTACAAAATACGACTGATTCACTCTCTCATGTTCCTGCTCCTGGTCCTACTGGCTCTGTAACTGAAAACTCCTTGCAAAGTCAAGTTCTGTTTCACCAAAAATGATTTACAATACATAATCTGATTCAGCCAATGATTAGCTTGGCAAAACCACATTCTCTGTGATTGGTTAGTGTATAACTGTCACTTCCTGTTTGAGCTCAACCAAATCATCTTCGCAACTCTCCATCCAACTCTCTCACAACCCAGTCTCAGGAGAAGAAAGGAGCTTTGCAAACATGTTTAGTATCTCTGAAAAACTCCTATTTCTGTTCCTTCCTGGTGAGTGAAATGTTAAATCTCTTCAATCACTGAAAAAAGTTGGTATCTATTTCTTCACAAATGTAATGTTTTTCTCCTCTTCATTCTAGTGGTGATGGCAGCAGACAAGCTAAACCAAGATAAAATAACATTGACTAGAAGTGAAGGGAGAGCTGCACTCTTTTACTGTAAAGGTTCAGGTGGCTGTAGAGACTATATCCACTGGTACCAGAAAAAAGACGGAGAAGCTTTCAAGAGAATTCTTTACATGCCTCTCGGTGGTGGTGATGCAAAGAAGGATTCTGGATTTGAAAAATTTGAGTCTGAGAAACAACAGGGGTCTGACACATTCCGCCTGAGAATACCTAAACTGGAGACCAGTGATTCTGCCACCTATTACTGTGCCTGCTGGGTGTCCCACAGTGACAGAGATGCCATAGACTGTCGGTAAAAAACCCTTTAACCAACTTCAACAGTTTTATTGGGGCTGACAGGCAATATCAGAAACCACTACATCTGTGTTTCAGGAAATTGCCTTGCCTGACACTATAAAATCTATTACAAACCACACTGCACAGGTGACAAAAGCAAAACACCTCATAATATTTCAGTGTAACATCAGTTGATCAGTCTGTGACAAACTGTAGGGAGGAGTAAGCTGGGCTCCACCCCCCTCTGCTGCATGTCTGAGATTCCAGTGCACCTGTGCAGGATGAAGGTCACTGGTTCTGTCATCCTGATCTCATGAGAAGGTTTGGGATCTGTTCACAAAAAAAAATAAATAAAAATAAAAACAAAACAAAAACATAATGTACAGGTAACTGCCTAAATAAAGGAAACACTTGAGTAAATGATGAATAAATAGTACATTGAAAGCAGATGCTTCCATACAAATGTGTTTCTTGAGTTAATTAAACAATTAACATCCCATCATTTTTAGAGTAATGTATAAAAACCCTGGGCAGGCGAAGTTGCCCGTTACTTTGGCTTCTTTGGCCAGAGGAAAAGATTTCAATCACTTCGAGATGTGTTTGCTGGGGCCACTTTGGCAAAAGCTTCAGTGACACAGACTGCTCAATAGTGCATATGATTCATGAGGAACAGTGGCTAAAGTGATGCTGGAATGGAAGCCTGAAGGAAAGGCATCATCAGCTAGAGGCAAGTGTGGTTGAAAGCACATACTCTTCGACAGTGATGTCCCTGCATTGGTTCAAGATACAGGGCAAAACAGACAAGCAACATTGAATCATATGACTGCAAGTATCTAGGGTGTGAACAGGAGTTTCACCAAGAACGGTCCCTTGAAAACTTCACAGAGAGGATACTATGGTTGGGCTGCAGAGCATAAACCCCTTCTTGCACCTAAAAATGCACAATTGTGAGAAAAATGGTGTAAAGAAAAACATAGGTGGTGGACAAATGAGCAGTGGAAAAAGTCATATGGTCAGAGGAGTTAGCCTTCACCCTGTTCTAACCAAGCAGACTAGTGCATGTATGGCACACTCCAAAATAAACCTACAGGCTGAGTGCTTGCTTCCCATGGTGAATGGCTCTGGAGGATCTCATATGATGTGGGGTGCATATTCCTAGAATGAGTTTGATCCACTCAGCCACTCAGAGGGCAAGGCAAATACAAAGCCATTCAAAATATTCACCTTCATCCTATGGTTAAGCAATTCTATCCTGATGGGAGTGATCTCTTCTAGAATGACAATGCTCCCATCCAAAGGGCAGGAGTGTCACTGAATGGGTTGATGAGCATGAAAATGAGGTACACCATATACCATGGCCATCTCAGTCCACAGTCCAGCTGAACACTTCTGGGACATTCAGGAGCAGCTCCCAAAACAGTGTTTTCCAACACAAAAATAAAAACACCAAACAGAATTTCCTGTGTGAGCCTGGTGTTGGATCACTCCAATGGTTCCAGGCTCTTGTAGAATCTATGCCAAGTTACACTGAAGCTGTTCTGGTGGCTTATGGTGGCTCAACACCTTATTAAGACACTTCATATTGGTGTTTCCTTTATTTTGGCAGCTTTGTGTGCCTCAGCCAATGATTAGCCCTCAGCCCTTTAAGTAAATCCACCTGCTCTGTGATTGGTTATCTAATAGCTGTAACTTCCTTAGTGGGCTACATGAACACATCCTTGCTGCCCATACGCAAAATGATCACAGGAGACAAAAGCATTTGCACAAACATGTTTTTTCTCTCTTTAAAAGCCCTTCTTCTACTCCTTCCTGGTGAGTGAAATGTTGAAATATCACTTCTATCACTGAATGAATGTTAAATCTATTATCTATTGTCTCAGAAATGTAATGTTTTTTCTCCTCTTCGTTCCAGTGGTGATGGCAGCAGACAGGCTACGACAAGAGAAAATAACACTGACTGTAAAGGAAAAAAGAACTGCACTCATCTACTGTACAGGTTCAGATGGCTGTATTGGCAGTATACACTGGTACCAGAAAAGAGATGGAGAACCGTTCAAGAGAATTCTTTATATGTCTCTCACTGGTGGGGCTGCAACAAAGGATTCTGGTTATGAAAAATTTGAATCTGGAAAACAGGAGCCTGATACTTTCCTCCTGATGATGCCTGATGAAAAGACCAGTCATTCTGCCACCTACTACTGTGCCTGCTGGGTGTCCCACAGCGACAGAGATGCCATAGACTGTCGGTACAAAAACCCATTTAACCAGCTTCAACAATTTTATTGAGGCTGTCAGACAAAATCAGAAACCACTACATCTGTGTCTCAGGAAACGTTCATGTCTGACCACAATCGAAAAGTAACAAACCACAATGCACAGGTGACAGAATTAAACACCTGATTATGCCTCCCTCTAAGAAAAGCTAATTGGCCCAGTAGAGGAAATCAATTTATGATATTATTTTGAAGGGAAAAACACTGCTGTGTGGCACTACACAAACACATTGGGTCTTGATATCAATAGATGACAGTCTTGAATAACAATAAAAATTTCACCCCATCTAATCTCATTTTATTGAAGCAGTGACTTCCTCATTCCTAAGCTTAGTGCATTAATAATGTAGCATTAAGGTAAGCAGTCCTTACTTAAATCTTTCACACAAATATAAGGACAACAGAAGTTGCTGTTCAGCGGTCTAAGTCATGAGTGGAACAACAGCCTTCAAACAATTTTTTATCTGAAAATCTTGTGCCCTGATTGATATTATTGGCATTGGGAGTGCTGCCTACAGCAATGTTGTGCAGCTTTTCTACATTATCAGTAAAGGTGCCTTTCTGTTCAGCACTCAGGACAGTATACTGGACTTAAGCGGAAATAAAATACCTGATAATATTTCAGACTAACATCAGTTAATCAGTATGTGTTACACGCCCATCTTTGGGGAGGAGTAAGCAGGGCTCCACCCGTTCCTCCTGTGTGTCTGAGAGGCCAGCGCACCTGTGTAGGATGAATGAAACTATTTCCATCAAGGTGCATCAACTATGAAATCTCCTGCCCGTCCACAGAGAGGAGAGAATGAGCAAGAGACAGAGAGGGAAAACAGCTAAGATGAAAAGAAACAAATGAGACAAGCGGAAATCGCCTTAAATAACCAGAGAAAAGAGCAGGGTTTCTGCTTGTTCTATTTTGCTATTTTCTTGGTGAGGACAAGCTGTGAAGATGTTGTATCCTTCTACAAAATCTTTTGTTGTTCCAGTTGACAAATAAATGATATCACTTTAACCATAGTCCTTGCAATTTTACAGGCTGTGCCTGGGCTTTAAAGGTTCCTCGATCACATTGATACATACATTTTTGGCACAATTTAATTTTTGTTTTCTGAGCTGTGCGTTATCTATTTGTTGAAGGAAAAGAGAAATGTCCATTCATCCTTATGAAATACCACTGACTCAGTCTCTCATGTTGCTGCTCCTGGTCCTACTGGCTTTGTAACTGAAAACCCTTTCTGTTTCACCAGAAAATAATTTACAATAAATACTCTGCTTCAGCCAATGATTAGCTCTGAGACCATCTGCTCTATGATTGGGTAGTGGATAACTGTCACTTCCTGTTTGAGCTAAATCAAATCATCCTTGCAGTTCACTCACAAACCAGTCTCATGAGAAGAAAGGAGCTCCGCAAATATGTTTTTCATCTCTGCAAAAGTCATATTTTGGCTCCTTCCTGGTGAGTGAAGTGTGACAACACCTCTTTCTCTGTGTAAATATTACTATCCACATCTTCTCAAATATGATGTTTTATCCTTTTCATTCTAGTGGTCATGACTGCAGAAAGGCTACACCAGGAGAAAATAACATTAACTAAAAGTAAAGGGAAAACTGCACCCATCAGCTGTGAAAACTCAGGTGGCTGTAACAGCTATATCCATTGGTACCAGAAAAAAGACGGAGGAGCTTTCAAGAGAATTCTTTACATGGCTCTCGGTGGTGGTGCTGCAAGAAAGGGTTCTGGATTTGAAAAATTTGAGTCTGAGAAACAGGGGTCTGACAAGTTCATCCTGAGAATACCTAATCTGGATACCAGTCACTCTGCCACCTACTACTGTGCCTGCTGGGTGTCCCACAGTGACAGAGTTACCATAGACTGTCGGTAAAAAACCCCTTTAACCAACTTCAACTGTTTTACTGAGGGCTTTCAGACAAAATCAGAAACCACTACTACCATCTGTGTCTGAGGAATTTCCCTTGCCTGACGGTATAAAATCGGTTACAAACCACAGTGCACAGGTGATGGAAATAAAACACCGCACATTTCAGTGTATGATGCTACATGATGAAACACACCCATCTGTGGGGAGGAGTAAGCTGGGCTCCACCCCTCTCTGCTGCACTTCTGAGATGCCAATGCACCTGTGCTTTTGTCAACCTGATCTCATGAGAAGGTTTGGGTTCTGTTGAGATATGTCAGCTATTAAATCTTCTTTCTGTTCACAGTAACTGGAGAAAGACCAAGAGAACAAAACAATGAAGCCAAAAAGATATAAATGAGATGAGTGGAAACGGTTTGAAAAACACAGAAAAAGTTGCAGATAATGTGTTTGTTTTACTTTGTTCTTTATCTGGTGAACACACAAGGGTGAGCCATGAAGATTTCTTGTTTCTTTGTACAAGTATCAATGCCAAAACAAACTGCGGTCTGAAGACAAGAAAAGTTTACTTCTGTCCTCCCATCCAAGGACATCCAGGCCAGATCATGCCAATAGTGTGCTACATAGTCCATCAGTTGAAATGTATTCACCGTATCTTTTCAAGAGCAAAATGCATTACTAAATGGCATGGAATATATCACTTAAGTTTTTTATACTTCTTTTTATTGGTTCTTCATAGGTGCAGGCTGGAATCATTATCTAAAAAAAATGTTGACCTGCCTAATCTCAATGTGCAGAAGCATTGACAGCCTCTTTGCAAATCTATGTGCATCATTAATGTGACACTATGCTATTTATCCAAATTTATGCAAATAAAAAAGAAAGACTTACTTAGACTTGAAGGGAACTTGATTTTGTACATTATTTCAAACACAATATGGTCAACTGACTCAGCCCTCACCCTGTTCTAACCAAGCAAACTACTGCATGTATGGAACACACCAAAAGAAACCTACAGGCTGAGAGTTTGCTGTTCATTTTGAATGGTTCTGGAGGATCTGTTATTGTGTGGGGTGCATATTCCTAGCATGTCTAAGATCCACTCAGCCCCTCAGAGGGCAAGGGAAATGCCAAATACATATATAACCATTTTGAGTAATCACCTTCATCCTACGGTTAAGCAGTTCTATCTGATGGGAGTGGTCTCTTCCAGAATGACAATGCTCCCATCCAAAAAGCAGGAGCGTCACTGAATGGGTTGATTAAGCATAAAATGTGGTACACCATATACCATAGCCATCTCAGTCCTCAATCCAATTGAACACTTCAGAGAATTTCTGGAACAGCTGCTAAGACATTGTTTTCCAACACCATTAACAAAGCACCAAATGGAATTTCCTTTGGAAGGCTGGTATTGCATCATTCCAATAGTTCCAGGCTCTTGTAGAATCTATGCCAAGGTGCACTGAAGGTTTACTGGTGGCTTGTGGTGGCCCAACACCTTATTAAGACACTTCATGTTGGTGTTTCTTTTATTTTGGCAGCGATCTGTGATTCAGCCAATGATTAGCCCTCAGCCCATTGAGCAAAACCACTTGCTCTGTGATTGGTTAGTGAATAGCTGTCACTTCCTGTTTGAGCTAAATCAAATCATCCTTGCAGTTCACTCACAAACCAGACTCATGAGAAGAAATGAGCTCCACAAATATGTTTTTTATATTTTGGCTCCTTCCTGGTGAGTGAAGTGTGACAACACCTCTATCTCTGAGTTAATATTACTATCCACATCTTCTCAAATGTGATGTTTTCATCCTTTTCATTCTAGTGGTGATGACTGTGGAAAGGCTACACCAGGAGAAAATAACATTAACTAGAAGTAAAGGGAGAACTATACTCATCAGCTGTGAAAACTCAAATGATTGTTACAGCTATATCCACTGGTACCAGAAAAAGATGGAGAAGCTTTCAAGAGAATTCTTTACATGGCTCTCACTGGTGGGGCTGCAGCAAAGGATTCTGGATTTGAAAAATTTGAGTCTGAGAAACAACAGGGGTCTGACAAATTCCACCTGAGAATACCTACACTTGACACCAGTCACTCTGCCACCTACTACTGTGCCTGCTACGTGTCCCACAGTGACAGAGTTACCATAGACTGTCGGTAAAAAACCCCTTTAACCAACTTCAACTCTTTTATTCAGGGCTTTCAGACTAACCACTACTACCATCTGTGTCTTAAAAAATTGCCTTGCCTGATCGTATAAAATTGGTTACAAACCACAGTGCACAGGTGATGGAAATAAAACACCTCACATTTCAGTGTATGATGCTACATGATGATACACACCCATCTGTGGGGAGGAGTAAGCTGGGCTCCACCCCTCTCTGCTGCATGTCTGAGATGCTAGTGCACATGTGCAGGATGAAGGTCACTGATTCTGTCAACCTGATCTCATCAGAAGGTTTGGGTTCTGATGAAATATGTCAGCTATTAAATGAACAATGAATCCACAAAGAAATAAATGATACAAGTGGAAAATGAGCAGATATTCAATTTGTTTTAGTTTGTTATTTATCTAGTGGGCATGTGAGGGTGAGCCCTGAAGATTTCCCGCCTTTTTGTACAGATGTCCTTGCAAGCATAAACACTGGTCTGAAGACAAGAAAACTACTCTGTCCTCCCATCTAATCACAATGAAGCCAGATCACATGAATAATGTTGGACATAGTCCACCAGTCGAAATGTATTTACCCTATCCTTTCAGAAGCAAAATATACTACTGAATGGCTCAAAAACATCCCTAAAATGTTGTAATTATTTTTATTGGTTCTTCATATTTCCACATTGGAATCATCATCAACAAAAACACTTGACCTGCCTGCAGGAGAAGTGACTGCGTCTATGCAAACTGATGTGCATCATTAATTTGACACTAAGGTGTCAATCCAGTATAGCAATACCCCTGCACAGGGCCATGTTCTGTTTCACAAAATTAAATAAAATTAACAACCTACTCCATCTACTCCATCCTCTGTGATTGGTTAGCTGCAGGCTGTTACTTCCTGATTGGGCTATATCAAATCATGCTTGCAGCCCACGCACAACATGATCACAGGAGAAGAAAGCATCTACACAAATATGATTCTTCTCTCTTTAAAAGTCATATTTGTGCTCCTTCCTGGTGAGTGAAATGTTATGTCACTTCTATCACTGAATGAATGATTTTATCCATTTCCACAAAAATGTAATGTCTGTCTCCTCTTCATTGCAGTGGTGATGGCAGCAGACAGGCTACAACAAGAGAAAATAACACTGACTGTAAAGGCAGGGACAACTGCACTCCTCTACTGTACAGGTTCAGATGGCTGTAAAAGTTACATCCACTGGTACCAGAAAAGAGATGGAGAAGCTTACAAGAGAATTCTTTATGTGGCTGTTACTGGTGGGGCTGCAACAAAGGATTCTGGTTATGAAAAATTTGAATCTGGAAAGCAGGAGCCTGATACTTTCCTTCTGATGGTGCCTGATCTGAAGACCAGCGATTCTGCCACCTACTACTGTGCCTGCTGGGTGTCCCACAGTGACAGAGATAGCATAGACTGTCAGTACAAAACCTGTTTCACCAACTTCAACAGTTTTATTGAGGCTGTCAGACAAAATCAGAAACCGCTGCATCTGTGTCTCAGGAAACATCCTTCCCTGACTGCAATAAATAAATGACAAACCACAGTGCACAGGTGACAGAATTAAACACCTGAATATACGTTATTCTAAGAAAGCCTAATCAGCTAATCAAATAAATGACATCACATTAACCATAGCACTTGCAATTTTACACATTGTCTCTTGGCTTTAACAGTCCTACAACCACTTTAAAATATGCAGTTATCTGGGTTTTTGTGTAAATTCCCTATTTCTCACCGTTGACACTGATTTTTTTCCTGAGCTTTGCATTATCTACTTGCTGCAGGAAAAGAGAAAAGCCCACTCATCTTTACAAAATACCACTGACACAGTCTCTCATGTTCCTGCACCTGGTCCTACTGGCTCTGTAACTGAAAACTCCTTGCAAGGTCAAGTTCTGTTTCACCAAAATGATTTACAATACATAATCTGCTTCAGGCAATGATTAGCTTGGCAAAACCACATTCTCTGTGATTGGTTAGTGTATAACTGTCACTTCCTGTTTGAGCTCAACCAAATCATCTTCGCAACTCTCCATCCAACTCTCTCACAACCCAGTCTCAGGAGAGGAAAGGAGCTTTGCAAACATGTTTAGTATCTCTGAAAAACTCCTATTTCTGTTCCTTCCTGGTGAGTGAAATGTTAAATCTCTTCAATCACTTAAAAAAGTTAGTATCAATTTCTTCACAAATGTAACGTTTTTCTCCTCTTCATTCTAGTTGTGATGGCAGCAGACAAGCTAAACCAAGATAAAATAACATTGACTAGAAGTGAAGGGAGAAATGCACTCCTTTACTGCAAAGGTTCAGGTGACTGTAGAGACTATATCCACTGGTACCAGAAAAAAGACGGAGAAGCTTTCAAGAGAATTCTTTACATGCCTCTCGGTGGTGGTGCTGCAACAAAGGATTCTGGATTTGAAAAATTTGAGTCTGAGAAACAACAGGGGTCTGACACATTCCGCCTGAGAATACCTAAACTGGAGACCAGTGATTCTGCCACCTATTACTGTGCCTGCTACGTGTCCCACAGTGACAGAGATGCCATAGACTGTCGGTAAAAAACCCTTTAACCAACTTCAACAGTTTTATTGGGGCTGACAGGCAAAATCAGAAACCACTACATCTGTGTTTCAGGAAATTGCCTTGCCTGACACTATAAAATCTATTACAAACCACAGTGCACAGGTGACAAAAGCAACACCTCATAATATTTCAGTGTAACATCAGTTAATCAGTCTGTGACAAACTGTAGGGAGGAGTAAGCAGGGCTCCACCCCCCTCTGCTGCATGTCTGAGATGCTAGTGCACCTGTGCAGGATGAAGGTCATTGATTCTGTCAACCTGATCTCATGAGAAGGTTTGGGATCTGTTCACAAAAAAAATAAAAATAAAAATAAAAAACAAAACAAAAACATAATGTACAGGTACCTGCCTAAATAAAGGAAAAAACCTGAGTAAATGATGAATAAATAGTACATTGAAAGCAGATGCTTCCACACAAATGTGTTTCTTGAGTTAATTAAGCAATTAACATCCCATCATTTTTAGAGTAATGTATAAAAACCCTGGGCAGGCGAAGTTGCCCGTTACTTTGGCTTCTTTGGCCAGAGGAAAATATTTCAATCACTTCGAGATGTGTTTGCTGGGGCCACTTTGGCAAAAGCTTCAGTGACACAGACTGCTCAATAGTGCATATGATTCATGAGGAACAGTGGCTAAAGTGATGTTGGAATGGAAGCCTGAAGGAAAGGCATCATCAGCTAGAGGCAAGTGTGGTTGAAAGCACATACTCTTCGACAATGATGTCCCTGCATTGGTTCAAGATACAGGGCAAAACAGACAAGCAACATTGAATCATATGACTGCAAGTATCTAGGGTGTGAACAGGGAGTTTCACCAAGAATGGTCCATTGAAAACTTCACAGAGAGTGATACTATGGTTGGGCTGCAGAGCATAAACCCCTTCTTGCACCTAAAAATGCACAATTGTGAGAAAAATGGTGTAAAGAAAAACATAGGTGGTGGACAAATGAACAGTGGAAAAAGTCATATGGTCAGAGGAGTTAGCCTTCACCCTGTTCTAACCAAGCAGACTAGTGCATGTGTGGCACACTCCAAAATAAACCTACAGGCTGAGTGCTTGCTTCCCATGGTGAATGGCTCTGGAGGATCTCTTATGATGTGGGGTGCATATTCCTAGAATGAGTTTGATCCACTCAGCCACTCAGAGGGCAAGGCAAATGCAGGTAAATACAAAGCCATTCAAAATATTCACCTTCATCCTATGGTTAAGCAATTCTATCCTGATGGGAGTGATCTCTTCTAGAATGACAATGTTCCCATCCAAAGGGCAGGAGTGTCACTGAATGGGTTGATGAGCATGAAAATGAGGTACACCATATACCATGGCCATCTCAGTCCTCAGTCCAGCTGAACACTTCTGGGACATTCAGGGAGCAGCTCCCAAAACAGTGTTTTCCAACACAAAAATAAAAACACCAAACGCAATTTCCTGTGTGAGCCTGGTGTTGGATCACTCCAGTAGTTCCAGGCTCTTGTAGAATCTGTGCCAAGTTACACTGAAGCTGTTCTGGTGGCTTATGGTGGCTCAACACCCTATTAAGACACTTCATATTGGTGTTTCCTTTATTTTGGCAGTTTTGTGTGCCTCAGCCAATGATTAGCCCTCAGCCCTTTAAGTAAACCCACCTGCTCTGTGATTGGTTATCTAATAGCTGTAACTTCCTTACATGAACACATCCTTGCTGCCCATACGCAAAATGATCACAGGAGACAAAAGCATTTGCACAAACATGTTTTTTCTCTCTTTAAAAGCCCTTCTTCTACTCCTTCCTGGTGAGTGAAATGTTGAAATATCACTTCTTTCACTTAATGAATGTTAAATCTATTATCTATTGTCTCAGAAATGTAATGTTTTTTTCTCCTCTTCGTTCTAGTGGTGATGGCAGCAGACAGGCTACGACAAGAGAAAATAACACTGACTGTAAAGGAAAAAAGAACTGCACTCATCTACTGTACAGGTTCAGATGGCTGTATTGGCAGTATACACTGGTACCAGAAAAGAGATGGAGAACCGTTCAAGAGAATTCTTTATATGTCTCTCACTGGTGGGGCTGCAACAAAGGATTCTGGTTATGAAAAATTTGAATCTGGAAAACAGGAGCCTGATACCTTCCTCCTGATGATGCCTGATGTAAAGACCAGTCATTCTGCCACCTACTACTGTGCCTGCTGGGTGTCCCACAGCGACAGAGATGCCATAGACTGTCGGTACAAAAACCCATTTAACCAGCTTCAACAATTTTATTGAGGCTGTCAGACAAAATCAGAAACCACTACATCTGTGTCTCAGGAAACGTTCATGTCTGACCACAATCGAAAAGTAACAAACCACAATGCACAGGTGAAAGAATTAAACACCTGATTATGCCTCCCTCTAAGAAAAGCTAATTGGCCCAGTAGAGGAAATCAATTTATGATATTATTTTGAAGGGAAAAACACTGCTGTGTGGCGCTACACAAACACATTGGGTCTTGATATTAATAGATGACAGTCTTGAATAACAATAAAAATTTCACCCCATCTAATCTCATTTTATTGAAGCAGTGACTTCCTCATTCCTAAGCTTAGTGCATTAATAATGTAGCATTAAGGTAAGCAGTCCTTACTTAAATCTTTCACACAAATATAAGGACAACAGAAGTTGCTGTTCAGTGGTCTAAGTCATGAGTGGAACAACAGCCTTCAAACAATTTTTTATCTGAAAATCTTGTGCCCTGATTGATATTATTGGCATTGGGAGTGCTGCCTACAGCAATGTTGTGCAGCTTTTCTACATTATCAGTAAAGGTGCCTTTCTGTTCAGCACTCAGGACAGTATACTGGACTTAAGCGGAAATAAAATACCTGATAATATTTCAGACTAACATCAGTTAATCAGTATGTGTTACACGCCCATCTTTGGGGAGGAGTAAGCAGGGCTCCACCCGTTCCTCCTTTGTGTCTGAGAGGCCAGCGCACCTGTGTAGGATGAATGAAACTATTTCCATCAAGGTGCATCAACTATGAAATCTCCTGCCCGTCCACAGAGAGGAGAGAATGAGCAAGAGACAGAGAGGGAAAACAGCTAAGATGAAAAGAAACAAATGAGACAAGTGGAAACCGCCTTGAATAACCAGAAAAAAGAGCAGGGTTTCTGCTTGTTCTATTTTGCTATTTTCTTGGTGAGGACAAGCTGTGAAGATATTGTATCCTTCTAGAAAATCTTTTGTTGTTCCTGTTGACAAATAAATGATATCACTTTAACCATAGTCCTTGCAATTTTACAGGCTGTGCCTGGGCTTTAAAGGTTCCTCGATCACATTGATACATTTTTGGCACAATTTAATTTTTGTTTCCTGAGCTGTGTGTTATGTATTTGTTGAAGGAAAAGAGAAATGTCCATTCATCCTTATGAAATACCACTGACTCAGTCTCTCATGTTGCTGCTCCTGGTCCTACTGGCTTTGTAACTGAAAACCCTTTCTGTTTCTGTTTCACCAGAAAATAATTTACAATAAATACTCTGCTTCAGCCAATGATTAGCTCTGAGACCACCTGCTCTATGATTGGTTAGTGGATAACTGTCACTTCCTGTTTGAGCTAAATCAAATCATCCTTGCAGTTCACTCACAAACCAGTCTCATGAGAAGAAAGGAGCTCCGCAAATATGTTTTTCATCTCTGCAAAAGTCATATTTTTGCTCCTTCCTGGTGAGTGAAGTGTGACAACACCTCTTTCTCTGTGTAAATATTACTATCCACATCTTCTCAAATGTGACTTTTTTATCCTTTTCATTCTAGTGGTGATGACTGCAGAAAGGTTACACCAGGAGAAAATAACATTAACTAAAAGTAAAGGGAAAACTGCACCCATCAGCTGTGAAAACTCAGGTGGCTGTAACAACTATATCCACTGGTACCAGAAAAAAGACGGAGAAGCTTTCAAGAGAATTCTTTACATGGCTCTCGGTGGTGGTGCTGCAACAAAGGATTCTGGATTTGAAAAATTTGAGTCTGAGAAACAGGGGTCTGACAAGTTCATCCTGAGAATACCTAATCTGGATACCAGTCACTCTGCCACCTACTACTGTGCCTGCTGGGTGTCCCACAGTGACAGAGTTACCATAGACTGTCGGTAAAAAACCCCTTTAACCAACTTCAACTGTGTTACTGAGGGCTTTCAGACAAAATCAGAAACCACTACTACCATCTGTGTCTGAGGAATTTCCCTTGCCTGACGTTATAAAATCGGTTACAAACCACAGTGCACAGGTGATGGAAATAAAACACCGCACATTTCAGTGTATGATGCTACATGATGAAACACACCCATCTGTGGGGAGGAGTAAGCTGGGCTCCACCCCTCTCTGCTGCACTTCTGAGATGCCAATGCACCTGTGCTTTTGTCAACCTGATCTCATGAGAAGGTTTGGGTTCTGTTGAGATATGTCAGCTATTAAATCTTCTTTCTGTTCACAGTAACTGGAGAAAGACCAAGAGAACAAAACAATGAAGCCAAAAAGATATAAATGAGATGAGTGGAAACGGTTTGAAAAACACAGAAAAAGTTGCAGGTAATCTGTTTGTTTTACTTTGTTCTTTATCTGGTGAACACACAAGGGTGAGCCATGAAGATTTCTTGTTTCTTTGTACAAGTATCAGTGCCAAAACAAACTGCGGTCTGAAGACAAGAAAAGTTTACTTCTGTCCTCCCATCCAAGGACATCCAGGCCAGATCATGCCAATAGTGTGCTACATAGTCCATCAGTTGAAATGTATTCACCGTATCTTTTCAAGAGCAAAATGCATTACTAAATGGCATGGAATATATCACTTAAGTTTTTTATAGTTCTTTTTACTGGTTCTTCATAGGTCCAGGCTGGAATCATTATCTGAAAAAAATGTTGACCTGCCTAATCTCAATGTGCAGAAGCATTGACAGCCTCTTTGCAAATCTATGTGCATCATTAATGTGACACTATGCTATTTATCCAAATTTATGCAAATAAAAAAGAAAGACTTACTTAGACTTGAAGGGAACTTGATTTTGTACATTATTTCAAACACAATATGGTCAACTGACTCAGCCTTCACCCTGTTCTAAACAAGCAAACTACTGCATGTATGGAACACACCAAAAGAAACCTACAGGCTGAGTGTTTGCTCTTCATTTTGAATGGTTCTGGAGGATCTGTTATTGTGTGGGGTGCATATTCCTAGCATGTCTAAGATCCACTCAGTCCCTCAGAGGGCAAGGGAAATGCCAAATACATATAAAACCATTTTGAGTAATCACCTTCATCCCACGGTTAAGCAGTTCTATCTGATGGGAGTGGTCTCTTCCAGAATGACAATGCTCCCATCCAAAAAGCAGGAGCGTCACTGAATGGGTTGATAAGCATAAAATGAGGTACACCATATACCATGGCCATCTTAGTCCTCAATCCAATTGAACACTTCAGAGAATTTCTGGAACAGCTGCTAAGACATTGTTTTCCAACACCATTAACAAAGCACCAAATGGAATTTCCTTTGGAAGGCTGGTATTGCATCACTCCAATAGTTCCAGGCTCTTGTAGAATCAATGCCAAGGAGCACTGAAGGTTTTCTGGTGGCTTATGGTGGCCCAACACCTTATTAAGACACTTCATGTTGGTGTTTCTTTTATTTTGGCAGCGATCTGTGATTCAGCCAATGATTAGCCCTAAGTCCATTAAGCAAAACCACTTGCTCTGTGATTGGTTAGTGAATAGCTGTCACTTCCTGTTTGAGCTAAATCAAATCATCTTTGCAGTTCACTCACAAACCATTCTCATGAGAAGAAAGGAGCTCTGCAAATATGTTTTTTATCTCTGCAACAGTCATATTTTGGCTCCTTCCTGGTGAGTGAATTGTGACAACACCTCTATCTCGGAGTTAATATTACTATCCACATCTTCTCAAATGTAACGTTTTTATCCTTTTCATTCTAGTGGTCATGACTGCAGAAAGGCTACACCAGGAGAAAATAACATTAACTAAAAGTAAAGGGAAAACTGCACCCATCAGCTGTGAAAACTCAAATGGCTGTTACAACTATATCCACTGGTACCAGAAAAAAGATGGAGAAGCTTTCAAGAGAATTCTTTTCATGGCTCTCACTGGTGGTGCTGCAACAAAGGATTCTGGATTTGAAAAATTTGAGTCTGAGAAACAACAGGGGTCTGACAAGTTCATCCTGAGAATACCTAATCTGGATACCAGTCACTCTGCCACCTACTACTGTGCCTGCTGGGTGTCCCACAGTGACAGAGTTACCATAGACTGTTGGTAAAAAACCCCTTTAACCAACTTCAACTGTGTTATTGAGGGCTTTCAGACAAAATCAGAAACCACTACTACCATCTGTGTCTGAGGAATTTCCCTTGCCTGACGGTAGAAAATCGGTTACAAACCACAGTGCACAGGTGATGGAAATAAAACACCGCACATTTCAGTGTATGATGCTACATGATGAAACACACCCATCTGTGGGGAGGAGTAAGCTGGGCTCCACCCCTCTCTGCTGCATGTCTGAGATGATAGTGCACATGTGCAGGATGAAGGTCACTGATTCTGTCAACCTGATCTCATGAGAAGGTTTGGGTTCTGATGAAATATGTCAGCTATTAAATGAACAATGAATCCACAAAGAAATAAATGAGACAAGTGGAAAATGAGCAGATATTCAATTTGTTTTAGTTTGTTATTTATCTAGTGGGCATGTGAGGGTGAGCCAAGGCGATTTCTCATCTTCTTGTACAGGTATCCTTGCAAGCATAAACAATGGTCTGAAGACAAGAAAACTACTCTGTCCTCCCATCTAATCACAATGAAGCCAGATCACATGAATAATGTTGGACATAGTCCACCAGTCGAAATGTGTTTACCCTATCCTTTCAAAAGCAAAATATACTACTGAATGGCTCAAAAACATCCTAAAATGTTGTAATTATTTTATTGGTTCTTCATATTTCCACACTGGAATCATCATCAACAAAAACACTTGACCTCTCTGCAGGAGAAGTGACTGCGTCTATGCAAACTGATGTGCATCATTAATCTGACACTAAGGTGTCAATCCAGTATAGCAACACCCCTGCACAGGGCCATGTTCTGTTTCACAAAATTAAATAAAATTAACAACCTACTCCATCTACTCCATCCTCTGTGATTGGTTAGCTACAGGCTGTTACTTCCTGATTGGGCTATATCAAATCATGCTTGCAGCCACGCACAACATGATCACAGAAGAAAAGCATCTACACAAATATGATTTTTCTCTCTTTAAAAGTCATATTTGTGCTCCTTCCTGGTGAGTGAAATGTTATGTCACTTCTATCACTGAATGAATGATTTTATCCATTTCCTCAAAAATGTAATGTCTGTCTCCTCTTCATTCCAGTGGTGATGGCAGCAGACAGGCTACAACAAGAGAAAATAACACTGACTGTAAAGGCAGGGACAACTGCACTCATCTACTGTACAGGTTCAGATGGCTGTAAAAGTTACATCCACTGGTACCAGAAAATAGATGGAGAAGCTTACAAGAGAATTCTTTACGTGGCTGTTACTGGTGGGGCTGCAACAAAGGATACTGGTTATGAAAAATTTGAATCTGGAAAGCAGGAGCCTGATACTTTCCTTCTGATGGTGCCTGATCTGAAGACCAGCGATTCTGCCACCTACTACTGTGCCTGCTGGGTGTTCCACAGTGACAGAGATAGCATAGACTGTCAGTACAAAACCTGTTTCACCAACTTCAACAGTTTTATGGAGGCTGTCAGACAAAATCAGAAACCGCTGCATCTGTGTCTCAGGAAACATCCTTCCCTGACAGCAGTAAATAAATTACAAACCACAGTGCACAGGTGACAGAATTAAACACCTGAATATACGTTATTCTAAGAAAGTCTAATCAGCTAATCAAATAAATGACATCATGTTAACCATAGCACTTGCAATTTTACAGATTGTCTCTTGGCTTTAACAGTCCTACAACCACTTTGAAATATGCAGTTATCTGGGTTTTTGTGTAAATTCCCTATTTTTCACCATTGACACTATTTGATTTTTTTTTTCCTGAGCTTTGCATTATCTACTTGCTGCAGGAAAAGAGAAAAGCCCACTCATCTTTACAAAATACCACTGACACAGTCTCTCATGTTCCTGCACCTGGTCCTACTGGCTCTGTAACTGAAAACTCCTTGCAAGGTCAAGTTCTGTTTCACCAAAATGATTTACAATACATAATCTGCTTCAGGCAATGATTAGCTTGGCAAAACCACATTCTCTGTGATTGGTTAGTGTATAACTGTCACTTCCTGTTTGAGCTCAACCAAATCATCTTCGCAACTCTCCATCCAACTCTCTCACAACCCAGTCTCAGGAGAAGAAAGGAGCTTTGCAAACATGTTTAGTATCTCTGAAAAACTCCTATTTCTGTTCCTTCCTGGTGAGTGAAATGTTAAATCTCTTCAATCACTGAAAAAAGTTGGTATCTATTTCCTCACAAATGTAATGTTTTTCTCCTCTTCATTCCAGTGGTGATGGCAGCAGACAAGCTAAACCAAGATAAAATAACATTGACTAGAAGTGAAGGGAGAGCTGCACTCTTTTACTGTAAAGGTTCAGGTGGCTGTAGAGACTATATCCACTGGTACCAGAAAAAAGACGGAGAAGCTTTCAAGAGAATTCTTTACATGGCTCTCGGTGGTGGTGCTGCAACAAAGGATTCTGGATTTGAAAAATTTGAGTCTGAGAAACAACAGGGTCTGACACATTCCGCCTGAGAATACCTAAACTGGAGACCAGTGATTCTGCCACCTATTACTGTGCCTGCTCATTGTCCCACAGTGACAGAGATGCCATAGACTGTCGGTAAAAAACCCTTTAACCAACTTCAACAGTTTTATTGGGGCTGACAGGCAATATCAGAAACCACTACATCTGTGTTTCAGGAAATTGCCTTGCCTGACACTATAAAATCTATTACAAACCACAGTGCACAGGTGACAAAAGCAACACCTCATAATATTTCAGTGTAACATCAGTTAATCAGTCTGTGACAAACTGTAGGGAGGAGTAAGCTGGGCTCCACCCCTCTCTGCTGCATGTCTGAGATTCCAGTGCACCTGTGCAGGATGAAGGTCACTGGTTCTGTCAACCTGATCTCATGAGAAGGTTTGGGATCTGTTCACAAAAAAAAAAAATAATAATAAAAAACAAAACAAAAACATAATGTACAGGTAACTGCCTAAATAAAGGAAACACTTGGGTAAATGATGAATAAATACTACATTGAAAGCAGATGCTTCCATACAAATGTGTTTCTTGAGTTAATTAAGCAATTAACATCCCATCATTTTTAGAGTAATGTATAAAAACCCTGGGCAGGCCATTGCCATTACTTTGGCTTTTTGGCCAGAGGAAAAGATTTCAATCACTTAGATGTGTTTGCTGGGGCCACTTTGGCAAAAGCTTCAGTGACACAGACTGCTCAATAGTGCATATGATTCATGAGGAACAGTGGCTAAAGTGATGTTGGAATGGAAGCCTGAAGGAAAGGCATCATCAGCTAGAGGCAAGTGTGCTTGAAAGCACATACTCTTCGACAGTGATGTCCCTGCATTGGTTCAAGATACAGGGCAAAACAGACAAGCAACATTGAATCATATGACTATCTAGGGTGTGAACAGGGAGTTTCACCAAGAATGGTCCATTGAAAACTTCACAGAGAGTGATACTATGGTTGGGCTGCAGAGCATAAACCCCTTCTTGCACCTAAAAATGCACAATTGTGAGAAAAATGGTGTAAAGAAAAACATAGGTGGTGGACAAATGAACAGTGGAAAAAGTCATATGGTCAGAGGAGTTAGCCTTCACCCTGTTCTAACCAAGCAGACTAGTGCATGTGTGGCACACTCCAAAATAAACCTACAGGCTGAGTGCTTGCTTCCCATTTTGAATGGTTCTGGAGGATCTGTTATGATGTGGGGTGCATATTCCTAGAATGTCTTTGATCCACTCAGCCACTCAGAGGGCAAGGCAAATGCAGGTAAATACAAAGCCATTCAAAATATTCACCTTCATCCTATGGTTAAGCAATTCTATCCTGATGGGAGTGGTCTCTTCTAGAATGACAATGTTCCCATCCAAAAAACAGGAGCGTCACTGAATGGGTTGATGAGCATGAAAATGTGGTACACCATATACCATAGCCATCTTAGTCCTCAATCCAGCTGAACACTTCTGAGACATTCTGGAGCAGCTGCAAGATATTGTTTTCAAACACCATTAACAAAGCACCAAATGGAATTTCCTTTGGAGGCTGGTATTGCATCACTCCAATAGTTCCAGGCTCTTGTAGAATCTATGCCAAGGAGCACTGAAGGTTTTCTGGTGGCTTGTGGTGGCTCAACACCTTATTAAGACACTTCATGTTGGTGTTTCTTTTATTTTGGCAGCGATCTGTGATTCAGCCAATGATTAGCCCTCAGCCCATTGAGCAAAACCACCTGCTCTGTGATTGGTTAGTGAATAGCTGTCACTTCCTGTTTGAGCTAAATCAAATCATCTTTGCTGTTCACTAACAAACCAGGCACATGAGAAGAAAGGCATCCACAAATATGTTTTTTATCTCTGCAAAAGTCATATTTTGGCTCCTTCCTGGTGAGTGAACCATTTGATCAGTTCCTTCACTGAGTGAATATCATTATCCATGTCATCTCAAATGTAATGTTTTATCATTTTCATTCTAGTGGTGATGACTGCAGAAAGGCTACACCAGGAGAAAATAACACTGAACTAAAAGTGAAGGGAGAACTGTACTCATCAACTGTAGAGGTTCAGGTGGCTGTAACGGCAATATCCACTGGTACCAGAAAAAAGACGGAGAAGCTTTCAAGAGAATTCTTTACATGCCTCTCAATGGTGGTGGCGCAACAAAGGATTCTGGGTTTGAAAATTTGAGTCTGAGAAACAGGATCCTCTGACACTTTCCACCTGATAATACCTGACTTGAAGACCAGTCATTCTGCCACTTATTACTGTGCCTGCTGGGTGTCCCACAGTGACTGAGATGCCATAGACTGCCAGTACAAAACCCCTTCCACAACTTCAACAGTTTTATTGAGGCTGTCAGACAACAGAAACCACTACTAAAAACCATCTGTGCCTCAGGAAATTGCCTTGCCCTGACAGCAGTAAATAAGTTCCAGTCCACAGGGTGCAGATGGCAGTAATAAAATTTCATATTTTCAGAGTGTATGAGTTAATCAGTCATGATTACATGAGACAGCTGTGGGGAGGAATCTAAATTAGCATATACCCTCTCTACAAAACATCTTCTTGATGGTGCAAAACAATGTGCAGGATGAATGTTGTGATTCTGTATTCAGTCTCATGAGAAGGTTTGGGTTCTGATGAGAGTCTCAGTTTCCAAATGAACAATCCACCACAAAGAAAGGGGAATGAGACAATTGTGACAAAAATGAGCAGATATTCAATTTGTTTTAGTTTGAAATTTATCTTCTTCATGTGAGGGTGAAAAAATAATATCAAAACTCATCTTCTTGTTCAGGTGATCTTGCAAGATGATAAACAATGGTCTGAAGACAAGAAAATCTGATAATTTTGCCCTCCCATCTAATCACAATGAAGCCAGATCAATGAATAATGCTTCACATAAAAATCATTTACAATAAATATTCTGTTTCAGCCAATGATTTCAGAAGCAAAATATACTAGCTGAATGGCTCAAAAACATCCCTAAAATGTTGTTGGTTATTTTTATTGGTTCTTCATCCTTCCACACTGGAATCATCATCCTTTGGCTCACTCATGACCTTGTCTTTCAGAAGACATGTGAATCATAAACTATGCAAACTGTCTGTGGAAAAGTCATTAATCTGACACCTTCCTGTGTCAATCCAGCATTGTATCATGTTATATCAGGGCCATTTCTGTTTCAAAAAATTAAATAAAATTAAAAACCTAATGTTTCTACTCCATCCTCTGTGATTGGTGATGGCAGCAGGCAGTTAAACCCTGAGCCAACTATATCAAAAAATGCTTGGAAAACTGCACTCATCTACTGCATGATCACAGGCTGTGTGAGTTAATCCATCTACCAGAAAAATGATTTTCTCTCTTTCAAAGTCATATTTGTGCTCCTTCCTGGTGAGTGAAATGTTATGTCATTTCTAAAATCAGTCTGAGAAAATGATTTTATCCATTTCCTCAAAAATGTAATGTACTGTCTTCTCTTCATTCCAGTGGTGATGGCAGCAGACAGTGACAGAGTTGAAAATAACACTGACTGTAAAAACCAGGGACAACTGCACTGTGTCTACTGTAGGGCTTCAGATGGCTGTAAAAACCACTCCACTGGTACCAGAAAATTGATGGAGAAGCTTATAAGAGAATTATTTACGTGGCTGTTACTGGTGGGGCTGCAAAACAAAGGATACTGGTTATGAAAAGTTTGAATCTGTGAAACGCCAGGAGCCTGAGGAGTTTCCTTCTGATGGTGCCTGATCTGAAGACCAGAGATTCTGCCACCTACTACTGTGCCTGCTGGGTGTTCCACAGTGACAGAGATAGCATAGACTGTCAGAACAAAACCTGTTTCACCAACTTCAACAGTTTTATTTGAGGCTGTCAGACAAAATCAGAAACCGGTGCATCTGTGTCTTGGAAACATTTATTCCCTGACTGCAGTAAATGAAATTACAAACCACAGTGTTTGGTGGCCAGGTGACAGAATTAAACACCTGAATGGAAGACGTTATTCTAAGAAAGTCTAATCAGCTAATCAAATAAATGACATCATGATAACCAACAGGGTCTTGCACATCCTATCAGATTGTCTTTTGCATGGCTTTCAAATGCAATGGATGGTTTTGCACAACAGTCTCATGAAATATTTTGTTATCTGGGTTTTTGTGTTAATTGGAGTCTATTTTTCAAACCTTGACACTATTTGATTTTTTTTGAAAATCATTTTAAAATCTAACTTGCTGCTTCTTTCAAAAAGAAAAACAAAACAGGTTCCTGTTCAGTGATCTAGGCTGGAGATGATCCCACAACCCCAGAATAATTCCTGCATCTGATAATTTTGCCACTGTGATTGAAAACCCCTTTGCAAGGTCAAGTTCTGTTTCACTAAAAATGATTTACAATAAATAATCTTTTTCAGCCAATGATTAAGCTTGGCAAATAAGGCAAAGCATTCTCTGTGATTGGTTAGTTTATAACTGTCACTTCCTGTTTGAGCTAAATCAAATCATCTTTGTGGCTCACTCCAACTCTCTCACTTGTTATTCTCAGGAGAAGAAGAATCATAAACATGTTTTTTGTCTGTGAAAAAGTCATATTTCTGTTCCTTCCTGGTAAGTGAAATGTTAAATCTCTTCAATCACTGAAAAAAAATTGGTATAACTTTCATTTAAAAATGTAATGTTTTCCTCCTCTTCATTCCAGTGGTGATGGCAGCAGACAAGCTAAACCAAGATAAAATAACATTGACTAAAAGTGAAGGGAGAAACTGCACTCTTCTACTGTAAAGATTCAGGTGGCTGTGAGACTATATCCACTGGTACCAGAAAAAGACGGAGAAGCTTTCAAGAGAATTCTTTACATGACTCTCACTGGTGGGGCTGCAACAAAGGATTCTGGATTTGAAAAATTTGAGTCTGAGAAACAACAGGGGTCTGACACATTCCTCCTGAGAATACCTAAACTGAGACCAGTGATTCTGCCACCTATTACTGTGCCTGCTACGTGTCCCACAGTGACAGAGATGCCATAGACTGTCAGTAAAAACCCCTTTAACCAACTTCAACTGTTTTATTCAAGGCTGACAGGCAAAATCAGAAACCACTACATCTGTGTTTCAGGAAATTGCCTTGCCTGACACTATAAAAGTTCCAAACCACAGTTTGCAGGTGACAAAATTAAAATGCATCATAATATTTCAGTGTAACATCAGTTAATCAGTCAGTGACAAACTGTAGGAAGGAGTAAGCTGGGCTCCACCCTCCCTGCTGTATTTGAGATTCCAGTGCACCTTTGCAACATGAAGGTCACTGGTTCTGTCAACCTGATCTCATGAGAAATTTTGTCTGTTCTGTTCACAAAAAAAATAAATAAGAATAAAAACAAAACAAAAACATAATGTACAGGTAACTGCCTAAATAAAGGAAACACTTGGGTAAATGATGAATAAATACAAGCACAAAGCAGATGCTTCCATTCAAATGTGTTTTTGAGTTAATTAAACTCAAAACAACATCCCATCATTTTCAGAGTAATGTATAAAAACCCTGGGCAGGCCTGTGCAGGGCCATGTTTTATGTCAGTATAGAGGAAAAGATTTCAATCACATTTTTTCATGTGTTTGATTAGGTCTTTGGCAAAAGCTCAATGCCACAGACTGCTCTTCCATATGATTCATCTTAACAGTGGCTAAAGTGATGTTGGAATGGTTAAGCCTGAAGGAAAGTCATCATCACTAGAGGCACAAAAAGTGGTTGAAAGCACATGTTCTTCGACTGTGATGTCCCTATTTGTGGTTCAAGATACAGGGCAAAATTGTTTTTTATCCCTGATTGAATCATATGATCCATTTCTTGTGAAAAGGGAGTTTTTTCTCCAAGAATGGTCCATTGAAAACTTCACAGAGAGTGATACTAAATTGGGCTGAAGACATCCTGACTTCTTGAACGGAAAACTGCACAATCTACTGAGAAAAATGGCTGTAAAGAAAAATCCACTGGTGGTGGACAAATGAGCAGTGGAAAAGTCATATGGTCAGAGGAGTTAGCCTTCACCCTGTTCTAACCAAGGAGACTAGTGCATGTATGGCAGTCTGAAAATAAACCTACAGGCTGAGTGCTTGCTTCCCATGGTGAACGGCTCTGGAGGATCTCTTATGATGTGGGGTGCATATTCCTAGAATGAGTTTGATCCACTCAGCTACTCAGAGAGATGGCAAATGCAGGTAAAAAAAGCCATTCAAAATATTCACCTTCATCCTATGGTTAACAATTCTATCCAGAAACCAGTGCATCTCTTCTAGAATGACAGTGCTCCCATCCAAAGGGCAGGAGCAGTCACTGAATGGGTTGATGAGCATGAAAATGAAATACACCATATACCAGTTTAACATCAGTCCTCAGTCCAGCTGAACACTTCTGGGACATTCGGGAGCAGCTCCCAAGACAGTGTTTTCCAACACAAAAATAAAAACACCAAAAGGTTATTTTCTGCTGTGTGAAATGGTGTTGGAATGTTCTGCAATGGTTCCAGGCTCTTGTAGAATCTATGCCAAGTTACACTGAAGCTGTTCTGGTGGCTTAGAAAGGCTCAACACCCTTGGTAAGACACTTCATATTGGTGTTTCCTTTATTTTGGCAGGTTCTGTGTGCCTCAGCCAATGATTTTCCCTCAGCCCTTTAAGTAAATCCACCTTCTCTGTGATTGGTTATTCAATAGCTGTATAAATAAACTTAAGTGGGCTAGATGAACACATCCTTTTGCCCATACATCAAATGATCACAGGAGACAAAATGCATTTGCACAAACATGTTTTTCATCTCTTTAAAAGCCCTATTTCTATTTTCCTGGTAAATATATGAAATGTTGAAATATCACTTCTATCAATGAATTTTATGTTAAATCTATTATCTATTGTCTCAGAAATGTAATGTTTTTTTCTCCTCTTCACTTCCAGTGGTGATGGCAGCAGACAGGCTACGACAAGAGAAAATAACACTGACTGTAAAGGAAAAAAAAGTAAGAACTGCACTCATCTACTGTACAGGTTCAGATGGCTGTATTGCTCAGTATACACTGGTACCAGAAAAGAGATGGAGAACTGTTCAAGAGAATTCTTTATATGTCTCTCAGTGGTGGGGCTATTACAAAGGATTCTGGTTATGGTCTGTTTGAATCTGGAAAGCAGGAGCCTGATGCTTTCCTCCTGATGGTCCAATGATTAAAGACCAGTCATTCTGCCACCTACTACTGTGCCTGCTGGGTGTCCCACAGCGACAGAGATGCCATAGACTGTCGGTAAAAAAACCCATTTAACCAGCTTCAACAATTTTATTGAGGCTGTCAGACAAAATCAGAAACCACTACATCTGTGTCACAGGAAACGTTCATGTCTGACCACAATGAGGAGTAACAAACCACAATGCACAGGTGAAAGAATTAAACACCTGATTATGCCTCCCTCTAAGAAAAGCTAATTGGCAGTAGAGGAAATCAATTTATGATATTATTTTGAAGGAAAAACACTGCTGTGTGGCGCTACACAAACACATTGGGTCTTGATATCAATAGATGACAGTCTTGAAAAAGACAATAAAAATTTCACCCCATCTAATCTCATTTTATTGAAGCAAGGACTCCTCATTCCTAAGCTTAGTGCATTAATAATGTAGCATTAAGGTAAGCAGTCCTTACTTAAATCTTTGCCTGCTGGGTGTTCCATAAGGATAACAGAAGATGCTGTTCAGTGGTCTAAGTCATGAGTGGAACAACAGCCTTCAAACAATTTTTTATCTGAAAATCTTGTGCCCTGATTGATATTATTGGCATTGGGAGTGCTGCCTGACAGCAATGTTGTTCAGCTTTTCTACATTATCAGTAAAGGTGCCTTTCTGTTCAGCACTCAGGACAGTATACTGGACTTAACAGTGAAATAAAATACCTGATAATATTTCAGACTAACATCAGTTAATCAGTAGATTTTACACGCCTTTCTTTGGGGAGGAGTGACCAGGGCTCCACCATTTCCTCCTTTGTGTCTGAGAGGCCAGATATCACTGTGTAAAATGAATGAAACTGAAGATCCATCAAGGTGCATCAACTATGAAATCTCCTGCCCTCTTCACAGAAAGGAGAGAATGAGCAAGAGACAGAGAGGGAAAACAGCTCAGATGAAAAGAAATAAATGAGACAAGTGGAAACATACCACTGTGAATAACCAGAAAATCCACAGGAATTCTACTTGTTCTATTTTGTATTTTCTTGTTGAGACAAGCTGTGAAGATATTGTCTCCTTCTAGAAAATCTTTTGTTGTTCCAGTTGACAAATAAATGATATCACTTTAACCATAGTCCTTGGGGATTTTTAGGCTGTGCCTGGGCTTTAAGGTATCTATCAAATTGATACATACATTTTTGGCAAAAAGCTAATTTTTCAAAGCTGTGCGTTATCTATTTGTTGAAGGAAAAGAGAAATGTCCATTCATCCTTATGAAATACCACTGACTCAGTCTCTCAACTGCTGCTCCTGGTCCTACTGGCAATGTAACTGAAAACCCTTTGCAAGGTCAAGTTCTGTTTCACAAAAAATAATTTACAATAAATACTCTTTTTCAGCCAATGATTAGCTCTGAGACTTACCTGGAAAAACTATTGGGTGATTGGATAACTGTCACTTCCTGTTTGAGCTAAATCAAATCATCCTTTTGGCTCACTCACAAACTTGTCTCATTCAGAAGAAAGGAGAATCATAAACATGTTTTTGTCTGTGCAAAAGTCATATTTTGGCTACTTCCTGGTAAGTGAAGTGTGACAAGACCACACACATTGTGTAAATAAATCAGCCACATCTTCTCAAATGTGACTTTTTCCTCCTTTTCATTCTAGTGGTGATGACTGCAGAAAGGCTAAACCAGGAGCAAATAACATTAACTAAAAGTAAAGGGAAAACTGCACCCATCAGCTGTGAAAATTCAGGTGGCTGTGAGGAGCTATATCCACTGGTACCAGAAAAAGACGGAGAAGCTTTCAAGAGAATTCTTTTCATGGCTCTCACTGGTGGTGCTGCAACAAAGGATTCTGGTTTGAAAAATTTGAGTCTGAGAAACAACAGAGTCTGACAAGTTCATCCTGAGAATACCTAATCTGAAGACCAGTCACTCTGCCACCTACTACTGTGCCTGCTGGGTGTCCCACAGTGACAGAGTTAACATAGACTGTCGGTAAAAACCCTTTAACCAACTTCAACTGTTTAATTCAGGCTTTCAGGCAAAATCAGAAACCACTACATCTCTGTGTCAGGAAACTGCTGTGCCTGACAGCAATAAATAAGTTCCAAACCACAGTCTGCAGGTGATGGAAATAAAATGCCTGATATTTTTCAGTGTGACATCAGTTAATCAGTCTGTGACACACACCCATCTGTGGGGAGGAGTTAGCAGCACTCACCAGTGCCCTGTGTATTTGGGAAGCCAGTGTTTCTGTTAAGGTGAAGGTCACTGGGTTTGTCAAAGCTGAATCAGAAATTTTCTGTCTGTTTGAAGTGGATGGGAAAGAGAGCAAAGGGAGAGAAACGACAACAGAAATGGACAAAAAGAAACAAAACAGATGAGAGACAATGATCCTGAAAACCCCTGAAAGGGCACAGATTTTGCCTTTGTTTTAGTTCGTCGTTTACTTGACGGACCCACGAGGGCAAGCCATCAACATTTCTTTTTTGTTTATGAAAAAATACAAAAGCAATAGTTGCTTAAAATATTGCCAATCTGAAGATCAGGACAATTTAACATTGTAGGTCAGTGGTCTTATGCCAGTGGAATGAGACAGTCTACAGAGCCTAACATATAATTTTAAACATTTTTAATGGACATCCAGAAAATCCATTTAAGAATGTCTGATTTTTATTGGTTCTTCATATTAAGAGGCTGAAATGCCCTATAGCACAGTTTGCACAAGCAGCAATCCCTTATCAAATATTAGGGATTGTTTTCTGACAAAAGATTTCTATCCAAACCAAAAATACACACAACAAACACTTTCCATTGATTCATTTGACCACTTTTTCCAAAGCACCACACCTGAGGCAGTCTCAACAAACACAAGCCACTGCAGTCAACAATACTAGAAGCACTAAAACCAGTTATGTCCCCCTCCAGGCAAGGTACCATCTCCCCTACCAGCTATGAGATTAAACCTGCCATTGCATGTCTTTTTAATAGTTTAGTAGGAAACAGTTTTGAGACATGAGAAAGTCCCTTCAGGGTTATAAAAATTCATTGATTGGAACAATTCATAATGTTATGAAACCATAATTGAAAATTTTCTTTATGAAAACAAAGTTTATGATATCAGCCGTATTGCCGTTTAAAGTGTGACAGTTGATTGAACACCAGCCACCTCCGCATTCTGTTCAGCTGCAGAGGCTTAATGGTGGATGTAGTTTCTAATCAAGAGAGCATTGCAGATCAAGTCTTGAGATGACAAGAGCCTGTTACAAGTTGGCTGTCAGCATTCAGACAGGAATGCCTGAATTCCTGATGTTGTGCAGAGCACGTAGGCATGTCTTTCAAAAAATAAGAACAAAATAGGTTCCTGTTCAGTGATCTAGGCTGAATGATCCCAGTTGCCCCAAAACAATTTCCCAGCTGATAATTTTGCCACTGTGATTAGACACCCCTTTGCAAGGTCAAGTCTTGTTTCACTAAAAAAATCATTTACAATAAATATTCTTTTCAGCCAAAGATCTCTGAGCTGAAGCTATGAGCTTATAAGACAAAGCTACCTGCTCTGTGATTGGTTCATTTATAACAGTCATTTCCTTTTGGAATTAATCAAATCATCCTTTGGCTCTAAAACAACGCAATCTTTTTATTTCAGAAGACATGAGCAACATAAACATGTTTTTGTCTGTGGAAAAGTGCTGTTTTACTGCTTCCTGGTAAGTGAAGTGTTGTATCCTGTTATATCACTTTTATTGAGTGAATATCATTATCCATGTCATCTCAAAGGTAACATTTTATCTTTTCCATTGTAGTGGTGATGGCAGCAGACCAGCTGTACCAACAGAAAACATCACTGACTAAAAGTGAAGGGAGAACTGTACTCATCAACTGTAGAGGTTCAGGTGGCTGTAACGGCAATATCCACTGGTACCAGAAAAAAGACGGAGAAGCTTTCAAGAGAATTCTTTACATGCCTCTCAATGGTGGTGGCGCAACAAAGGATTCTGGGTTTGAAAATTTTGATTCTAAGAAGCAGGATCCTGACACTTTCATCCTGATAGTACCTGATCTGAAGACCAGTCATTCTGCCACTTATTACTGTGCCTGCTGGGTGTCCCACAGTGACTGAGATGCCATAGACTGCCAGTACAAAACCCCTTCCACAACTTCAACAGTTTTATTGAGGCTGTCAGACAGCAGAAACCACTACAAAAACCACTATATCTGTGCCTCAGGAAATTGCTTTGCCCTGACAGCAGTAGATAAGTTCCAGTCCACAGGGTGCAGATGGCAGTATTAAAATTTCTGATAATATTTCAGAGTTACATGAGTTAATCAGTCAGTGATTACATGAGACAGCACACCAGAGGAATCTAAATTAGCATATACTTTAAAATACAAAAGTGTATTCTTGGAAGCCAGTGTGCAATGTGCAAGGTGAAGGTCACTGGGTTTGTCTTCAAGCTGTAAACATTTGACCTGACTGTCTGTTTCAAAGCAGCGATGCACTCTGAAAGAGAGCAAAGGGAGAGAAATGGACATCCACACTGAAAAACACAAAGATACAAACCTTTAAAAATAAGAGAAAACAAGTGATCCTGGAAACCCCACAAAGGAGAACAATTTCTCATCTGATAATTTTGCCACTGTGATTGAACACCCCTTTGAAGGTCAAGTCTTGGGCAAGCACTAAAAAAATCATTTACAATAAATATTCTTTTTTAGCAATCATCTTGAGCTAGAAGTGAGATAAAATATCTGCTCTGTGATTGGTTAGTTTAAACTTCATTTCTTTGGTTAAATCAAGTCATCCTTTTGGCTCCTCAGCCAGATTATTATTTCAGAAGAATGAGAATCATAAACATGTTTTTGCTGTGGAAAAGTCAACATTTATAATTCCTGGTAAATACAAAACATGCTATCATGTTATATCACAGTTTCTGAGAAAATCAATCCTTTTTAAGAATGTTATTTTCCTCCTTTCATTCTAGTGGTGATGGCAAGAGGCTAAAAAAGAGCCAACAACACTGACTAAAAGTACAGGGAAAACTGCAGTTCTACTGCAAAGATTCAGTGGCTGTGTGAGTTATATCCACTGGTACCAGAAAAAGACAGAGAAGCTTTCAAGAGAATTCTTTATTTCTCACTGGTGGGGCTGCAAAAAGGATTCTGGACAAAAATTTGAGTCTGACAAACAAAACACTTTCCAATCTGGATACCAGTGATTCTGCTACACTTTTGTCCCTGTTGGGTGTCCCAGTGACAGAGTTGCCGTAACTGTCAAGCAAAACCCTTTAACCAGCTTCAACTGTACTAGAAGCACTGCAGAAACCACTGATCTGTGTTTCAGGAAATTGCCTTGAGTATAAGGTCTGTTATAAACCAGTACACAGGTGACAAAAATAAAACACCTAATAATGATTCAGTGTGTCAAGTTATTCAGTTGAGACATGTCTGTGGGGAGGAGTTAATAGTTTAGTAGAGAAAATCTTGTTTTGAGACATGAGAAAGTCTTCAGCTCAGTGAGATGACACAGAGGTGCACAGAAAAGGACAGGTAGAGATAAAGAAGCAAGCATGACCATTTGAAATGGTCTATTCAGACCTGAAATAGGTGCAGGTTCTCTTTTTTAGGTTTTATTTACAAAACCTGTGAGGGCATGACATGAACATTTATTTTCTCTCAGTTCAGTAATTCCAGGTTTGGTGGCCCAAAAAACAATTCAGTCTGAGGATTGAACACCAGCCAGAATATCCCATCCAATGCTATAACAGAGGATAACAACAGGTCATGTGATACATCCTATCAAGAGAAACAGATTTTGCATTGCTTTCAAATGCAATGGATCTTTTGCACACAAGAGTCTCATGAACATTTTTGCTTTGCAGCATTTGTGACAGGTAGGGCCTCTTTTCAAACCTAAGGCATGAATGCAGAGAAAATCATTTTAAAAGGAAACTTTTTTTCAAAAATAAGAACAAAACAGGTTCCTGTTCAGTGATCTAGGCTGGAGATGATCCCACAACCCCAAAACAATTTCCCAGCTGATAATTTTGCCACTGTGATTAAACACCCCTTTGCAAGGTCAAGTCTTGTTTCACTAAAAAAATCATTTACAATAAATATTCTTTTTCAGCCAATGATCTCTGAGCTAGAAGCTATGAGCTTATAAGGCAAAGCTATCTGCTCTGTGATTGGTTAATATATTAAAGTCATTTCCTGTTTGGGATAAATCAAGCCATCCTCACTCATGATCTTGTTATTTCAGAAGACATGAGCAACATAAACATGTTTTTTGTCTGTGGAAAAGTCATATATTTACTCCTTCCTGGTAAGTGAAGTGTTGTATCCTGTTATATCACTTTTATTTCTGAGTGAACATCAGTATCCTTTTCTTAACAAATGAATGTTTTCCTCCTCTTCATTCCAGTGGTGGTGGCAGCAGGCAGCCTAACCCAAGAGCAGATAGCACAGACTAAAAATCCAGGGAAACCTGCAAGTATCTCCTGCAAATATTCAAGTGGCTGTAACAGCTATATCCACTGGTACCAGAAAAAAGACGGAGAAGCTTTCAAGAGAATTCTTTACATGCCTCTCGCTGGTGGTGCTGCAACCAAGGATTCTGGATTTGAAAAATTCTATTCTGAGAAGGCGTCTGACACGTTCCGCCTGAGAATACATGATCTGAAGACCAGCGATTCTGCCACCTATTACTGTGCCTGCTGGGTGTCCCACAGTGATAGAGTTGCCATAGACTGTCGGTAAAAAACCTGTTTAACCAACTTCAACTGTTTAATTCAGGCTTACAGGCAAAATCAGAAACCACTACATCTGTGTCTCAGGAAACTGCTGTGCCCTGACAGCAATACATAAGTTCCAGTCCACAGTCTGCAGGTGGCAGTATTAAAATTTCTGATAATATTTCAGTGTAACATCAGTTAATCAGTCAGTGATACAAGCCCATCTGTGGGGAGGAGTAAGAAGGGCTTCACCCCGCCTCCCAGTGTATTTGGGAAGCCAGTGTGCCTGTGCAGGGTGAAGGTCACTGGGTTTGTCAAAGCTGAATCAGAACTTTTCTGTCTGTTTCAAGTGGATGCGGAAAGAGAGCAAAGGGAGAGAAATGGACAACAGTGAAGTTACAAAGATACAAACTACATGAGAGACAATGATCCTGGAAACCCCATAAAGGGAGCAGATTTTCCCTTTCTTTCAGCTCATCATTTACTTGAAGGACCTGTGAGGGCAAGCCGTGAACATTTCTTTCTCGTTTTTACAATCATTTAAGGCAGTGGTGGACAAAATATTGCCAATCTGAAGATCAGAAAACTTAACTCAGTTATCGTGTCACATCGCTCCTGAGCCAGATTATGCCAGTGGAATGAGACAGTCTACCAGAGCTAACTAACATATAATTTTAAATACAAAACATGCTAATGGACAGTACAGAACAATCCATTTAAGAATGTTATATTTTTATTGATTCTTCATATTAAGAGGCTGTAAATATTTGACCTACCTAATCTCAGTTTGCACAAGCAGCAATCCCTTATGCAAATATTAGGGGATTGTTGTTGTGACACAAAGATTTCCATCCAAACTCACAAAATACACAAAAAAACACTTTCCATTGATTCATTTGGCAGACACTTTTATCCACAGCGAATTACAAGTGAGGCAGAGTACAACACAAGCAAAAAGCCACATAAGGAGTCAACAATACTAGAAGCACTGCATGACCAGGTTTCAATGGTTGACCAGGCAAGGTACCAGCTCGCTTTTAGAGCTAACGAATGCGTTAAACCAATACATTGCATGTCTTTTTAATAGTTTAGTAGGAAACAGTTTTGAGACATGAGAAAGTCCCTTAGGGTTAGACAAGGTGCAAGCTAGCTGGTAGAGATAGAAGTTCATGAAACCATAGACTGAAAATTTTCTTTATGGAAAACAAAGTTTATGATATCAGCCGTGTCTTGAGCTGTGTAATGTGGGCCCTCTTCAGTTGATTGAACACCAGCCACACCATCGCATTCTGTGTCAGCTGCAGAGGCTTAATGGTGGATGTAGGTAAGCCAGCCAAGAGAGCATTGCAGTAGTCAAGTCTTGAGATGACAAGAGCCTGGACAAGGAGCTGTGCAGCATTCAGACAGGTAGGGCCTGATTTCCCTGATGTTGTGCAGAGCACTTATTCAAACGTTTTTCAAAAAATAAGAACAAAACAGGTTCCTGTTCAGTGATCTAGGCTGGAGATGATCCCACATCCCCAAAACAATTTCCCAGCTGATAATTTTGCCACTGTGATTAAACACCCCTTTACAAGGTCAAGTCTTGTTTCACTAAAAAAAATCATTTACAATAAATATTCTTTTTCAGCCAATTATCTCTGAGCTAGAAGCTATGAGCTTATAAGGCAAAGCTATCTGCTCTGTGATTGGTTAGTTTATTGAAGTCATTTCCTGTTTGGAATAAATCAAGTCATCCTTTTGGCTCACTCATGATCTTGTTATTTCAGAAGACATGAGCAACATAAACATGTTTTTTGTCTGTGGAAAAGTCATATATTTACTCCTTCCTGGTAAGTGAAGTGTTGTATCCTGTTATATCACTTTTATTTCTGAGTGAACATTAGTATCCTTTTCTTAACAAATGAATGTTTTCCTCCTTCATTCCAGTGGTGGTGGTAGCGGGCAGCCTAACCCAAGAGCAAATAGCACAGACTAAAAATCCAGGGAAACCTGCACGTATCTCCTGCAAATATTCAAGTGGCTGTGAGAGCTATATCCACTGGTACCAGAAAAAAGACGGAGAAGCTTTCAAGAGAATTGTTTACATTCCTCTCACTGGTGGTGCTGCAACAAAGGATTCTGGATTTGAAAAATTTGATTCTGACAAACAGGGGTCTGACACATTCCGCCTCAGAATACCTAATCTGGATACCAGTGATTCTGCCACCTACTACTGTGCCTGCTGGGTGTCCCACAGTGACAGAGATGCCGTAGACTGTCGGTACAAAACCCTTTAACCAGCTTCAACTGTGTTATTGAGGGCTTTCAGCCAAATACAGAAACCACTACATCTGTGTTTCAGGAAATTGCCTTGCAGTATAAGGTCTGTTATAAACCACAGTACACAGGTGACAAAAATAAAACACCTAATAATGATTCAGTGTGTCACCAGTTATTCAGTCAGTGAGACACGCCAATCTGTGGGGAGGAGTTATTAAGGCTCCACCCCTCCCTCCTTTCAGGAGAGAGAAATCTTGTTTAGGTGCATCAGCTATGCAATTGCTCTTCAGCTCAGTGAGATGACACAGACTAATGCACAGAAAAGGACAGCTGGGAAGCCACAAAGAAACAAGCGTGACCATTTGAAATTGTCTATTTCAGGCATCCTGAAATAGGTGCAGGTTCTCTCTTGTTTTAGGTTTTATTTACTTGATAAACCTGTGAGGGCATGACATGAACATTTATTTTCTCTCAGTTCAGTAATTCCAGGTTTGGTGGCCCAAAAAACAATTCCTGTCTGAGGATTGGAAGACTTTCCTTAGAATATCCCATCCAATGCTATAACACACCAGATTACAACAGGGTCATGTGATACATCCTATCAAGAGAAACAGATTTTGCATATTCTTTCAAATGCAATGGATGGTTTTGCACAAAACAGTCTCATAAGAACATTTTTGTTTTTCGGGCTGCTCTTTGTGTTAATAGGACTGGAGTCTCTTTTCAAACCTAAGGCATGAATCCAATGTAATGAAAATCATTTTAAAAGGAAACTTACACTTCTTTCAAAAAGATAAGAACAAAACAGGTTCCTGTTCAGTGATCTAGGCTGGAGATGATCCCACAACCCCAGAATAATTTCCCATCTGATAATTTTGCCACTGTGATTGAACACCCCTTTGCAAGGTCAAGTGTTGCTTCACTAAAAAATCATTCACAATAAATAATCTTTTTCAGCCAATGATCTCTGAGCTAGAAGCTATGAGCTTATAAGGCAAAGCTATCTGCTCTGTGATTGGTTAGTTTATTGAAGTCATTTCCTGTTTGGGCTAAATCAAGTCATCCTTGTGGCTCACTCATGATCTTGTTATTTCAGAAGACATGAGAATCATAAACATGTTTTTTGTCTGTGGAAAAGTCATATATTTACTCCTTCCTGGTAAGTGAAGCATTGTATCATGTTATATCACACACATTTCTGAGTGAAAATCAGTATAACTTTCATTAAAAACTAATGTTTTCCTCCTCTTCATTCTAGTGGTGATGGCAGCAGGCAGGCTAAACCAAGAGCAAACAACTCTGACTAAAAGTACAGGGAAACCTGCACGTATCTCCTGCAAAGATTCAAGTGGCTGTGTGAGCATTATCCACTGGTACCAGAAAAAAGACGGAGAAGCTTTCAAGAGAATTCTTCACATGACTCTCACTGGTGGGGCTGCAACAAAGGATTCTGGATTTGAAAAATTTGAGTCTGAGAAACAACAGGGGTCTGACACGTTCCTCCTGAGAATACCTACACTGGAGACCAGTCATTCTGCCACCTACTACTGTGCCTGCTACGTGTCCCACAGTGGCAGAGTTGCCATAGACTGTCGTTAAAAACCTGTTTAACCAACTTCAACTGTTTTATTCAAGCTTACAGGCAAAATCAGAAACCTCTACATCTGTGTCTCAGGAAGTTGCCCTTACAGCAAAAGATAAGCTCCAATCCACAGTTCGCAGGTGGCAGTATTAAAATGCCTCATAATATTTCAGTGTGACATCAGTTAATCAGTCAGTGAGACATGCCCATCTGTGGGAAGGAGTAAGCAGGGCTCCACCCTTCCCCCTGTGTATTTGCAGTGCAAAGAAATCACATTTGTGCAACATGAAAGTCATTGGGTTCGTTGAGGTGAATTGGCTATGAAATTTACTGTCTGTTTCATGTGGGTACAAACAAGAAACAAGATCAGTGAAAACAGTCCTGAAATCCTCTAAAAGGGAGGAGATTTCTCCTTTGATTTAGCTTCTCATCTACCTGATGGACCCACTTGCTCAAACTTCTTGCATAAAGACAAGCACAGACGAGTTTGCTGTTCAGTGGTCTTGGCTGCAAATTATCCCACAACTCTAAAACAATTTCTCAGCTGATCATTTTGGTACTGCAATTTAACACTCCTGTGCAGGGCCATGTTTTATGTCAGTATAAGAAATGATTTACAATAAACACATTTTTTCAGCCAATGATTAGGTATTAGCTTATAAGGCAAATTTATCTGCTTTGTGATTGGTTAGTTTATTTCCTGTTTTGATTACATCAAATTATCTAAGTGACTCACTGATAAACTGGTTGTTTCAGAGTATATGGGCAACACAAACATGTTTTTTATCAGTGGAAAAGTCATATATTTGCTCCTTCCTGGTGAGTGAAGTTTCACATCACTGTTATTTCTGAGTGAACTTTAGTATCAATTTCTTAACAAAAGTAATGTTTTCCTCCTCTTCATTCTAGTGGTGATGGCAGCAGACAGGCTACACCAAGAGAAATCATCCCTGACTAAAAGTGAAGGGATAACTGCATTTAACTACTGTAGAGGCTCAAGTGGCTGTAGCAGAAACATCCACTGGTACCAGAAAAGAGACGGAGAAGCTTTCAAGAGAATTGTTTACATTCCTCTCACTGGTGGGGCTGCAGTAAAGGATTCTGGATTTGAAAATTTCAATTCTGAGAAGCAGGAGCCTGATACTTTCCTCCTGAAAATAATTAAACTGGAGACCAGTCATTCTGCCACCTACTACTGTGCCTGCTTTGTGTCCCACAGTGACAGAGGGGCCATAGACTGTCGGTAAAAACCCCTTTATCCAACTTCAGCTGTTTTACTGATGCTTTCCGACAAAATCAGAAACCACTACATCTGTGTCTCAGGAGCCTGTCATGCCCTGACTGTGAGAAATTAGTTACAGACCACTTTCTACAGGTGCCAGAAAAAGAACCTACTGAAATATTTAAAGCTTTTTCTCCTTTCATCATTGAGATGAAGGTTTGTTCAACAATTACAATGTGACCTCTCTGATCTCATTTTTTCAGAACCAGTGACTAATTCTTTTCATGGCTAAGTGCATCTCGAACGTAACTCTAATCAATACTCGCTCAAGTTCAGTATTTGAAGTTAGCAACAAACCACATTTCTAGTTGATTTAATTAGCTCCTCTCAGGTCCAGTGATACAGCCGAGAAGGGACAGAGTTTGCTCACAGTCATATGTCCGTAAGGTGGAAAAGGCACAGCAACGCCTGCTGTTCTGTGATTGGTCAACACACTGCAGTCACTTTCCCATTTAGGGCACAGACCCTGAGCTTATACAGGCAGAGACCTGTGTTCACAATCATGTGTCTGAGACCTGGGACTGTAGTTTCCTTTCTACATGTATATGTTGGTAGGTACCCTCTATAAAGAGCCTCTGTAAGACAGTTTATTTTTGTCCTTATGGTCATTAAAGTGTTAATGGCAGAATGGGCACTACAGCAGTGGATGAAGAGAAAGCTGCAATAATGTAGAAATGGTATTAATGGCCCTGTTGGCTGGATATTCAGAGTAAGAGAAATGGGACTCTGATAATAATAAGGATAATGCTGGGGCAAGGTACTAATTGCAATGAAAGCTTATTGCAGTCACATATATACCAAGTACATTCTGTGACATTATAATCATTGTACGACAGAGCTCTTTCAGGAAAAGGGTATCTGAGAATATCCTGCTACTCTACTCAATGACTTTCTGCTTTTGTCTTCATTTCAGTGGCAGTAACTGCAGTGGAGCTGCGTCAGGAGCAAATAGCACTGACAAAGAGTGAGGGCAAAACCGCCCTTATCGGCTGCAGGGCCACGGGAGTAAGAACTGCCTATCTCCACTGGTACCAGAAAAAGGAAGGAGAGCCTTTTAAACGGGTGCTTTATGTTAGTATTCACAACGATGGTGGAAGGAATGATCCTGGGTTTGAGGATTTGACAACCAAAAAACAGGGAGCTGATAAATTTTACCTGAAAATCGAAAATTTGAAGCCCAGTCATTCCGCCCCCTACTACTGTGCCTGCTATGAAGACCACAGTGGTACAAAGCACGTGTGTAGCCTGCACTATAACCCCAGGAACAACGTCTACACTGTTTAACTGAAGCTTTGAGTCTATAAGCAAGAAACAACATCTGTGTACTGGAAAATTACACTGGCTGAGAATTTGAGTGCAGCTTGAGACCACAGTGCAAGGGTGACAATAAATCCTTTTCTCTAATGATTTATATGACTCTCACCCTTTCTCTATGTCTGTTTCATTTGAAAATGTATTTTTCTACTGCTTCACATAATTGTCTGTTGCTGTCCCATCAAAACAGCTCAACTAAAGGGTGCCAGGAGTACTTTTACAGAAAAATAACAAAAACCCACAGAAAGTCAGATTTTGCTCAGATGTACTGAAATAAGAATTTTTGATTCGGTAAAGTTCACTTAGAGCATGTTTTTTTAAATTCCAGCTTTGTTTTTTTGGTTTTATTTTCTAGTCCTTATGTAATATACACTAGGGACTTCTTTTTTGAAAACGAATAAACATTTAAAAAGGGACATAAAAATAAAATTTTTCGATGAGACAGTTTGCCCTGGGTTGCAGGTGCACTTCTGTTGTGGCGTTGAATCATAAACTTAACCAAAGATGCTCTGGTACATAACCATCTGTACACACAAATGACATTTGTGGAAAGGAACGAGACATTATTTAACAACCTTGTTAATCTGAAGAGCTACATCACACCCAGCCTCTTTGTGATTGGTTGAGTCACCACAGGCACCTCCTCTTTCTGCTCTATCAAATCATCCTCACGGAACACATACTGCCCTGAGGGCACACAGTGCACAAATCTCACAGCCAGAGGAAAGATGTTCCTGAGGTCTGGCATTATTCTGCTTTCAGTTTTTCTAGGTAAGCGGAAATGCATTTGATGAATGTGTCATTGAGTGATTGCAGCAATACAGATAGGTGCATTTTTCTCTTTTTCTCTCTTTTGACTTCAGTGGCTGAGGCACAGCGGAGATTGGTCCAGGAGCAAATAACTTTGACAAAAGTAAAGGGCAAAAGTGCTGTGTTCAGCTGTAAAGCTTCTGGTCTGAGCTCGGGTGACTATGTCCACTGGTACCAGAAGAAAGAAGGGGAACCTTTCAAACGGGTGCTCTACATCAGCTATGGTGGCAACAGCAAATTAGCTGATCCCAATCATCCACAAAAAGCTGACTTTTCCACTGAGAAATCGAGCAACCCCTATGATCTGAAGATAATCTCTGTACAACCAGTCCATGTCGCCACCTATTACTGTGCCTGCTGGGATAGAGCACAGTGGTACAGACACCATAGACCACTGTGCAAAAACACCAGCACCACCTGCATCGCTCTCTTTTTGCAGAATCATAAAACAGATATCAAAGTAGTTTTGCCTGGAATTTACACTGCCTGAGTCAACATAACTGCCTGTGGGCTTTCTGATTGTAATTTTTAATTTTCAACATATGTAACACACTCTGTCATATCCATAGTTATTTTACAAAATTATTATCCCCTTTAGTTTTCAGAATTGTAATTGATCCTCTGTACTGGGTCATTCAAATATTGCTAAAAAATGTAATTCGTCAATTAACAATTCCAACACAAAATATCGATTGATCCTAATACGTATTAACTGCATCTGTAACACATCTGAGATCTAAACTTGTCTTAATCAGCTATATTCCCCTCAGATTTAAGAATGATGGTAAATCAGAGTGTCAGATAATCATAAATACATTGTATTCTGCAGTGTGATTTCAAATGGTCTGTTGATAGCTCTGGATTTACAAAGAAGAAAATTAATTAATTATGATAAATATCATACCCTTCCAGTTTTTACTAAACTACTGCTTCTGCATGACAGCAGTGCACACTGTTCTTGAAAGTGTGATGAATTCAAACAAGAGTTTCATCTTTTTCTGCAACATTTTAACTTTGATTTCAGAGATAAACTTTAAGGTTTAACAATGTTGCCTTAGATTACAAGAAATATAACTCTTGCTTTTGAGTTGAGTGTTGTGTGAGAAAAAGCAGAAATCTTTAAGTACTGTCCATTCCAGTTCTAATAAAGTTGAAAGCCTGCAGGTGTTGCTCCAGTTGGTGCAGTTTTTGTGCTTCACTGCATTGTTTACTCGTGGTAGGCATGAATGACAACCTCATGATTCCTCAGTCCATGAAAAACAAAAACGCACCTTTTCTGTTGGCCTGCTTTTGCCTACAGTGAGTAACTCATCAGAAAGGGACTACACCAAGGTTTAGCTAGAGGTAATGGAAATTGACAAATGAAATCATTCTGTTTTATACTGTTGTAAACAGAAGACTTAAAGACTTAAGACTTTTAAGACTTAAAAACAGTGATTCTTTTTCACAGCGTTGTTTGTCCTTCTATGGTCTTCCACAGGTCTTCTGGGCTTTCTGCAAATGATTAATTATTTGGTTCTTCTTAGCTCTGTCTTCAGTGGCCCCAGAGAGGGAAACAGAGAGTCACTTATGGAGATGAGGAACGTGAGGAACAACCGCACAACCTGTATTTCTGTCAACGCACACAAATTTCATCCTATCTGACCTTCAAAGCAAATTCATAATTCTTTGATCTTCTTCCAGCAATTATAGTTTGCCACTTTCAGCTCAAACTTGATTGCTCTGCTGAGAAAGACACTATTTATTGACCTAAAGAACTACAGCAAACCCAGCCTCTCTATGATTGGTTCACTCACCACAGGCACTTCCTCTTTCTGCTCTATCAAATCATCCTCACAGAACACATACTACCCTGAGGACATACAGTGCACAAATCTCACAGCCAGAGGAAAGATGTTCCTGGGGTCTGGCATTATTCTGTTTTCACTCTTTCTAGGTAAGTGACGATTAACTTATTTTCTCAGTGACTGAGAGCAGTAATACTTATTAATAAGCATCGTCTCTCCTTCTCTCTTGATTACAGTGGCTGAAGCACAGAGGACATTGCACCAGGCCAGAATATCCTGGACAAAAAGCCCAGAAAAAAGTGTAATCTTTGAATGTAAAACTACTGGTCTGAGGTCAGGTGACTATGTTCACTGGTACCAGAAGAAAGAAGGGGAACCTTTCAAAAGGGTACTCTATATTAACTATGATGGTACAGTGATAACCCCTGATTCCTCCCACCCACAAAAAGAGGACTTCTCTGCTGAAAAAACAAAGGATTCCTACAATCTGAAGATTTCCTTTGTTAAACAAGACCATGCCGCGACCTATTACTGTGCCTGCTGGCATTACCACACCGACACAGACAGCATCGACCACTGTACAAAAATACCAGAGCCACCTGCATTTATGTTTCTCAAAGAATCAAACAGACATGACTATGAGGTCTTTGATTGCTAGACGACTACAATCCACTACAATGGTTGATGAAATGTTCCATGCACACACAAAGTCAATTGCCTTTACAATGCAGATATATAAATAGTTGACATACCTACACAAATACTTCCACTGGGGATATTCTATTCTCATAGTGTATACACTTGGCACATGTAAAATATTCCAGGACACTCAGAGGCCACAGTGACTGACACTGAAACCATCCCGTAGTACAATATATCTGAGACAGATCTCCCCAATTTTCACTCAGCTTAACAATTCAGGTCTCAGTCTGGCTAAAATGATTTTGCTGAGTAACCATCAGTATGTCGTACAAATGATTCATTTCATCCATAAACACTGGTGGTGGAACAGAATGATGGATCAAAACAACTACAGCAAACCCAGCTCATCTTTGATTGGATGACTCACCTCAGGCATCTCTACTTTGTGTTCTATCAAATCGTCCTCACAGAACACATACTACCCTGAGAGCACACAGTGCACAAATCTCACAGTCAGAGGAAAGATGTTCCTGTGGTCTTGCATCATTCTGTTTTCACTATTTATAGGTAAGTGAAGGACTGTTTGATGAATGTGTGTGTGATTAAGTGTTGCACTATGGATTAATGTACACCTTCTCTCATTCTTTTTTTGTCTTCAGCGGCTGAGACACAGGTGGCATTGCAGCAGGACAAAATGTCATTCACAAAAAGCACAGGAACTAGTGTTGTCCTCACCTGTACAGTTACTGGATTGAACTCAATGAATTTCGTCCACTGGTACCAGAAGAAAGAAGGAGAACCTTTCCTAAGGCTTCTGTACGTCAACTACGCTGGCACAAGTGCAATCCTTAATTCTGATCATCCACAAAAAGATGACTTCTCTGCGCTGAAGGGATCATACAATCTGAGGATCAACCCATTAAAACCGATCCATGCCGCTACCTATTACTGCGCAAGCTGGGATTGCCACAGTGATACAGATGCTATAGACCACTGTGTTAAAACAACAGCACCACCTGCATCACTGTTCATAGATTAACAAAAAGCCATCAGAGTAAAACTTTGCCTGGAAATTACTGTGCATGATCTTAACAGAGCTTTCTAAGGGCTGTATCTATGGGCCCTGTTTGATATTTTCACAGTGAAAAAAATCTGTATAAGGATTACTGAAGAAGGTCAGCATGTTTCTGATGTTTTGAGTGCCTCTTCCACCAACTCACCTCTGGTCAATTTAAACCACTGACACGGACCTAAAGGCGCCCAGCTTCTCTGTGATTGGCTAACTCAACACAGGGACATCCTTTGTGCTTTATCAAATCAAGTCATCCTCAGAGAACACATGCTACCCTGAGGGCACACAGTACACAAATCTCACAGCCAGAGGAAAGATGTTGCTGGGGTCTGGTATCATTCTATTGTCACCTTCTCTAGGTATGTGTAGGTTAACTTGATTACTGTACTGGTGACTGAGAGCAGTAATACTTATTAATAAGCATGGTCTGTCCTTCTCTCTTGATTATAGTGGCTGAAGCACAGAGGGCATTGCACCAGGCCAGAATGTTATGGGTTAAAAGCCCAGGCAAAAGTGTAATCTTTGAATGTAAAGCTACTGGCCTGAGCTCAGGTGACTATGTTCACTGGTACCAGAAGAAAGAAGGGGAACCTTTCAAAAGAGTGCTCTATATTAACTACGATGGTACAACTGCAACCCCTGATTCCTCTCACCCACAAAACAATGACTTGTCTTGAGACAAACAACCTGGAGATTTGTACAAGCTGAAGATCAGCTCAGTCAAACCGGTCCACGCTGCCACCTATTACTGCGCCGTTTGGGTATACCACAGTAATACAGACTCCATAGACCGTTGCTTAAAATCCCCAACACCACCTGTGCAGCATCATCGTTTTTCTTAGAACCACAAACAGACATCACAATGTGTTTTCCTTTCCTGGAAATACGGTGCCTCACATCAGAAATGTGTATGAGGCTGTTGATTCCTTGAAGACCACAATGCACCTGTGAAATCCTAATCTATAGTTAATCTAAATATTGAATGCTTTCTCAGGTTTCATACTCATTGATGACCTATTCAGATTTAATTATTTTTAAACCTTTCAGCTTTGATTTTATTTTAAATTACTAATACATTGAATTCTACACTGTCATTTTGAATGCTTTTAGGTAACCCTTGATATGGGCCACTACCAAATAAGAAAATAAATCTATAAATAAATTCTGATAAATGCTGTATGCTGTCAGCTTTTACTGATAGGATGAACACATACTTTTTATGCTTTGCTTCCTATTTTTAAAAAATTAGATAAAGTTATGGATTTCTAATTTGATTTTGTTTCCTATCACACAGCTCATATCACCTGTCATAAGGTATATCAAAGGTATGTTAACGTTTTTACTTGTACATCATGTTTTATATTACAGTTATGTCACTTCACAGGGGCATTTCCACAAACTAAATTGTTTTTCAGGAATTCTACTGCATTTTACATTACACAGTTTTAATACTGATTCTTTCCATCCTCTCAGCTGTGACTCTTGTGGCCCCAGCGGGGAGCGACAGAGAGTGCTTATGGAAATAAAGTGTAGCGAACTACAGCACAGCCTGCTACTCTGTGATTGGTCAACCCAAAACAGTCACTTCCTGTCAGTACTTAAAACCTCCTCACAGCACACGCATGCACACAACCCTGAGCGCACTCACATTGAGATCATACAGTATATCATAGTAATGTATCTAGGATCTGTCATTGATGTTTTCTTCCTTTATGTAGGTAGGTTAATCACAGCTTCAACAAGACTGCTGCACAATTTATGGTAGAATTTAAGCTGGAACATCGAAAGAAAAGAGAATTGAGCCATGTTACAAAGACTTTAAATAGCAGCTGGAGAATTGAAATTACAGAAACAAACCTTGATCTTTCTCAGAGAATGTGTGGTACTAAATATTGCTGTTGATGCTGATAGACAGTCGAATAGATCATGCAAAAATCCAGTGTACAGGATATTTGGTTGTAATTTCCCACTTCACCCTTTTCTATTTTGTCTTTGTTCTCCATTTTAGTGTCAGTGACCACAGTGGAGGTGCATCAGAAACAAATAACACTTACAAAGAATAAGGGCAAATGTGTTGAGATCAGTTGCAAAGTCACAGGAGTGAGAAATCTCCACTGGTACCAGAAAAAAGATGGAGAAGCTTTGAAAAGGGTGTATTATGTGACTCTTTCCACTGGTGCCCAAACAAATGACCCTGGTTTTCAGAACTTCATATCAGTGAAACAAGAAGCCAATACATTCATTCTGCAAATCCAGATGGTAACGCCCAATCATGCTGCCACCCATTACTGTGCCTGCTGGGACAGTTCACAGTGACACAGAGACTTCAGACCACTGGACTAAAACCCCAACATTACCTACATCACAGGTTTCCATCACCATGTGTGGTTTTTATTTAAACTGACAGTACAGGACCTTATTGAGAGCACTATAGGCTCCTCCCCATAGCTGGCTAATGCCACAGCCTAAACTCCTACTAGACATTCTGGGCTGCAGGATTCAACCTGAATTCAGAGTGAGCACTATATGATCATCTTGAGCAGGACAAGCCCTGGAAATTTTGGTTCCCTGGATTTTTTTGCTGCCCCAGATTTTTTCCCTATGCACTTTTGAACGTCGCTTTGGATAAAAGCGTCTGCTAAATGAATAAATGTAAAATGTAAGTGTGGATCCAGGATCAGAAATGTCTCTAACCTTTATTTATCTACATCTGTCCCGGATGTCTGCAGATGCTCACCCATTTCTAATCTTTTATTTGAGTCAATGTATAGTTAACCACCTGTCATTAGTCATTAAGGTATCAATGAAGTATATAATGCACTAATGAGCGCATGTACACATTCATGATTTTGTTATACATTGTCAGTCATTGATGACAACTGTCATTGATGACATTGATGTCAGTCATTGATGACAAGTTCTTGTTTCACAGTCTAGGATCCAAAAAGGCCAAATAAAACTTATCTCACTAAACTTAACTGTCAAAATTGCAACATAATTTCTTCAATAGGCCATTTAGTCAGTTTTAATTAAGTTGTCTTGAAAATTAGAAAAATTTTTGTTATTATTTGTTCTGTTTCTCCTTCTTCTCCTTCTTCTTCTTCCATCTGATTTAATATCAGTTCTTGTTAGTTTTCATACAATACATTTAAAGACCTATCTTCATCCAAAGAATGAAGACATTAAAAACTCCATGAGATCTTATTGATATACTGGGCACATTCTAAATTCTATTTAACCAATGGTTGTTTAAAATGTAAAAATGTCATGATCAATTAATTATTATTTAATTATTTTATAATTTAATGCTATGGCTCACATAACAGAATTAAATCCATTACATTAAGATATCTTCCACATGGGAAATGAAAGAGGCATTTTCTTATTTTCTTTTTTCAATTTTTTTTTATTGACTAATTCAAATGTTTTGAAAATTTCTTTCACTTACCGACTGCTCATTTCTCATCAGCTCACTTCCCGGGTCCAGCTGAGACAGTCACTATTTATAGACCTTCAGACTCAATGGCAATGGCAGACTCAGCAAATCTGATTGGTTCACTCACCAAAGGCACTTCCTGTTTGTGCTCTGTCAAATCATCTTAACAGAACACATACTACCCTGAGGGACCACAGTACACAAATCTCACAGCCAGAGGAAAGATGTTGCTGGGGGCTGGTATCATTCTGTTCTCACTTTTTCTAGGTAAGTGAAGGTCTTTTTGATGAATGCATGGGTGATTAAGTGTTGACCTATGGATTAATGTATACCTTCTCTCATTCTTTTTTTGTCTTCAGTGGCAGAGACGCAGGTGACAATACAGCAGGATAAAATTTCATTGACAAGAAGTGAAGGAAAAAGTGTCCCCTTTGGCTGTACAGCCACCGGCCTGAGCTCCAGTGACTACGTCCACTGGTACCAGAAGAAAGAAGGGGAACCTTTCAAAAGGGTGCTCTATATCAAATATGATGATAAGACTGTAAGCCCTGATAATGACCATCCACAAAAAGATGACTTCACTGTGGTGAAAGACTCATTCAAGTTGAAGATCAACAGAATAAAGGCAGAACATGCCGCGACCTATTACTGTGCCGCCTGGGATACCACAGTGATACAGACGTTATAGGCCGCTGTATAAAAACCTCAGCAACACCTGCATTACTGCTGTTTGTAGAACTGAAACAGACTCCAGTTTGCAGGGTCTGATCTTACCAGAACTTACAACTGTCTATGGGGTCTTTGACTGAATGAAGATCAAAGTCCATCTATGGAATCATAGTGTGTCTTGATGCACACGCATAACACTATTCCTGATGCCACCAGATGTCCCATACATCTATAGTTCTTTCATATTTTAATATTTTAGACTTAAGGTTTCCATGATGTCTACAGATGTGACACATATTTACAATCTATTCAGATTTTGTGATTATGTTTAATTAGCACAGGGTCATTTTGATTTCATTTTAGGTAACCTTTGATATGAGCCTCTACCAAATATGTAAATAAATTAATGCATACATTAATAATCTTACATGTTCTATGCTGTCATCTGGGACTGATGTAATGGACGCACACTGTTCTTTGCTTAGGCTGTTTATTTTATACACATTGATATTAATGACATTTACTTTGATAAAATGTTTACATTTCATAGCGCAGTCTTTCACCTCAGGTGGCATTCCACATGAGAAATCTGCCAAAAACAGAACATTCATTTTGTCTTTCAGGAATTTTATTTCAGCTCCTGACTTTAGTTTAGAATGTCATTTTCGATCACAGCACACATACCTGTTCCTGTCTACTCTGAAAAACATTCTAAAATGGCATGGAAAATTCAATATATTCTCACTATTTTGACAAATTTAAGAAATCTTTTTTCATCCCACCTCAATATTTTTGTGCTGATGTCAGAATGGTGTCAGGTGTCGGATTTGCATTGAAAAAAGAAAGAGTTTTGAACCTGTGAAAAAATCTGACTATAATACGATTGTGTTCCCTGTAGCAAAACGGATGTCAGTTCTGAAAGAGCTCACCAATCCATTTGTCTGAAGTCACACTTTAATCCCCTACCATGCCTGCTGCAGTTGGCCCAAAAATACATTTCTATTGCTTTTTTTATGAGAGAAGTGTGTGAAGAAAATGTTTTGAAAACTTTTACAGGCAATTACAGCTTGTCCCTCCCAAATTCAAACCTCCCTCATCTCATTGAAACAGATGCTGCTGTATTTATGGACCTAGAGAACTACAGCACACCCAGCCTCCCTGTGATTGGTTCACTCACCACAGGCACCTCCTCTTTCTGCTCTATCAAATCGTCCTCACAGAACACATACTACCCTGAGGACATACAGTACACAAATCTCACAGCCAGAGGAAAGATGTTGCTGGGGGCTGGTATCATTCTGTTCTCACTTTTTCTAGGTAAGTGAAGGTCTGTTTGACGAATGTGTGGGTGATTAAGTGTTGACCTATGGATTAATGTATACCTTATTTCATTCTTTTTGTCTTCAGTGGCAAAGACGCAGGTGACAATACAGCAGGACAAAATTTCATTCACAAAAAGCGTAGGAAAAATGGTCACCTTTGGCTGTACAGCTACTGGCCTGAGCTCGGGTGACTATGTCCACTGGTACCAGAAGAAAGAAGGGGAAGCTTTCAAAAGGGTGCTTTATATCAAATATGATGATAAGAGTGTGCTCCTTGACAATGACCATCCACAAAAAGCTGACTTCACTGTGGTGAAAGACTCATTCAAGCTGAGGATCAATAGAGTAAAGGAAGAACATGCCGCGACCTATTACTGTGCCGCCTGGGATACCACAGTGATACAGACGTTATAGGCCGCTGTATAAAAACCTCAGCACCACCTGCATTACTGCTGTTTGTAGAACTGAAACAGACTCCAGTTTGAAGGGTCTGATCTTACCAGAACTTACAACTGTCTATGGGGTCTTTGACTGAATGAAGATCAAAGTCCATCTATGGAATCATAGTGTGTCTTGATGCACACGCATAACACTATTCCTGATGCCACCAGATGTCCCATACATATATGGTTCTTTCATATTTTAATATTTTAGACTTAAGGTTTCCATGATGTCTACAGATGTGACACATATTCACAATCTATTCAAATTTTGTGATTATGTTTAATCATAGCACCAGTAAACAATTAAGAAATTGAAAATTACAGGTTCATTTTGATTTCATTTTAGGTAACCTTTGATATGAGTCTCTACCAAATAAGCAAATAAATTAATATATACATTAATAATCATACATGTTCTATGCTGTCATCTGGGACTGATGTAACAGATGCATACTTATTTTATACACATAATGTTAACAACATTAATTTTGATAGAATGTTTTATATTTCACCGCTCAGTCTTTCACCTAAAGTGATATTCCACATGAGAAATCTGCCAAAAACAGAACATTTGTTTTGTCCTTCAGGAATTTTATTTCAGCTCTTGCATTTAGTTTAGAATTTCAGTTTGCATCACAGCTCATGTACCTGTTCCTGTCCACTCTGAAAAACATTCTAACATGGCATGGAAAATTCAATATATTTTTACGATTGTGACAAATTTAAGAAATCTTTTTTCATCCCACCTCAATATTTTGCACTGATGTCAGAATGGTGTCAGGTGTCGGATTTGCATTGAAAAAAGAAAGAGTTTTGAACCTGTGCAAAAATCTGACTATATTACGATTGTGTTCCTTGTAGCAACAAGGATGTCAGTTCTGAGAGAGTTCACCAATCCATTTGTCTGAAGTCACACTTCAATCCCCTACCATGCCTGCTGCAGTTGGCCCAGAAATACATTTCTATTCTGTTTTGTTGTTGTTGTTGTTTATGAGAAAAGTGTATGAAGAAAATATTTTGAAAGCTTTTACAGGCAATTACAGCTCGTCCCTCCTCAGTTCAAACCTCCCTCATCTCATTGAAACAGACGCTACAGTATTTATGGACCTAGAGAACTACAGCACACCCAGCCTCCCTGTGATTGGTTCACTCACCACAGGCACCTCCTCTTTCTGCTCTATCAAATCGTCCTCACAGAACAAATACTGTCCTGCAGGCACACAGTGCACAAATCTCACAGTCAGAGGAAAGATGTTGCTGGGGTCTGGTATCATTCTGTTCTCACTTTTTCTAGGTATGTGAAGGTCTGTTTGACAAATGTGTGGGTGATTAAGTGTTGACCTATGGATTAATGTACACCTTCTTTCATTCTTTTTTGTCTTCAGTGGCAAAGACACAGGTGACAATACAGCAGGACAAAATTTCATTGACAAGAAGTGAAGGAAAAAGTGTCATCTTTGGCTGTACAGCTACCGGCCTGAGCTCGGGTGACTACGTCCACTGGTACCAGAAGAAAGAAGGGGAACCTTTCAAAAGGGTGCTCTATATCAAATATGGTGATAAGACTGTAAGCCCTGATAATGACCATCCACAAAAAGATGACTTCACTGTTGTGAAAGACTCATTCAAGCTGAGGATCAACAGAGTAAAGGCAGAACATGCCGCGACCTATTACTGTGCCGCCTGGTATTACCACAGTGATACAGATGCAACAGACCACTATACAAAAACCCCAGCACCTGTATCACTGTTTTTCATACAATCAAAAGCAAAATCAACTATATGATTTTTTTTTTTCCAGGAACATATGGTGCGTGATGTACAACAAATTATTACACTACATATTGTCATTTAACCAGTGCTCTTATCCAGAGCAACTTACATGCATGCAGGTTATAATTCCATCCATTTCTACAACTGGATATTTACTGAGGCAGTTGTGTGTTAGGTTCTTTGCCCAAAGGTACAACAAAAGTGCCCCAGTGGGGAATTGAACCAGCCATCTTCTGGTTACAAGTCCTCCTTTGTACCACCATATCACACCGCTCCCACATAATAAAATAATAATACACTTATGCATGTTTTATTTATGCTTCATGTAGTTGCCTTTAATGGCCAATGTGAGCAAATTTATACATTTAAGTTGTAAGGGGCAAACATATTATTATCGTTCTGTTGTCTTACAGCTATTGTATTCTCCAAGGTAATGTTAAACATTATATTAAGCCCCTCTAAATAAGATACAGTTATACAGGGTTGAATAGTAAAAGTCACATAAGTACAATAGCTGCACTACAAAATGAATGCTACTAGGTAATTGTAGAGAGGTTGTATTGAAAGTATAGGATCATGTCTGAAAGGGTCATGAAAGCAAATCACTTGACCTGAATTTCTTCAGGACATATGCAGCTATTTGAGGCTACAGTTGGTCAGATATAAGCTGTATAAATTTCCTGAAAAACAAATACATGAGTCAAAAAGGTTCATGAAGTCATCTTGAAAATGTCTTAAAATAACAATTGCTCATCCCTTCCCAGATCAAACTTCCCTGGTCTCCTTGAGACAGATAACTCTTTATGGCCCAAAATAAGTACAGCACACCCAGCCTCTCTGTGATTGGTTCACTCATCACAGGCACGTCCTGTTTCTGCTCTGTCAAATCATCCTCACAGAACACATATTGTTGTGAGGGCACGCTGTGCACAAATTTCAAAGCCAGAGGAAAGATGTTGCTGGGGTCTGGCATCATTCTGTTTTCACTATTTATAGGTAAGTGAAGGACTGTTTGATGAATGTGTGCGTGATTCAGTGTTTAACTATGGATTAATATATACCGTCTCTCATTCTCTTTTGTCTTCAGCGGCTGAGACACAGGTGGCATTGCAGCAGAACAAAATGTCATTCACAAAAAGCACAGGAAGAAGTGTCATCTTGAGCTGCTCAGCTACTGGACTGAGGTTAGGCGCCAATGTCCACTGGTACCAGAAGAAAGAAGGGGAAGCTTTCAAACAGGTGCTGTATATCACCTACACTGGTACACCTGTAGTCCCTGATTCCTCTCGGCCAGAAGACAATGACTTCTCTGGAGAGCTACAACCTGGAGATTTGTACACACTGAGGATCGACTCAGTAAAACCAATCCATGCCGCCACCTATTACTGTGCCGCCTGGAACACCCACAGTGATACAGATGTGACAGACCACTGTACAAAAACCCCAGCACCTGCATCACTGTTTTTCGTAGAATCAAAAGCAAACTCCAACTGTATATTTTTTCCAGGAAATTATAAATAATAATTTCTCATCCCTCCCCAGCTCAAACTTCCCTGGTCTCTTTGAGACAAGTAACTCTTTATGGCCCAAAAATCTACAGCACACCCAGCCTCTCTGTGATTGGTTCACTCACCAGAGGCACCTCCTCTTTCTGCTCTATCAAATCATCCTCACAGAACACATACTGTCCTGCAGGCACACAGTGCACAAATCTCACAGCCAGAGGAAAGATGTTGCTGGGGTCTGGTATCATTCTGTTCTCACTTTTTCTAGGTAAGTGAAGGTCTGTTTGATGAATGTGTGGGTGATTAAGTGTTGACCTATGGATTAATATATTCCTTCTTTCATTCTCTTTTGTCTTCAGTGGCAGAGACGCAGCTAACATTGCAGCAGGACAAAATGTCAGTGACAAAAAACACAGAAAAAAGTGTCGTCTTCAGCTGTGAAGTTAGAGGCTTAGCCTCAACGAACTTTGTCCACTGGTACCAGAAGAAAGAAGGAGAACCTTTCAAAAGGGTTCTGTATATCAACCATGCTGGTACAAGCGTAAGCGCTGATTCCTCTCATCCACAAAAAGATGATTTTTCTGCTGAGAGGTCAAACAGTTTCTACAAGCTGAAGATCTCCTTCGTAAAAGAGGTCCATGCCGCGACCTATTACTGTGCCGTGTGGGATACCCACAGTGATACAGACGTTATAGACCGCTGTACAAAAACACAAGCACCATATGCATTTCTGCGTTTCATGATATAACAGACCACAGTTTGACACAGACCACAGACCACAGTTTTACCTGGAAACCACATTCTCTGAGCCATGTATGGGGTATTTAGTAATATCACTCGAGTCATTTGACAGTTGAACACTTTTTTGCCCTAATGGGGGAATCTGATCTGGTTCAACCGGTTCCCACAGTGTGACTGGCCAGACATTAGAAGGGTAGGCTTGAATTTCATACTTACATACTTCTGCTGTTTTCTACCTGTACTGTTCCAGCACCATTGCATCATTTGCCTGACTTTTGCCCTACATCTTCAATATATTCCTGATAACTAACAATATCTTAGTGATTAATAAGTACTGTATAAAAGGTAATTCAGTACAAGTACAAATTAATGAATCCTAAATAAAGACACATTTACTTTTTAAAATATAAAATGCAGTCATACATCACCAAATGTTGTTATAATGAAAGTATATTATAGCACAAGGTTGATAATGCTCAAAATCAGTATTACAAGTATTTTAATTGCCATCATTAGACTAGAATGAGTCTACTCACTACTGCAAAAAATGAATAACCTACTGAGTTCTTTCAAAAAAGTATTTAAGAAATTATATCATTTATATATTTTTTGCAGAGTATATCCAAACCTTCTTGTGCAGGAAAATCACTGCTGGTTATTCAACAACCATTCTGTGGCTTTTGATTGCAGGGGCAAGTGGAAGGCAAAAGGCACTGGTAATAGATTCAACCAAATTTATGAGACTGTATCTGTGCCTACTGTGAGGACCACAGTGGTACAAAGCACATGCAGAGCCTGCACTATAACAGCAGGAACAACCTGCATACCGTTTAACTGAAGCTTTGACTCTAAACCAGAAATCAAAATGTCTGTGGATCAGGAAATTGCACTGGTAGAGAATTTGACAGATGTCTGAGGCTACGATCCACAGGTGACAATAAACCCCTTTCTCATGCTATTAATGATATTAAATAGCTTCCTTCTACTTCCTTCCTTGCAATTTTTCTTCACACAGCCACATATTCCTCCACAGTTTCTTGTGACTAATGCCACATTATAAAAGTGAGATTTACAAAAAACTGCAGTTAATTAATGGTCAAACAAAAGTTTCCTATCTGAAAGGAAAGCACAAACAGGAAAAGTAAGTGGCTTAACACTTCAGGACATTCTAGATCAGGCCTTTCAAGGGAGACACATTCCCAAGGATCTCCGTCTAATATATAGCTATTAAACAATTATACTAGGGTGAACAAGTGATCATTTTTCAAAGAAATTTCCTTTGTTCACTTTTAAATGGAGTTAAAGTGGGTGATAATGCAGCTAAAGCTGTTTTGAAATCAGGCTTTTGTCCAAAAAGTTGTTGGATCATGTCAAGGTGAACACTTATTGGATAAAGTACTTAACCTGACTTGGATCAGTACATGCACAGCTGTATGGCAGGATAATAAATGTAAGTAATGGAATAACCCTTTATAAAAGTATTAGTGCAGTAAATTAATGTTTCAAAGTGTAAACATAATGCTAACTGTTTGTGAGCTCATTCTAAGATATACAGCTATGATCTAATCAGCTCAAAGTCCCCCTAAGCTGCAAGTCCCCCTAAGACGGATGTTATTTATGAACCCAATAAACTAGAGCAAACGCAGGCTCCCTCTGATTGGTTAACTCTTCTCAGGCACTTCCTGTTTGTGCTCTATCAAATTATCATCACAAGCTGTCCTGCAGGCACACAGTGCACAAATCTCACAGCCAGAGGAAGGATGTTGCTGGGGTCTGGCATCATTTTGTTTTCACTTTTTCTAGGTATGTGTAAGTTTAAATTACTATGACTGTAACTTGCAGAGGGCAGTAATACTTATTAATAAGCATCCTCTCTCCTTTTCTCTTGATTTCAGTGGTTGAAGCGCAGAGGACATTGTACCAGGCCAGAATATCCTGGGCTAAAACTCCAGGCAAAAGTGTATTTTTTGATTGTAAAGCTACTGGCCTGAGGTCAGGTGACTATGTCCACTGGTACCAGAAGAAAGAAGGGGAACCTTTCAAAAGGGTGCTTTATATCAGCTATGATAATGGAGGTGTAACCCGCGATGCCGATCATCCACAAAAAGATGACTTTTTTTCTGAGAAATCAAATGATCTTTACAAGCTAACAATTGCATCTGTGAAACTGGTCCATTCTGCCACCTACTACTGTGCCTGCTGGGATTACCACAGTGATACAGATGCCATCGACCACTGTACAAAAATACCAGCACCACCTGCATTACTGTTTTTGTGTAATCACAAATATAGACCACAATTAGGGCTTCTCAGAAATTGCATTGTCTGAACAGTTTTATGGGGTCTTTAGCAGCATCACTGGAGTCATGTGACAGTTTAACACCCTTTTTCCCCTGTTGGGGGTATCTGATTTGGATCAGACCTTTCCTGTACTGTGATTGGCTGGTCATTGGATGGGTAGGCTTATTGCATACTTCTGCTGTCAAATTCCTCCTGTGATCCTGTAGCATTGCATGATAGTGCCTTACAAATTCCAAGTACAAAATGGAAAGACTAATTTTAATTTCACTCACTGATTCTCTAAAGACCACAATCCCACCTGTGCCATCATAATCTGCATTTACCTACATCTTTAACACCTTCCCACCTTCCCTGATTTCTAAAGATGTCACATCCATTATTAATTCCCCCAGAATAGTACAAATGCAGCCTTAATAAATATGTTTATTTATTAAAACATAAAATGCAGTCATTTATCAAAATGTGGTGATAAAAGGAGTGTTTAATGACAAATCTTTGAAAATGGTCAGTGACATAATATTAAGTGAATATTTCACATACCCATAACTGCATCATAGCTCATAGGTCAGTAAGAATAAGTGTCATAATTTAGCTAGGATGAGTCTGCTCACTGAAGAAAAACAAGTGCTCTGTTGCAACACCTTCCCAAAGATATTTTATCAAGAAATAATGTCATTTATTAATATTTTCACATAATGAAATCAAGTCATTGCTGGCTATTTAGCAGCCACTGGGTGGGTGGGCAGAGGCTTTGGTGATACATTCAGCCAAGTTTGTGGGACACATATTTCTGTCCCTGCTATGAGTCCCATGGATATATGAAATCCATAGAGAGCCTGCACAATATCATTGACAATGATTGTCTGATGATCTTTATGACTCTTCCCCTCTCTGGTCCTGTGTAATCTGAAAACATTCATCCACTGCTTCTTGTAACAGGTTTCACATTAGAACAATGAGATTTACAGTAAGTTGTAATTACTGTATATTATTTAAATGTTACTGGAGCTTTCTATCTGAAGAAAAACAGGGGTTAGGTTGGGGTGAACACACCATGAGATTCTAGACCAATTAAACCAAGGGAAACACATTCCGAAGAATCCATTTTCTCATATCTTAAAAATGTGTAAATACTAAAACAATATACTAGAGCAAACTAGTGGTTACTTTTAATAGGAATACCCTCATTGCTCTTTAAAAAATGACTGAGTGTTGCTAGTAGCTGGGATTGTTTTGAAACCAGTTTTCTCAGCAGTAAAATGTAAGATCATGTCAGAATCTTTTCGGAGCACTCTGAATTGGTTCAGTATATATCCCGCTGCATGTAGGGATAATATGTAAATAATGGACCCTTTATAAGAAGAACATTTGATTTAAAATATATAATTCTACCTGTTTGTGAGCACATTCTATGATCTACAGCTAGTCCCTCAATAACTCAAACTTTCCTGGTCCCACTGAGACACACACTACTTATAACCCTTCAGAACTATAGCAAACCCAGCCTTTCTGTGATTGGTTCACTCATCATAGGCACTTCCTCTTTGTGCTCTATCAGATCATCCTCACAGAACACATACTACCCTGAGGGCACAGAGTACACAAATCTCACAGCCAGAGGAAAGATGTTCCCATGGTCTGGTATCATTCTGTTTTCACTTTTTCTAGGTATGTAAATGTTAACTTGATTACTGTGTTGGTGACTGAGAGCAGTAATACTTATTAATAAGCATGGTCTCTCCTTCTCTCTTGATTCCAGTGGCTGAAGCACAGAGAACATTGCACCAGGCCAGATTATCCTGGGCTAAAAGCCCAGACAAAAGAGTCGTCATTGAATGTAAAGCTACTGGCCTGATCTCAGGTGACTATGTCCACTGGTACCAGAAGAAAGAAGGGGAGCCTTTCAAAAGGGTGCTTTATATCAGCTATGGTAATGGAGCTGTAACCCAGGATACCGATCATCCACAAAAAGATGACTTTTCTGCTGAGAAATCAAAGGATTTGTATAAACTAACAATTGCATCTGTAAAACCTGTCCATGCCGCCACCTATTACTGCGCCTGCTGGGATAGAGCACAGTGGTACAGACACCACACACCACTGTACAAAAACAACACCTGCATCCTGCTTTTTCACAGAATCACAAACAGACACCACAAAGTATTATTTCCTGAAAAACACTGTGCCTGAGCTTACCTGAACTGTGTTTTGGCTCTTTTATCCTATGAAGAGTACAAGAAACATAGATGCTTCATTTGAGATCTTCAACACTTAATCAACCCCACAAGTCTGACAAACTCCAAAATAACTGGAACGGTTCTGGTTTTGTGTGAATTCTGATTTCTCAGGTTTTGATATCCTTTCTCACTCGTTCAATATATGGGCCCCATCATGGTGACAATTCATGCACTTTGCCCAATATAAAATACTACAAAAAGATGACTTTTTTGCTGAGAAATCAAATGATCTTTACAAGCTAACAATTGCATCTGTGAAACCGGTCCATTCTGTTGTGATAGGATTAACATCACATCTAACTCCTACTTAAATTTGTTGTTCAATGAAAATTACATAGGTCTTGTGCCCTACCAAGATAATTTTCATCAATTTCAATTCATTAATGTGTTCATTTTTGCCACTGTGGGCACAAATAAATGCACTGGCCCCAGGCATCTTTCTGAATCTGAATCTGAAGGCAAAATTTGAAAAGTCATAAATGAAGACATAAATAAATGTGTGAGTAAGTAGATGATACTAAGATGATACTAAATGAAATGATACTGAGATGATGCCAAATGAAAATTTAGTATCATCTCACAAAAGGCAGAGTTATGTAATTCTATTGGTAGCTCAACTACTTCAACAGCCTATATCATTTTCCCATTGAGTAAATAAATATATCAATGCAGAAGGAGACTTTTATTCCCCTGCGACACTGAAACCATCTGTTAATATCTATATGACAAATACTCTAATTTTAAACTAATCATGTCACAGTCTTGATGAAACAATCATGCTTAATAACAGTAAGCATATCCCTAAAATTTACAGGTTTTATTCAAATCCACCTGTAGCCTAACATTATAAATGTCATGAATTGCAAACACCATAGCATAAACACCGTTGGTGCTCCATAACAATGTCATTAACATTATCTTTTCTGAAAAAAAAAAAAGATAATACATTGGACCAAACACTGAGAACGAGCTAGTGTAAGGTTGTTCTTTAGCATTTCAGCATGTCAGAGTGCATACGACCAACCATATTGACAGCTTGGTAAACTGTAATTTACTCAGTGAGATTTTAGTCAATATTGTAGTCAAAAAAATACGCCAGCTGAAAAACAAAAGTTTCAGAGCAAACTACTTTTTGTCCTTCCCTGGTCTTCTACAGCTCACCTTGGTTTCCAGACAATGACTGATTCTTTAGCTCTTCTCATCTCTGACTCCAACGGTCCCAGTGTGGAGAGACAGAGGGTGCTTATAGAGGAAAATAATGTGAAGAACTACAGCACAACCATCTGCTGCTCTGTGATTGGTCAACCCACAGCACTCACTTCCTGTTGAGAGTCAAGCCTCCTCACATTACACACACCCACACTCAACCCTGAGTGAACAGAGATAGAGATCACACATCACAGCCATGTATCTGGGGCCTTTGTCTGTTATTTTCTCCTTTTATGTAGGTAAGAAGATCAGAGCTCCCATGAGATTGTTGTACTTTAATTGTTGCTTTTGGATACAGGTTCCTTCGTGTAGCAAATTTGGGTGTATTTTGTGACCCTACAGCTAAATCTCATGTGCTTTTCCCTTCTTCTTCATTTTAGTGGCAATGGCTGCAGGGGAGCTTCACCAGGAATCCATGGCAATAATCAAAAATGAGGGAAAAACAGCCCTAATCAGCTGCATAGCCAAAGGAGCGATACCAACCTACATCCACTGGTACCAGAAAAAAGATGGAGAGCCCTTTAAACGATTGTTTTACATGGCGGTCTCCAGCGGCGTCAGAAATAATGATCCGGGTTTTGAGGAATTCACATCAATGAAACAGGGGGCTGACACTTTGTTTCTGCTAATCAAGGCAGTGAAAAGCCGTCATTCAGCCACCTATTACTGTGCCTGCTACGAGTCCCACAGTGACACATAGGCCATGTACACCCTGTACCATAACCCTAGGAACAACTTCTACCTTGTTGAACTGAGGCTTTGAGTCTAGACCAGTAACCACAATGCCTCTGTACCTGGAAATGTCACTGGTTGAGAATTTGAGTGCAGTTTGAGACCACCTTCTCATAATAAATACCAATAAATGTCTCATGATATTCTCATGATTACTCTTCCCTTCCCTTCAGATCTGTTTCATATTAATGCATATTTATCCATTGCTTTATGTGAATGGTATCACATCAAAACAGTAAGACTATAATGGCATCAAACAAATTTAAAGGGCACCTGGTGTACCTTCACTGGAAATATCGAAACCTAGAGAAAGTGACTGATTAGATCATTTCAATACAAGCAGAAGATGCCATTCTTCCTAGTGTATAATGACAACTCCAAAACACCTTTGCTGGAATTTTTTCACATTGTTGTCATTTAGCAGACGCTCTTATCCTGAGAAGCTTACACAGGTTATAATTTTTGCATGTTATCCATTTACACAGCTGGATTTTTACTGAGGCAACTATGGGTTCAGTACTTTGGCCAAGGGTACACTAGCAGTGCCCCAGCGGGGATATTGAAGCAGCAACCTTTCGGTTATGAGTGCTGCTCCTTATTGCCAACCTGGTTTTCACATAACTTATTACATCCATCCAGGAAAAAAACAAATTAAGCTCCTTTTGATATTCAAATCTGAAATAAAACACATTTTAAAGCACATTTTAAAACAAGGCAATGAGCAGCAGTGTGGCTCAGTAGTTCGAAGCTCGGCTTTTAACTAAAAGCTTTTTGATTCACATCCAAGAGGAGCACTGATGTTGTGCCCTTATAAAAGGTTCTTAACAGTGCATATCCAGTTACGTAAATTAATAATATTTCAAATGTAAGTCACCCTCTATTTATGGACCTCATGATCCCAAGGGAAAACAGCAAAGCGAACCACTTTCTGATTTGTTCACTCATCACGGCCTCTTGTGCCCTGTCAAATAATCTCTAGTGAAGGCTGTAACATCAGGGCTTTTTAAAGAAGTGCACATTTTCCATCCCTTTGAGGAAAGTATTCCAACCAAATTACACTGGTATGAACACAGTTGTACAAATTGATACTGTCTGAAATACAAAATCTATAAATTGATAATATGTAAAACACAGCTGTAAAAACTGGCCTGGGTAACAGCACCTATGAAGCACATTAATAATTTAAAAAATGTAAAATAGTGCAGCATTTTTGAAAGCTTGCTCCATGTTTTTGCTGCTTGTCCCTCACCAGCTTCATCTTCACTGTGTCTGCAGAGACAGACACTGTTCACAGGCTTATAGAGCTGTAGCACACCCAGCTGCTCTATGATTGGTTACCAAATAATAGGCAATTCCTCCCTTATGCTCCACCTCTGGTCATCCTCACAGCATATGCTGTACACTGCCCTGGGGGTACGCAGAGCAAAGATGTTCCTGGGGTCTGGCATCATTCTTTATTCTGTTTTTCTAGGTAAGTGAGGGTGTGCTCTGGTGACTGATGTGTTGTAGTATACTTGGCTTCCATCGCCTAGTCAGATTGCACTAGTTAACCTGTGGTCAGGCTTGAATGGTGTTATGCTCACACCCACTGGGAGTGTTGTTAGCCTGGTCTGACACTGTTGCTCATTTAACTTGAATGGATACACTTATGTTCTGTTGTGCTGAAAGCTGCTCTGGATAAGAGCGCCTGCTAAATCCATGTAATGTAATGTAATGTAATGTGTAGTTAGTGAAACGTGCGGGTGAGTGACTGCAGCACTGTAGGATCACATGTATCCTCGCTTCTCTTTTGACTTCAGTGGCTGACACCCAAGTTTCACTGCACGAGGAGGAAATGTCGAGGACAAAGAGACCAAGCAAAAGTGTAATACTGAGCTGCAAAGCTACTGGCCTGAGCTCGGGTGACTATGTCCACTGGTACCAGAAGAAAGAGGGCGAACCTTTCAAAAGAGTGCTCTACATCAGCTATGGTGGTAGCACAGCCCCTGATTCTGACCACCCACAAAAAGAAGACTTCTCTGGAGAGAAGTCAAAGGATCTGTACAATCTGATAATATCCTCAGTCAAACCGGTCCATTCTGCCACCTATTACTGTGCCTCCTGGGTTACAGCACAGTGATACAGACTCCATACACCACTATACATAAACATCGGCACCACCTACATCACAGTTTCTCATAGGAAAAAAACACAGCAATGTTGTCTTCCTGACAATGGCAGCACCTTATATACATCTGATTATTTAAAGACCACAATCCACTTGTGACATCCTAATCCTAATCAATCCACTTGTGACATCCTAATCCTAATCAATCCACTTGTGACATCCTAATCATCCTATTAACCAACATCTTCACCAGTACCTACCAACATATTTTCTAGATATAACTATGTCATGTTGTACAATTGTGCTTCATTATGCTGTCAATTATTCATCAATGAATTGTATTCTGCTTTGTAGGATACAAATGTATTCTGCATTTGCTAAATAAGCCAATGCATTAGTCAACAATTTGCTCATTAGAAATGGCTCCAACTTATCTATTGTATAGGTTTACTTATAAATTGTATGAACACAGACTAAATTTTGCTTAATATATCATAAATGATGGGTTTACTGCCATCATTATAATACAATAGGCAGGCATACCACGGAAACCATTGTCGCATTTTCATAACTGTCTTCATCGTCTGGTTTTATAATTCATTCTGTAGGCTCTTGTCTCGTTAATTCAGTTATGAGACACAATATCAGCTAGTTAAACCTTTACAGAATTAATCCAAAGTCTGTCTGAAGAGAAATCAGGGCTGGTTATTCTGTGACAACCATTCTATCATGTATAATTGCAGAAGCAAAGGGGTGGACAAAGACTTGGGTGGATGGACTCCAACCAAACTAGGATGGCAGGGTATTGCTAATGTTTACAATACATTTATATTGCATCACTGATTTCTATATTTGATTATGTTTTGTTTGTAATGGTTCTGAAATTTTATTACATCACTTAACCTGTAACATCAATGTCACATTGTTCCATACGTGAAACCTCCTGTAGAGCAGAGATTCATCACTTATGTGGAAATGGTCTACTCCTGATGTTACAAGTCAAATGAGACAAATTTGGGAATGTTTACAAAGTATATGTAACAAGTAATATAAACTCTATCTATCTATGCATCTATCTCTACCTCTTAGTGCAGATCCATGGCATGTAAGCATGTAAGATGCATACAGATGAAAGATTTGTGAGAGGGGAGGTCCGTCATTTAAATGTCTTTGGGAAAGGAATGGGCTGTTGAATTGGCTGTAACAAGTAAATTACAGACAGTGACACATGGGGTGAGGAGCGTGGGAAAAAAAAGACACGCATTCTGCTTTGTGCCTTCAGTTTTTGTCCGTGCGTGCACCGCGGTGGGGGTATGGCAAGCAGTTCGGGTCCGGGACAAAACTCATAGTCACAGGTATGTACGGCGTGGAATGCAGTCCTTCTCCTCTTTATGGTTTATGGTCAGATGAATATTGCGATGTGCTGAAAATTTGAGATAGGGATTTTACACAAGAACAATTACACAAGACACCTCATGGCCCAGACTCAGCCTCCTGTTCTTGTAAAGGTATGTACAGTAGTGGGAAAGAAGTCTAAATATGAAAAATTTGTGTTTTGATTTGATTTTTTTCTATTTAAACAGCTGAATGACACTAAACTGATGAACACTGATATTTTCGAGGCTTATCTTAACTATGAGTAACAGGTAGTAGATGGTTTAAAGTTGTTTCCACTGCTATTGACAGTGGCGAAAAACATATTCCATGTTGGATGTATTTGTAGATATACGCGGCATATATTACAGAGAAATAGTTGTACTTATAAGTGGGTTTAGATAACGGTAAAGGCTATTAGTCATTGAGGGGACTCGGTTATTGTACTGGTTTTCATAGCTGTGGATACCTCTGGTAGTTATGCGTTTAAGGTTTTTGGATCCGGAACAAAGCTTGTTGTAACAAGTAAGTGTTTTAAATTTACATTAAATACCAATTATGCTGTTTGGAAGAATTTTTAACAACAATTATTTGCAGGTTATTTCAAATCACTATCGTCACAATTCTGTAGCAGTTGCACATTGTAAAATTTACAAAATGCGAACGTAACATACAAAAGACATTCGGAATGCGCTTTATGCGTGTTTCGGATGGATAAATGTATTATTTTTGAGGGTGGTAAGTCAAGTTGTGAAACTGTGCTGTTTCTGCAAAGCCCAGTATAGCTGTGGGTAGCAGGACGGGTTAAAGCTTTTGGATCTGGTACCAAACTTATTGTCGGTGGTAAGTACGTTTAACTTTGCAGCTACAGTCAAATGCAGCTTCTAACTATCCCTCGTTTTTTCCCCTAGTTTCTATCTTGTCATAGTTGCACAACAGCAAAACTATAGAAAGGCAAACCGAAAAATTTTAAAATGACGCTTGTGTAGTGAATTGTCAAATCTCTGATTTCTTTTTTAAACTTGGCAAGTGTAGGACAGCCGTGTGTTTAATAAATGCTGTGGATAACAGTCTGTGCATGGTGCAAAGTTTTTTAGGCTGGTACCTATCTCATTGTCAGTGATACAAGTAACGTGTTCCACATGAAGAAATTGTGTTTTTGATTCAGAAACAAAATCAATGTTACAGAAGGGTCTTCTGCAAAGCCAGTCTTTTAACCAAGTACATCTCCACATTTGAACAAGTAGAAGTCATGTATTTGTTTAGGTTATAGTTACTAAAATTTTCGCATGAGGTATGAGATTAGGTTATTGTATGAGCCTCAATGCCTGTGGGATGACTCAAAAGTGTTCGGATCCGGGACTAAACTCATTGTAACAGGTAGGTCATGATAATCAATTTTAGATATCATTAACAAATTGTATATTTCAGATGATAAAGCATGTTTTAGATCGCAAGCGATCTCAAACTCACACAATTTATATTAAACGAAAGTCTGCCGTATTTGCTGTGTATTATGCTAGCAAACAGACACCGCATAAACAGCGATATTCTGGTGAAGTAGTTTGCTCAGAAGAATACAAGCAGAGTCTCAGATGAGAACCGGCCCAGTAAGTATGAAGTCTCGAACCAGTAAATATCTCTTACGATTCCTCTTATGCGTCAACGTTTTAGGTTTATGGATCCGGGATGAAGTTTACTCTCACAGGCACCGTTTGTTAAGATGAAACGGACATGTTATGTCGAGTTATACAGCTTTATTAAAATCAGTTATAACCCAAATTATTTCGGACAACTCTTGCTGCCATTCTTTAGCAATGTATGCGTGCTGTGAAACGTCAAACGAGCTGTTTGATAAACGGGGAGTTTCTGTAAAGCCAC